>CAJQUW010013316.1:0-167990 GCA_907163375.1 Prostheceraeus crozeri | reverse complement strand
TTCTTGCCAGATTTCTAATCTCTGGAACCGGTGATAAAGGCAATTTTTACATGCTCTTTCACGTTTAAGATTCCAATTACAAATAATCATCTTTTTATTTACAGCTAATATGTCATCGAAGCACAAATCTCGGCAATATGATTCTGGAAGTGATTCGGATAGTGATGAACCAAAGCGGAAGGTGAAAAAGGCGTCATCAGGAATAGAAACTACAAAAGTCAACGGCGAGGAGATGGTTGATCTAACAGGAAATAAGTTAATGGGAGTTAGCACATTTAAAGGTCGTAATTTTGTGAATGTGCGAGAATATTACACAAAAGATGGTGAACTCAGACCAGGTAAGAAGGGCATCGCCTTGAATAACGTACAGTGGCTGAATGTGAAGAAGGCAATTGCTCAGATTGACAAGTGGATCGCGAAGGCATGATTGAATGAAATCATGATGTCAAGATACTGTACTTCTACTGCATTTAAAATTCATTTGAAATTACTACATGTTTTTTGGCTTGTTCAATAAATCGTACATTGTGATTCAAAGTTTTTAATTACAAGTTATGTACATTTGTTGTTATGTTTAGCTCCAACGTGCTTAGAGACTAATCGTCAAGGAAAAAATGCACACATGTCTTCATTCGAGTGACCGAAAGACGAGACGGTTTTAGAATTATCCTTGCTAAAAATGCAATGCTATAACGTAATTGAAAGACAGTATACCCTTGTGAGCAGACGAAGTAAAGTATACTTTACTGAAATTTAAACGAGTCCCGTATGATTAGCAAATTCTTGCCTACTAAGCGAATGACTACTAGCTTATTTTGTTGCCAAATATCAGACTTCTTGTGAACAATCATTCATTCATCATGATTTCAGGAAAAGTGTAAACCTTGCAGTTTTCTGCTGACGTATAATCATTGCCAAACTTAAGCTGACATAATATGCAATTCGCTAAATAGTAATCTACGTATTATCTAATCCTAAAATTGGCTTGTTTGCCTTGTTACATGTTTATCTGCATATACTCGTATATTACCAATAACATTGAGCTGTTGCGGTTAATAGTAAATACAGAAAGCGATGAAGGCTCAGCAAAGTGTGCAACTTCTAACTCAAGTCAAACACATCATGGCGGAAAGCTAATGAAAAAAGAGATAAAGAATGTATGTTCTGCTAATCTAATGGCGCTTATTCTCGAGATTTTCCTACCAATTTTCAAAAATATTCAGTAATTGAAGTGCAATAAAAGCAAGGCTGCCCAGATTTATTTTAGAATGTAAAATATTCATTTTGAGGGTCAAACATGTTTCAAGCAAAATTGCTCATCAGTGACAGGAGAAACAGATGTTACAATAAAATGAAGCTTACATACAAAAGAAGGAAAGTGAACTACATTCTATCAGTTCATAGGTCGTCGGTACATTTGTAGTGCAACTAGCTGCGTCACAAGTTGAATATTCATCAGTATTTCGTCATGAATCTCGCGAATATGCATAGCGTCAGCCAACTTTGTCAACCACGGCTTGGTTCTATAAATAATTCTGAAATTCTCTGTGCTAGGAAAGTGGTCGTGCATGCTAATTTCAGAGGCAGGTCTACCTTTCATGTGTTCATTTATCCGAGTGATATAATGCCTTCTTGTTTCTCCTATGTAACACATATTACAGTGCTCACACTCATCTATAAATAATTGAAGAAAGTAAGAAACAAGGGATTTTATCTTTGTTCGGAATTAGCATACTAGTCTTTAAAGTGTTAAATATTTTGCTTGAAACATGTTTGACCCTCAAAATGAATAGTTTTTATTCTAAAAACTGTTCTGTATCAAATGAGCTAAAACTTGGGCATAAATCATTGTCAGATTCTGTTGCACTATTGATACCATCACATGTTTCATTTTTGTAATCGAGATTGTCTGACCAGATAGTTTTGATGTAAATATTTTCTTCGTAGTTGGAATGTTTTTTGTAAGCTGTATACACATGTTTTTCAAGCAGCAAATATGTATCTTGCTGTTCACGTTAGTAATTATTCAAAAACAAGTATGTAGGCCTATGTTTCTATTAGCTATTATGCATACATTTCATTTTTGCAAACGAGATAGTCCGACCAAATATTCTTCAGATGTAGGTAATTATATCTTTTATACACCTGCTTTTTTAATGATTGTTTTTCTATCCGAAGATGTCGACTTTCATGTGTCAGTTGTTGTTTTTCTATCAGTAATTGTCACATGCTTCTATGTATTTAAAGGAATCATGTATGGTGGATTTCTTATTTCAACATATTCCTTATGAAGCGCCAATCTATGAAATGAATTTAGTTGCAATCAGTCGGCGGAATAAATTTCAATCATAATTCGGTAAAAATGTCTTGCAGCTGAATTCGGGGCCTTCCCTTGCCGAAATAGCATCTACCCCATTATATTAGCAAATCTAGAGTAAGTGAAAAAGCTTGCGTAGGTTTGTGAAAGTTTGTGAACTTTGCCTCCAGACAGCTGTACGAACCCTGATTGAAAATATTCTTAACAAATATCGGCTCAGCGCTTCAGACTGCGCTTCTTAAGCGCTTCTACATGTAAGTGTGCTGGATATAATGTGCTGGCATGAGCGCAAAAGAAATGGAAGAGCCTCCCACCCTGAGGTACAACCGATGTAGCTTTGATGATAGAGCTGTAGCATTTATTACTTTTCTTCGTTCGCTGCTCTATGTTCTGTAGGCAATCGCAACAACAGAATAAAGTCGGATGGCGAAACGCCGTATTTTGGCGACTTAATGAGATTCGCAGGATAGTGCATCGAGCGCCTTCGCCAAATGAAGTGATAATAGCGTTATACCTTTGGAATCGCCATCACCTATTACTTTCGTCATGAAATCGTGCCATCTTATATGATCATGCTTCATGGTTCCATGAAAAGGTCGAATCCCAAACTGACTCGGACCGTACGTAGAAATAAGCTTAGTCTTCATTTAATCATTGTCATATTGCTCAAGAATCTTGACCTGGAAGTAATTATGTTGGTTTGAGATCGTTAGCTGCTGGTTTTCGCTGGCATGTCTCATTCAGTGAAGATTTGTTTTCAATTGAATATGATCTGAGGCATACATGTATACAGCAGGTGCGTTTTCGGTGAATTACTCAATACAGTGCACCAGCTGTCGATCATGGACTTTGCACTTTGTAGTGGCGTAAAAAGCAGTCTGACAAGATCGGCATCGAACTTTTTATGTGGCAGATGGTCAGGTGATATGACCGTTGTGAGAAACAGAAGCCCAATGACAGCGATTTCTTTGGAGGAAGGCAAGTGTGACACTTACCCGTTTCTGCTACTTGGGCGACATGTTAGATTCCGGTGGTGGAACGGAGGCAGCTGTGACTGCGAATTTAATCGGGCTGGAAGATTCCGACATCTATCGTCTATCCTGACCGACCAGTCGTGCTAGTCCATACTGGATGAAGGGAAATATCTACGACTCATGCGTCAGAGCCTGCATGATTTGCGGAAGTGAGACTTGTGCTAGATAGAGAAGAATGAAGGTAGCAGACAGAAGAATGATCAGATAGATGTGTGGAATATCTCTCGAAGATAGAATTGTTAGCCTTCTGAAGACTTTCTGGAGCGCCTGAACCTGCAGTTGATTGATGAAGCCATGAGGGTGTGCAGATTGCGCTGATGCGGCCATGTGGTGCGGAGCGATAACAGTGATTGGGTTAAGAAAGTCTGGAAAATGAAGATCAGCGGCCAGCATCAAGAGGCCGCCTAAAGAAGACCTGGAACAGTGTCGGCAGTTGGATCTCAAAGAAGCCGACGCCCTCGATCGGAACATCTGGAGGCATTCCATGAAGAATCATCGTCCAACGCAAAGGAGGTGGAGAAAAGGACGTAAACGGATAAAGCAAAGTACTCGCCATGAATATTTTTCAAAATGTGTTGGTGCTGTTATCTTGTTAGATGCAAATTGTTTGAACTTCGTGTGCTGTCGTGTTTGTGTTTTGACCGCAAGACATCGTGCCGTGTTTGGGGAAATTTTCTGAAAAACGCTGACCATCGCATTCGACCGCTGTATATAGGCCAGGGGTGAGCAACCTTTTGCATTTTTCGGCCGCCATTTCGAAGGCCGAAAGAATCACGGCCGCACTTAATATGTGTGCAAGCAACTAGGTCAATGGCCAATCCTTTTTATATTCCACCACTCAAATTAGCTTCCCCTGATGAATGACGCAGTGAAAATCGCATAAAGGCCTACTTTGTAAAGAAGGAGTTAGTAAGTTAACCCATATACGACCGACGGTCATTTTTGACCCGAAAAGATTTTAAGCCTAAGGTGTTATCAGCACTTGAAAAGTTGAAAGCATGTTTTTCCAACCGAAGGAGAAGACACTTTACTAAGCTACTGTGATATAAAGGAATCACGGGCCATACAAAATTCATTCATTCATCACAGATCCGGTCTATTCTGGGGATTCACTCGTATATTGGCCTACGCATTTTTAGAGCCTCGTATATAAGGGTGCCTACCTTGCGTTATTTTTGAAGCCATAAAGTATCTTATTATTACTAATCATACAGTTCTTTCGCAACCCAAAACGTGAGCCTTAAATTTAATTAAAAATAGGTAGCAATTCGAGCAAACTACAACTGTCCCTTTTGTTTCTTTTAGCTCAGGGGTTCCCAACCTGGGTTACGCGAAGGAATTTTGAAGGGCAAGCATGGGAGATTTATTATAATTCAATTTTAGTTTATTTACTTTCCTGATCATGGGTCAGTTGAACTGCTAAACTTTGTGCGCATTCCTCATTGGATTGTCATCATCTGGCCTTGAAACAACCGTTCCTAATTAGAGATCACCAACTCGACCCCAACCACATAATTATATGAATCCGAATTCTCCACCATAGTAGTGATTAAAAGCAAACAAAGAGCTTGATTGATTTTGGAACATGGCTTTCGCTGCGCTTGTGTTACACATTTTTGTGTTATTCAATTGCGAATTTCGTATATTTCTACGCATAATCAAATTTTAGTATGATTGAATTCTTGCTATTCTTTATATGTTAAGTTAGAGTAGACCCATCCGAAATAATGAAAATCCTATAATTTTCTGCTTTGGGGTACGCAACATGAAAAGGTTGGGAACCCCTGCTTTAGCTGATGACTCTAGCCATGAATGCACATGAATGTAACTTCCTAGTCACGAGTTATGAATGTGACTAGAATGTAACTATTCTAGTCATGAGTTACCGAATTGCTTGAACGCCTTCATCGCGCCTGCGAGCGCGCATTTTTCCAAGCAACATGTGCATAAAGGTGTTCGACAATTGCAAGGTGACTAGAATGCTACTATACTGACGATTGTTTTTCGATTGCCTTGAACTCCAGAAATATTTGCAATATATTGTTTTGTATTGTTATATATGTATGTTATGACATGTATGTTATGTTTGTATTGTTATATTGTTTTTGCCTCTATTCTTTTTCATTTACTTCTCAATGTCACGGCCGCACTTTGCCTATGCTGCGGCCGTACGGCCGCAGTTTGCGCACCCCTGATATAGGCATTAATGCATCTCCGTCTTCAGATTCTATATGTATGTATATACCATCAAGCTATCATTAAATTCGGCTGCATTTATTATTGCAAATATATGTTCATTTAGATATGTTAGGGACTTTCGAAGCTTCGAGATTCGATTCGAAATTGCGATTCGAGAAAAATTAAAATCACAGTCCGTGTCCATTGGCAAAAATTATTTCAACTGTTTTCTTTTGATTTATAACCTCGTCCTATTCGCTGCTGCTTGAAAGTGACAAAGCAATATGTTTGAGATGCTGGATTCTCAATGAAAGTGGTTAAACGCGTCGGTTGCTGAACAGGAGTCAGTCGAATCAACTATAACCCCTACGTTCTACGTTATTAATAATTACTGCACTTGTTGCTCAGATTAGGACTTCGGAATCGGCCAGTCTTTCTGACCGAGTCCGATATACTTCCCAATAACTGATTTAAATCAGAATTGTAAATGGCCCATTAGCAGGCTTTAATCTTCTGTCCTACATGGGTATTAATACGACATGCTTTTTCAGACGTTCTTTCGCCAGGAATCTTGGGCTCACATAAGTGGTTCACTAAAGCAGTGAATTATACTTCACATCTTAAAACAGAAGCTCTTGCTTAGAGTACACCATGAAAGGAATCAAAATTCATACAGGATATCAAATAAATAAGAAAAGATTGCTTTGTGCATCAGTTTACCATCCGATCTTTTGACAGACCTCCTCAGACTCATTTCCTTCGTAATGAGGCTTTTGAACTTAACGCCTGATTGACTATATCTCTGAGGTAGACCTGCAGGTGCTTTAGGGTACGGCGAACATTTTATCTTGACCTGGCCCCATAATGCTAGATCTCAACCAGAAAGAGCTAGTCAGCGGACCAAATTTCGATAATCGATTAATAGGAGTGAAATTTCCCTATTTTAGTGATTATATTCTCTTTCCTGTTGAGATTTCGTCCATGGTTGATAGAGGCCAAATGTTCCTGAATGTTCTTAGAGTGAAACGTTCTTATCCTAAATCATCTGCATCTCAGAGATCAAATTAATCGGCCGTCTGTATCAAATGTTAAGTGAATTTAATAGCAAAGATTGTCGACTTATAGTCTTTCATTTGATTTTCTAAGTTGATTGACAGTGTGCAAGTGGTCGCTGGTAGAGTATCCAGAAAGGAATCCTGCCTGTTATGTTGGTCGGTGGAGATTTAGCCATTTCCGAATTCTGTTCAAGATGATGCATGAAAAAAACTTCGTAAAAAGCTGGCAAGAGACTGATTGGCCTATAGTTTCTCAAGTCAGCCTTGTCACCATTCTTGTGAAGGAGAATGATGATGACATTTTTGCAAGAGTCAGATGTCTGTTTGTCTGTGATACACCTGTTTATTAAGTGTGTGAGATTCTCGATTACGAGCTTACCACCTGGTTTCAGCATTTCATTGGTTACATGATCATCACCTGCAGACTTTCCACTTGGCAGTTTATTGTTTGCTGATTCCACTTGACTCTGAAGAACAGGAGGACCTTGATCCTGATCTTGCATTGATGTTGGTTGCTGGTTACCTTGTAAAGCTCTACTGCCATAAAGTTCAGCCATGAATTCTTCCTTTCCTATTAGTCTCCCGGTTTGCTGTTATTGCACCGTCTACCTCTTTTAAAATGTAAATCTCTTGTCGTCCTAATATTTGTCTACTAAATCTTCGCTTCAGGCTTGAATTTTTGTCTATTGCTTCCTCTATTTCCTTCACATTACGATTGTCGATATCTTCTTTCATTTTACGTCTATAGACAAAGAACATCTACCAGCAATCGTCTATATGCCAATAGCTTGTTGCTACAATTCTATTATTGCTTTTTGATGTCAGTGCTGCGATAGAAATGATACAATCTACTGATTATTAGTTCATGAAAATTATTGCTTTTCCGGACTTAGGATTTTAGTTCAGGGATGATTGATTAGGAGGTTACATATCCAGTCCCCCGTGAGATTCAAAGGACTTTTTCTATAAACCAGAGGTCATAAACCGAGTCCCCATCATCAAGCTACCTACGGGTTAATTGGCTAAGCAAGGTCAATGGGCAGTTCAAGTCAAATCAGCTCCATCTACTGTACCTCATTATGTAATGGCATTATGCACTCGAAATGGGTTGTACTAGCAGTTACAAACTGCAAGCCCTTGCTAGCGGTATAGCTGGCTTAGTGAATCGCACATAAAAACAGGCTCAATGTAAGGCTTCTTTAAGCTTTCTATGATTCGATTCGATTCGACTCAAAATTTGCCGATTCGTAGGTCCCTAAGATATCTGCATCGAATCTGAATTGTAATGTTTCACACGGCAACCGAAGCTCATCTTAAGAGATTTCCCTAGAAGATTCTCATTTAATTATATATGCCAATATGAATGTGAGTTCTCATGCAAATGTATAAAGGAAGCCGCTTCTTATACATGTAGATAAATGTTCTGTTTGCCTGAACATGTGCATATTTTCAACGAAGCATAAACAGTCATTCAGTATAATTCGTTAATTAAGCCAACTAATTACTAGCTTTTTCATTGCAGGTAAGAATACAGAATGCCGAAAGATCTTCCAGATACCTCAGAAAGTGATCTGTCAAATGTCTCGGATTCTGATGAGAAGCAAAAGAAGCCAATTGTAGAAAAAAGAAAATCGTCAGCGAAAGGTGATAGTAAACCATCATCATCAAAGAAGAAGAAAAGGAGAATGACATCCAGTGATGACAGTTCGTCGGAGGAAGAAAGACGTAAAAGAAAGAAGAAGACAAAGAAGGTCAAACAGTCCGAAAGCTCCTCTGATAGCAGTGGCGACGAAGGAGTTGACAAGCTAAGCTTTGCTAAAGACGCTAATGGTGAACAGTTGATAGACGTATCTGGAAACAGATACATGAAAGTAAATTCATTTAAGGGCAATACTTATGTCCACATCCGCGAGTACTATTCTAAAGATGGTGCTCTTCAACCTGGTAAGAAAGGTATCGCTTTGAATGCATCTCAGTGGAAAAAGTTCAAAGCTGCCGTCGGATATATCGACGGCAAATTTTCTGATTTGTAAGCTTAAAACTTATTTGTAAGCTTGAAATTTCTCTACAATGAATATTGACTGCATTTATTAGATTTTAGTAATAAACTTCTAGCACATCGACGACGACTTTTTCCTTTGTTGTTGACATGTATTTACTCCGCAATATTGAAGGCAGAGATTAGACCAACGTTCGAAACATCATTACAAGTTCTGCTGAATTTGAAATACGCCAATCTTGATTGCATGCCTTTAACATTGCTATAATATAGAGCAGATCATAAAAAACCCACCACCTAACTTATGTCGAAATTAAATCGATTCTCATGTTTTCCGATCGTCGCACATCAACGTGCCATACATCATTCTAGAATTTGCATTCTCAGCTTTCAAATGAGTTATGAGAAGCGTGTATCCGTTGTTGTATTTGCTGAGCAGTGCTCAAAATATGAAAATCGTTCAATTTATAAATCGCAATTTCTCAATTAAAAGGCATGTGAGTAGTGAGTACGATAATAAATCAGGCGCAGTCAGAATGAGCATTTTCTGCTCTTTCTTTTGATATATAAGTAACCAAAATCAGTGCGCTAAGAAATAAAGATGAGCGATCCTGCCCGAAACTCGACCCGAACCCGAAAGTACGGGTTCTGGCAGGACAATTTTGAAGTTGAGTTGGATTACCGCTTTCATCACAAACCTGTGAAAAACTGAAAATCCCCGTCGGGTTTTTGAACACAGATTTTAGAAATCTGTCAGAATTCATGCATCTTTTTTCTCAGAAGGATTGCTACGATATGATTCTTAGATGTAGTGCAATTGTCTGGACAATTGGTTTGATCAATACTTCCGTCTTTTTGCATTGTTCTGATAAAATCACAAAGGGAATTATTACTTCTTGCTTGAATATTCACTTTCAGGTTTGTTATTATATCGCTGTTTATTAAAGCTGTGTCATAAATATGATAAAATAACTTTCATACGACTTCTCAAGGTGCACTACAATTTGAATTAAAATGTATGAAAATGTTGTGATATTAATTTTAGATAGCGACGACTGAGAAATTTCTAGGGTAGGTAATGACAGCAACGTCAAGAGAAGTTTGGAACCAGTATGAAAGCTGGTGAACGTTAAAATCTTAAAAAGTGCTTGGATGGTTGCTCGGTTCAATAGTCCATGTCTTTTCACGTTCGGGCACTCATTAATTGAATACATAAAGAACTCACACACAGTGTTAAAAGGAGTAATCATTCTATCTCATGTTCTGGATGTTGTTGTTAAGAGTCAACCAATAAATGCACTCTACCGTCTATGTCAATGTATGGTAATCATTACCAGAGTTATAGAATATATAATTTTGTATTTGTTTACTTTCCTATGATATAAATAGTCCGGGAGCTAGCGTGAAGTTGTGCAGGGAACGAGGTAGTACATAAAACTTTCACATAGCATAGTACACCTCTAACCTACTGCAAAACTTCGCGTCTGCCGGATCAGATCATTTGCTTTTAAGAAATAGAGAGGATAACACAATCCTATGTATTTCCAGTGGTAAAATTGTGACATTTAAGGTGTTGACTCCATTTTTTCGAATTTTTGCTCATAAAAGTTACACAAATTGGTATTTTGTTGAACTGGTTATTATAGAAATCATCTACAGATCATGATCTTTCAAATGAGTTATCATTCAGTGACAGAGGATGAAGTAAAATGTTCAAACAGACACTTTTCGTTAAAGTATATCAACAATTTTCCTGAAATTTCTATGCTAAAATTTGCAGTTACACCAACGATATGTGGTCTCCGTGGCACAGTGGTTAAGTTCTTGGCCTAGTGATCGCTTGGTCCAGAGGTCGAGCCCCGAAGGTGTCATTGTAAGTCGTCAGGAAGGGCATCCGGACTAAAAGTACTACAAAGCTCCATAAGTCTGACTGTCAGCACCGTCCAAGCCCCAAGTATGGGGAGTAGTGACGTAAAAAAAGCGTCCGGCAATTACAATTGATTGACAGGCAGGAATAAAAAAAATCTCTCCCTTCTAGGCTACATATTGAAATCCGACTCTATTCGGTCTTCTACTAACATGAGTTCCGTCTTGTTATTAATTGTTGTGCTCGCACGAGCCAGAGCGAGTTTCTGCAAAGAACGCGGCCGAAAATGAGACTTTCACAGAATGATGTTCACATTTCACCCTATGCCTACTACGAATCTGCGCGTCTGCCGAGGTCTACCTGATTCCTCTTGTCAGACAAGATCAATGAAAAGCACATGTTCATCAAATGAGACGTAGATCTACGTTTTTGGTAAAATGTAATTTTCTATGTTTTCTCTGATTAAGCGAAAAGTAATAAGCCCAGAGTCATAATTTTTGACATGGAATGTCTTCAGGTCATTTTCTATCATGTTCATGCACCTCTGTCTTAGAAGCAAGGCACTTTCATTTTTAGCAAGTCTCCTATGTTTTGCAAGCAAAAGCATTTGAGCAATTTAATCCACATTTAACCACATTCTCGCATACATTGCCGATCAGAAGCGTGATAACAACATGTGCACATCAGAGGAAATGACTTGAAGACAGTCCATGTCGAAAATAATTGTTCTAGACTTTGCATTTTTCGCTTAATGAGCAAAATCATAGAAAATTTTATTGTAGACTAAAACTGTAATCTGCGTCCCATTGGATTAACAAGTGTTTTTCTTTGATCGTGTCAGATAAGAAGAGGAACCAGGTAGAACTCGGCAGACGCGCAGATTCGTGGTTGGCTAAGGGTATGCATCGTTCTGTGAAAGCCTCATTTTCGGCCTCGATCCCTACAGAAACTCGCTCTGACTGCCGGACTACGAGTGAGTTGCGCTCGCATGAGTTTATGAGTTTGGACTAATGAATATTAATACCAAAAGAGAATTTCTAATTTGATTTTATGTTACGAAAGTAAAACACAACTTACCGTACGCAAAGTGCATCACTCCCACTGAAATGATCCCAAATAACAATAATAACACACAACAGCTGATACTAAGATATCTAAACTTCAATAATTAGTTTCTATAATCAAGGTTGGGTCCAAACATGGGCTTGGGTGCCCCCTAAGATTGGACCCAAGAGTGGCTATTTCTCTAATGAAGTGGAACAAAAATTTCCAGAACATGTTTGGGATTTTGATTGAGATTTAAAATTGCATGAAGATATTTTGAATCATACCATGTTGTACATATTGCTATCCAATTAATATGTATCTAATGTTCGCACGTCTACAGCCTAATAATTTCCTAATTGGAACAACATGCATAACTAAGTTACATTCTTTACAACATGTCTGATCGAGAAACAAAACACACATAACATAGGCCTCGTATAAGATGAAAATAGCACAAATATAGAAGTAGCGATATTTTTACTAATCGTAATAAGCAATCATCAAAGAATGTCACTGCATTAAATGGTAGCGATATCTTTCTATTTCTAATACATGTAGACTAATAGTAGAATAAACAATATAGGCCGAAGTCTCTAGCTTTAAAGGCAAGAGGCTATGTGAAGCAAGTTATCTACGAATTGCTGTAGGTTACCAATTTAACAACATAAGCGTTATACAGGTATTGGTTTAATGCATTGCATTTTTTCATGTATTATTTGTTTTATTTCACGTAAAATGATGTCCAAAATTCTGTCTAACACAATATGCATTACATCTCGCTTAATGGATTAAATTTACAAGGAAGCCATAGGTAATCAAAGCATATTTGAAAAAGCTAATAAAACAAGCTATCAGATAGACATTTACGGTAGGTCTATATCAAAGTTGATGATAGCACAGTCCTATCATAGAAAGACAAATCGTGTGCCGTGGTTGAAGTAGGTTGCATATTTACATATACATGTACATGCTTGTAGGCTTACATGTAGATGACTTGCTACGACATGATGTGGTCATATACGTTTCCAAGAAAACCGCAAATGATCATTCATGGTCAATTTCTTTACTCTTGGGTCCGCATCCCAAGTTTCTTGGGTACCCCCAAGAGTGAATCCAAGACCCAACTTTGCTATAATAGAATGTCAAATAAAATGTCTTAAGAAACCACATCAATGAAAAGCTCTCAGAAAAGAAAAAACTGTTTTAAAGCCACGTTTCAAACATCCCACACAGCTTCGTGTGTATCTCAACCGTAACCAGATTAGGAAAAAAACACATTTTTTCAAATTTATGTGCGAAGTGTGATGATTTATGCCAATGAGACGTGACCAATCAATATGGAGGACCTCAATCGTTCGAGCCGCAGCGACAATGCGATGATCAGGTGGATCTGTTCAAAACGGCTAGCTGATCGGGTTCCTACTGATGGTCTCAGGAGACGGCTTGGGATCCATCCATTGGAAGATGTCATTCGATGGAGAAGACTCCGCTGGTATGTGCAAAGAATGCAAGAGGACTCCTGGCCAAAGAATGTGATGAATCTGGAGGTAGAAGAACGCAAGCCAAGATTGGGACGACCGAAGAAGAGGTGGTGCGATAACGTGCGAGCCGACTTCAAGGCGTTAAACCTTGGGAGAATCGACGTTCAAGATCGGAACGCGTGGAAAACGGCCGTCAGACCGGACCGACGTTTGCCGACGTCCAACACCCGAAACACGGTGGGAAATGGACGATAAATCTTGGAGTGAGCGAACCGAAGTGCAGGCACCGGGATGAATGAATGAATAAGATGGAGGTTTCATAAAGTTCCGATGAGGTCATCAATGTATTTGGAATTCAGTGGGGCAAAATGGAAAACTATGAAGCGTCATTTCCAACAAAAGAATTTATCCCCTGAGACGCCTTGGAAAGGCGAAAATCTGGAAATGAACAGTAGCAAAAACAGTGTCAACTTTTTCACGCATTTTTGTTAAAAAGAGTCACAGTCAACAGTTTTCAACATTTCTTAGTACAAACTGATGATGAAGTTAGCTTGACCTTGATATGGGATCCATTCAGACTATAACTTTCGAATAAATTGCTTCGCATTCATGTTCCAATCTTTGTAACAAGGGAAAATGGACGAAAAATCGTGGAGTGAGTGAGTATTTGTCTTCATGTCATCATGCACTGTATTTCAGAATGACTCATTCGGGACGTAAGAGCGGCACACTTCAAGCATTTGATGATGATCTAATGAAAGTGATCCGCTTTCCAAGAGCATCAGAAGAATCTGGAAAACGGAAATTGTCATTTACTCTGCTAGATGACTCTCAGATGTCTTCAAAATCTGCTCGTGAGTGTTTTGAAGAATTATGCCATTTCAATTACATATGGTTACGCTTTAAATATGAACGACCTAATTTCTTTGGCAAATTCATGCATGCTCATTTTGGAAGCAGTATATGAAATATTTCTGCGGCTCTAAGTCATCAAGAATTTCTCACATTATACATACATTTCTGTTTTTTTTTGTAATTTAAAGCGATGCACAAACAATATACAGTCAAACCGCTAGAAACGGTCGCTATACCTAGAGATTATCATTGTTGCTAATTGATGAGTAGTATGAAAGTAAGTGATTATGGGTTGTTTCATGCTGTTAGTGTTACCACTCCTTGTTGTTTCCATGTGGAACTCCTCACTAATCGGACACCTTAAACTTAAGATTAGACAACCTTTCGAGGGAATCTTGACATTAACGATGGTGAAGTGGTCAAGATTGCACCTTTCATGAATAGTCAACAAAAAGACGGCAGTATGTAAAGAACTGATTTTTTAACATACGTATAAATGACAATTTATAATCACTCTCTTAACAGAAGAATCAAGTATCAATGTTGGGCAAGTGTTGCGGACAGTGATTGAATTTCTTATCCACATAATTTATGTCAACTTAGGCTGTCAATTGAGATGCATTCCAATCGTCAACAATTGAAAGATTGAATTTCATCCCGAAGATGAAAGCATCATAGCGCTAGGTCGATCTACCGTCAATCTATCTCTATCAAATAACTTCATGAAATAGGCAGAAATTGGGATGTCAGAAATATTTTGACATTTTACCAGTATTTTAGATTGTCACGTGGTCGTTCTATCGAGAGAAAATGACTAATTGGTTCCTGCAATAAACCGGTCGTAAAGCGCGACGGTAGCTAAATCTAGGGGTCGCTATAGCGAGACTTCAATACATGGCAATAAAACATTTCTTACTTTTGACTTATGGGATTTCCTTTCTAATCGTTTGGTTCCTAGAAAGACCGATTGTTGAATCTCGACGGTCGTTAAGTGAGCTTTGACTGTAGATGTTTTTTAACTGACCAACCAATGCTAGCAGAAACAACTCGCAATTGATTTGAAGTCAGTATTATACTACCGCAGCTATCCAGCTTAAAATGCAGATTTTTTTCAATTGAAGAATTATGATTATTTGAATAGATAGATGTCTAACATGTTAATGCTTGATAGAATATGTTTGTAAACATGTATTATTTTGTTTATTAGGTATTGACTCTGAACGTCACAGGATGGCCAAATTGGGAGGCGAAATTACTGTTTTAAAGCACAAATTACATCAAGAAAGCATTGCCAAAAGACGTTCTATTACTTTGTACGAGGAAGAAATCAACTCACTCGCTGCACAAAAGCAGGTAAGCAATGCATCTGATTTCTATATGCACTAATTTACATGTACGAGGGCGAGTATATTTCAAAAACTTTTCACGGTATGTTTTCCTGATTACCAATAGATCATTTCTGAATCCAACTAATCATCTACTCAATGTTCGATATCGATGAAATGATGTATAAGTTTTCTTTATAGAACTGACAGCAAATCTTTAATATCCGTAGAAGAATATTCTTGCAGTTTGCTTTTCCCATATGGCCTGCACGACCTCGTTGCACTAACTAGTTTCAGAACGAATCCTACTGCAAGATAGCACATGAGCGAGTGCGGAATATTGGTTGCTCTACGACTGTAAGCCCAGTCAACCACTCTACGGTAGATAGACCCAATAGTGAATAGGTTGAATGGTCAGCTCAGACTCTCTCAAAACCTCTTTATTTTTGCCGGTATGTAAACCATCTCATTCCTCCTCTAGAAGTCCGAGAAAGATGCTGAAGAGTACAAGGCAAAAATGTCAAGTTGTCTCACGAGAATGAGGGAGTTGCGGCAAAATCTTGATGATTGTGAAAAAGTCCTCACAGAAGCTCAAAACAGCGCTGATGACAAGTTGTACAAGTTGGCGAGATCAAATATTGATCGAGAAAATGAATTAATGGAAGTAAGTGTTGAAAATTTTGTTCATGACTTTCGGTTATTGTGAGGATGCTAATACCGGCCTAATCATTCGATATCAATGAATTTAAGATTCTGGCATTGTATTACTGAAGTTATGACGTCACTACTTCCGGTGGTGGTGTCGACCCACCCCCTCCTTGCTATTGGGAGGGTGTCCAGAATGCCGTCAGGTGTCGGGCGGGCCGATCTCCCTCTCCCAGTGGCGGATGAGCTCCGCACACCTGACGGGGGGAGCCCAGAAGTCCCACGGTGTGAGCGTTGTGTGTATGTGTGTGTGCAAAAGAAGAGATCTTTTGTATTGTGTGACTGTGATTTAGAGAGAAGAGAAGTATGGGCAGTGGGGTTAATGATGTGTAAGTGTCCTTTTAAGAGGGGTGATTTGTTTGTTCGAAGTTGTGTCACTGTTCGGCGTGTGCGTCTGTCGAGTGTTTGTTCTGATTTGTGGACTGTTGGGGGGGGGGGGCTGAGTTAATGACTTTTTGTTCTGTCTGTCTGCTAGGTATGTGGCGACGTGGTGGGTGTGCGTATGTTTGAGGAGTTGCTCTGTTGTCGCGTTGGATGACTGTACGTGAGGGGGTGAGGAGTACATTCCTGCAGTGAAAATTGTTCGTCACTACTCCGCCACTGTGGGCTTGGACGGGACTTTTCTGGCGCACTGTGACACTTCTAGCCCGGATATTCTTCCTGCCGATTTCCAATGCCACTCTCAGAGATCGAACCCTAGACCAATTGATGTTTAGGCCAGACGCAACACCACTGTAGCACGATCAAAAGTGGATTAAAATGTGCGTCTATTTTGTATTATTTAAATTATGAATCAATATCTATGGAGGCCTACAATATGACTTAATTGTTACTTTCTTTTAAAATCATACATATTCATGAAAGCAGCATTCAAGGATGTGCAATATGCACTTCACATGCAACATATAAATTTCATAAACAATAATTTCATACTCAACATAAAATTCATGTTCTTCATGATACGAGATGTTCTATCATTGATTGATTCATGTTTATCATCATTTGAATGATTCACAATCAAAAGATTCACCCATGCTATTTTCTTGATTGCTGGTTATAATCTCAATCGAAAGTTGATGGTGAGTTACAAACGACTGCATTTTATGACTCGAAGCGGCTGCATCTGTTGACTGATCCTACTCATAACTTCAAAAATCTTTGCAACAAATTTCAACGGAGTGAGACAGTAAAGTCTGCAGGGGATCAAGTGGTCAGTTTCAAGTACATCAAAGAAATGCATGACAATGAGAATGGTATTCACGTACAAATTGCTCATTGTCTCTTCCCATGTGTCAGTTCTCCTACGACGAGTCAGCGAGTATCATGACATATGGAGTCTCTTACGAGACCACTGCTGTAGAACTGGAATTCTATGTCTCAAGTTGAAGAACCGAGTGGAATGGGGCTGTCAGATACATGCATCGTGTGAGCAACGCATGGAAAATGCTCAATGCGAAAGCATTGACGATTGAGATTCACGAACTTGATTGTAGCCGGCCACCAGGATGACCTAAGAAGAGCTGGCAAGCCTGTATCCAAGGAGAAAGCCGCCAGAGGTATCGGAAGGCATTGCTCTCGACCGATTAAGGTGGAAACGTGTCCGCGCAACTTTGTCCAGCTCCAGGACCTGGAAGAGACGTGAAACATGAATGTTTTTCGTGAGCCCATCGAATCAGCAATTGATAGGAAACTTCATAAATTGAATGAATTTCAGTCATTGGTCCAATGCTTTCCATTCCCAGAGAAATTTCCCTGTTGTTGGTTGAAGATCATAATTATAATTTTTTTTGTTCGGTCATTTACAGAATGATACAGTGGAATAGAGAATCGTCCATTTTAGACTGACGAGTGGGACGAGTGGGTTAATAAAATACAAACAATTTTGAAAGTGAGATTAATCACATTTGCTTCCCTGCTAGAATATCCATGACTTTGCATTCATGATTTGAACGTCATCGCTTCTACTGGCATATGCCCGTGCGTGTGATAGCTGGGTTCTCATTGACTTGATGTTGGAGGCTATGAGCTCATGCACTTCACCAGCGGATTAGTTGATAAAGTTTTGTCGGTTTCATATGAAGACACTGCTGATGTTCTACTGAAGCCAAATTCAATAATGTATTCAGTGCGATTCGATGGTTATCGGCAAAGGGTGATTAACTTCCTGTATGCTGGAAAATGACGGTTTAAAGCGGTAGAAATTCATAGAAATTCATTCAACTGAACTTGGATTTTTTGTGATATGCTTCATAGCTCATGCAGTAAACGGTAAAAGATCGATCAATGATTAATTAGACAATTGGAATTTCAAAATTATCTTGAAAATTGTAATTCAGAGTAGCATTTCACGCGTATTGTGAAATTAATGGGAAAGTAGTCTGCACTATTATATAGCCGGAGATAAATTCGAATTTGATATCTTTGTCGTAAAATAAACACGATATGATTTCTTGTATGCATGCAAGCATGAGGAACTCGATTATTTTCATTTTATTTCCTCACACAAGTTTTTGAAAACAAATATCAAGCAAGCATTTAATTACAAGCTAATGTTGTTAATGAACAACATTTTTGCAACTTTAGAGTATGTTAAGTTAAACTACATTCTGCTTCTGAACTCAACCTTATAGGAGAAATTTCGCCTCGTGCTAAACGCATTAACATCAGGCCTAGTGTGTCAAATATTCTTCAGCAGCTATAAACTATTATTTGTCATCAAGTTGTTACTGTTAATTTTTGCAAGTAGCACTGATGTCAGTCACGATTTTTGAAATGTAACTGAAATATAATTGCCAAATATTAATGATGAACTTGTGGTGGTTTAGGTTTAATACTAATGTTGAAGTGGTGAAGTAGTAGGTGGGTTGTTATACTTTCAGTGATTGAATAAATTTCACTAATATTCAAATACTACTCACAACATTTGCAAGGATTTAAGAGTGTGCGAAATTGACTGGTGTCATCGAAGTTAAAATTTACTCACAATATTTTGAGAACCAATTACTTTACATAGGCGAGCTAATTAAGAATCATCCGTCTCAAATAACGTGTATTTTGTCAAATAGTATAGCTGAATTTCAAAAACTAGTCTATTTGTATACTTGCAGGGAAGTTTTGATGTTGTGTTTCGCGCCCAATCTGGTATAATTGACATTGAAACTCTCGAATGGGTATTTTCTCATTTTTCAGCTACGATGAACCATCTCGATTCTAGGACTCTTCATTTTTCACAAATAGTCATCGTTCTGAATGACATCCCGTTCTTTTGCGGAACCAATTGGAAAGCCTCTCATGATTTTGCGCTCTTCGACTGTTAGATGTATTCTTTCGGGTCGGGTTCACGAATTTATTTCGGGTTCGGGTGGTGAATTTATGATTCATAGAAATTTTTAAATATGCTAATGCCTTGTTGACTTACTGTGCATGCAGATGTGTATGCAGATATGTAGCCTATATGTTAAATAAATGCTGATGTATATGCATGTATACATGCTCCATGGTTCCTAAGCTTCTTAAATCTCCTTAATTTTTGAATCAGAAAAAAGCGTAGGAACCCTGATACACTCATTATAAATTGTTGATTTAATGTCCCCAATCGCTTGTCTATTGCCAACGGTGTATATTTCTTGCTCCATCAAACTGCGCAGCTTGTCTTTTCTTCAGTTTACATAGGCCTAATATTTAAAACATGAAATTACACTGTAATACTGAGAAACGATGATAATAACAGTGTTGTAAAACATGCTATTTCGATGCGACATGCATACGCATTATAGTGATGTCGAGAACCAATGCTGCGAAGAAATGTACTAATAATTGTAAAAGAAAAAATGTATACGGTACAGATTGTTGTCATGGAAAAAACAATTTCCTTTTCATTTAATTCGCTTCACAATGGCTCCAACCCAAGTATTGTAAAACATTCTCCACCTTTTCAGTAATTTGATTTCACGATAAATTAGTTTTTTAGTTATGTTCGGATGATCGGCAAATCGGGTCGGGATGAATTCAAAATCGTAGTTCGGGTTCGTGCTCGGGTGGAAAGTGATCGGGTTTGGTTCGTGTTTCGATTTGTAGCCATTGCACATCTCCAGTTCCCATTTCTTTCCTTTCGCTTGAAGTGGTCGTCGCATGACTTTTTGTAGCCTCACTTTTCGGCATGCATGAAGTTTTACAACTGTTCCCATCTCATCGTGAACAGCTTGTTATTCAGCTTCAGTCAATTCGTCAATGAATACCATCAATGCCCTTCAGATCAGACCCAACTGCTGTGGAAGGTGATTACTCCTTGCGTCATTTATGGATGGCGGCAGGTTTGAGGCAGGTCTTTGTATTGCTCTCGATTTCTTGGTTCATGGCATGAAAGCCATCAGACTCCCCACCGGATGTTCTCTATCCCTTAATTGCACTGGCTTCAAAAGGATGTAGTTAGCACCAACAAGATGACCTAAAGCAAGGCCTTTTTGAGTGCAGAAAAGAGCTGAGATAATATCAAAAAGCAAGTTTGGTTTCGTAGTATTAGGGTATAGTGAAAACTAAATGTCACGCGTCCTATGAAGACATGATTTTGTTAAATTGTTATAGTCAGGTAAATTGCCTCCGCTGTTCTGTAATCGATTTTGTGGCTTGCATGTATTGTGTAGCTAGAGCGAGAAGAAGCATGGGAGTAAGGTAAAGTAAAGGAGAGAGAGAGAGAGACAGACCAACAGACAGAGATAAGACGGTAAAGAATGGTTGTGCTTTGTGTCCTATTACTGCGGCTTCTGTCGAGATTCTTCTACCTTACACGTCCTTTTCTCCCATTTGCGGTTAATCAAACAAACAACATGATCAGCAGATCATGCCTGCAGATTATATAATGTCTGGTTGGACTAACGTGGGCTCAGTCATGCTCTATCAGATATTGTCACTCGATCAGTGATTTGACGAGATCATGGATTACTCAAGATATTCGATATCATACAACGAATCATTTTGTTACCCTTAAGAGTGTTGTTCACATATAAGAGTCATTTATTAGTGCAGTCCGGAGAGTGGAACGCAGCCCTGAATTCTCCGAAATCGGAGCGCGGAGCGCTCCCATCTCTGCATATAGTTTTTATCATGTTTTCGAACTTTCGGTGGAATGCTTTGCTACAATTGTGTTTTCAAGTAATCTAACGTAAGTGTCTGAATTTTTATTCCCGTTTGTGTTTGTCATAGTTTTCTACATACAGATGAAGATCTTTTGTACGTCTGTAATTTCAGGTCATAATGTTTTAATGTCTAAATGCGTAGAATGTGTATAAATGTCTCGTACTCTGGTTAACCCTATTGTTCATCGGATTTCTGGCAATCACCTAACAACTATTTTGGTGGTCATTTCTGTAACTTTGACTCCTGATATCTGAAGTGATTTACATGTTATTGTCATACTTATGGAAGTCATCATCACGGTATTGTGGAGATTAAAAAGAGACTGGAGGACACACAATCCAGAAATCCTTGCAGACTCAACTCCTTTCGTTGATTTGACATATTTTAAGTCATCAAAATATCTCCGCATTTCTGTCTCTGAAGACGGATATGAACATTTTTAAAATCCCCAATTCCTTTTTAAAGAACTCTAGAAACCATCAGAATTTCAGCTTCTCTCATTTTCCTCAGTGCAGTTCCAGTACTGAATGCGTTTAGGAATGTAAATATGTTTTCAAGACGGGCAAATGGGTTATTTATGTTGATTCCATCAGAATGAACATATCTGTTTGACAACTTGTTTGGATATCATGACAATCAGACCGGAGATTCTGTTTCCCGTGCGCAAACATCAATGATGTCGAAGTACACTGCAATTTAAGAGAATTTAGGAAGGATCTGTTGACCTATGCTATCAGAAGTATATTATGGAGGTATTTTATTGACGATTTGGTTTAAATTGCCTTCAAATGTAGTAAAGCATATTGACAACTTGTTTAAAATTGCCCTTAAACGTTGTAAAGCATATTGACATGTATAATCTGCGGAATTTTCGAACAGTTCCGACGGGCGTTGAACACTAAATGCTCTTGATGATAATTTAATGAGCCTTCTATTTCGGTTGTAAGAGCTAATAATTTTTTTGTAGCTCTCTGTTTACTGTGTGTACTATGCAGTGTTATGTGTGGAATTTATAAATCAGCAAAGCAAACAAGAATGATTTCAGTACTTATTGACTGTCAATACATTCAAATATCATTCGTGTAAGAAACTTCCGGATGCATTGATGACTATCCATAGGTTACTGATTGACTTTGGCTGAGAAAGATTTCAAATGCTTCCAGAAATTAAGGGAATACAGCCTACCAAACTAAATTAATAATAATAATCGATGATCGAAACTAATGATACAAAGATCTTGTGGTACTTCGAATTGCGGACTGACCACTACATACAATCAAGAAGACCAGACATCATCGTGGTGGATAAGATCCAAAGGAAAACTCTGATAATAGATATAGCAGTCCCCGACGACAGAAACATACAAGAGAAAGAGAAGGAGAAGATCACAAAGTATCAAGACCTACGCCTACAAATACAGAAGTTGTGGAACATAATTGTTGAAGTTGTCCGGTTGTTTCGGCGCCTTGGTTGACACATTCTACACAGCAAGGTTGACCGTACACGACATACCGGAATTGACGAAAGCAGCACTCCTTGGCAGTGCTCATATCCTGTGTCGAACTCCTGATCTCCCTGAGGCTTGGTAAGTCTCCGAAGTCTTGAGACACTAACCGATCTAAATGTGTGAGTTTGTGTCCAGAAAAAAATGGATCTTTATTGTTCATACAAACGAGGGGTATGACGGCTAGTGCGCAGTGAACCTTAATATTCATAACCTGAAATGGTTATTGTGCTGCTTACATTCGATGCCATTCATGCATCAATTGTCAGATCAACTTGTAGTACTTGTCATGCTGATTACAATTCTAAGCACTACTGCGATCTAGAGATTTGTGCTCGTGACACAGACACGATTGAGTTATTGCTTTATATAATTTGATTCGTGTTTAGAAATGATTCATTGGAAATTTTCAGCTTTAAGTTTGAGACAAGTCTTTACATATATTCTACTCCACGGTGATAAAAGATGAAATACGAGTAAATAAACAGTTTTCTTATATTGTACTTCAACGATCGACTTATGATGTAACACAATTGAACACTAGCATCAGTCGTTTTACAGGCCGAGAAATAAAGTAGTGTATTTAATACTGATTAATAAAAACGTTTATAGATGATTGTTCTAAATATTCAATATTAGAAGTCATTAAAATATTTTCGTATGAAAGTAAGAACCTTGGAAGAAAGATCATAAAAAATCAGACGAAGCATTATAGATAGCGTGTCGTGTTAAAGGAGAGCAGCAGTGTTCACGTTGCCAGCTCACAGGCCCTGTGGCTGAGTGTTCGCTCGGCGTCGGAAAGACCTGGATTCAATTCGAGATCGGGTAAAAAAAGACATTAACCCCGGAAAAAAATCCCAAAAATCTCCACCAAAGACGATGATTTTTTTGCGTTCTTACATCTAACCGTTGTTTGTGATCTGGTAGTCAATATAATATCAGAAAATATTGAATGAATTTTGATTTATTTCATTTAAATCGTTAATAAAAATGTGTGCATCAAGTTTTGGTTTGCTCTCCAATGTGCCTTTGGGGAAAGATGATTATTTCCATTTTGCATGCCATTTCGTAAAACTAGACTTGGCATGTAGACGAACAAGGGTCTAAAGTATGCATATACCAAAGGAGAAGTTTCTGCATCGAATCCTTACGTCAGGAGAGGCTCCTAAATATTGATGGGTCACAAATGATCGTTATTATAGCAGAGTAATTGCTTATTCGAGTTATAAAAATGCAATTTTCTTGTATTTATTACCTTTTGATGCAAGAACAACCTAGTACGTACTATCCTAAAAAGCAGATGTCAAATTGACAATAAAAGTGCAAGTAGGCATACTGTATCACTACATCTGAATTCAAAACTGTTCAATGTTTTTGACCAAGTGATGAATTAAATGATAATTTAACGTGTATCATGACACATTTGATTGCTTCATGAAACGGCGTCACTGCTTTTTCAGTTTTCACCAGTGCTAAACCGTATTGATGGTGATATTCGAAGATGTTTGAGTAGTTTATGAGTTGTACATGTATTTTCGGGATACCAAATCAACCACAAGTGGTGTAAGCATAGAAGAACAGCAAGTCTTATGTCATTTTAATTCACGAAATATCATTTTACTGAAGTCGTAATGCATAAATGAGCAATTTCGAAGAGCATGGATGCATTTTTCTTTTATCGAAATTTCCGGGGTTTCACTACCACGAAAGCCCACTGGGCACTTGGCCCTAATTGGCACTCAGATATTTTCAAAATTCAAAATATCGCTTTTTCCACCATTATTTCTTACACCGGGTTTTCCTGGGTTAAAGATAGATGCACTCTGCATTCCTGCTGAACTCAGCATGACAGAATGAGAGTGAGAGTGACAAGCGGGAGACTGCTTGCAAATTTAGAGGCGAAAGTGCACGTGTCTGTCTACCTAAATTTCAACAAAATTTCGCATTTTAAGCACATGGTGGCATATCTTACTCTGAGTCAATGCCTAGTCTAATTTTCACAACGGTTATACTAAGCCTTTATATAAACATCGCCACTAAAAGCGTATCTTTTATGCACCCAAATATTAACTCATGAGAGATGTGATCTGCTTGAGAAACTTCGCGAGAAATTGAGAAAAATTGACATGAGCTATCAATGTCAACTTTTAAATGAATATTTTTCTGTCCACGTTGTCTGTTGCTGATAAGAAATTGATTGAGTGTTGATTTTTCTCCTTCAGAAAATTGATTCACTTGAGGCACAACTTAACCAAACCAAAGGAGAATTGTTGAAAGAAAAGTTAGAACGTGCAGAGAGTGATGAGAAAGTGACAACTCTCAAGCGTGAAATTGAAATGAAATCCAAGTGAGTGTTTTTATGTATGAAAGATAATAATCGTCATGTCTCGTTTACTTATAAAAACTGATTTATTTGTACTTATAACTTAACGTGAGGTATTGAAGAAATGCTTCTTAAATATTTGAATAATAAAAGTCGTTTCAATTATAAGAAACCTCCTGCGAAAGCAATTCTTCGTAA
Organism: Prostheceraeus crozeri; assembly: GCA_907163375.1. Taxonomy (NCBI): domain Eukaryota; kingdom Metazoa; phylum Platyhelminthes; order Polycladida; family Euryleptidae; genus Prostheceraeus; species Prostheceraeus crozeri. The sequence goes on along the minus strand of CAJQUW010013316.1, from coordinate 142,966 downwards.
GGATGTTTTGGACTAGATTTTTCGTTGTCTTGTACGTTCATCATGCAATCTAGCAAGAGGTAAGAAAAATTGTCGTTCTCCGTATGATTTTGCAATTTTACTTCGCAAAAATTGAAAAAGTGTCTATAAAGTAGCCATCGCCCCACTCTGCTGTTTTTCCGAACGCGACCCACTGGGGGGAGGGTGGTGGTGATCTCCCAAACTATAAAACCAATTTTCCCAAACCACGCAACAATCGGATGGTCACTGAATGGGGATTCAGAAAAAACAGCATTACTTTTATTTTTAAGGTCATAACTGGGCTGAGGTGATGGTCAAAGGACAAGAAACGACAATTTTCAACAAATTTCCAATACATCACTATTTGAAGTGAAAAATGACAACATAAACTAATAAACCATACGCCAATCGAAAGATCTGGTTAATGAAATGATGATTAATGATCGCTGTTAGATTACATTACATCAGATGAGGTCAAATATTTGAGACTTTTAGTTCAACTCAAATAGCACTAAAATCGCGTATTTTGGTATTTAGTTTAATATTTAGTATTAGTATAATTTGGTATTATAGGTGAAATATACGGAAAACAGCCAAACATTCAAATTTCAAAATAGCTTTCACGCCAAAAGTACAGTGCCAAATTTGTTCTCCTTCAGTCATAAGACGCATAATACGTAAAAAGTGAGCTATTAGAACTCTGGTGACCATAGCTTGCCTGGTGTAAAAGATTTTGAAATAATTCGCCAGGGGGGACGTCCCCAGATGGGCGAGGGTTAAGGGAGAGACACTTTATCTGATCTCGTGGAAAGTGTATAATGTTTTGTGTCACGTGAGTTCCATTGAAGGGATTCCATCAATATCAAGTAAAGGAGGAAATGATGAATCTCTCCATTGACGACCTCTTTTAAGACGTCAATGTAGCGTCGTCCTCTGCTTTCGAAAATGCTCCATGCAACCAGAAAAGTCCCAAGTCACACCGATTGTTGGTCAACCTAAGCTTTTCTTATATGAGAGATTTCAGATTTGTTAAATCAATGGAAGACAAAAATAAGTGAAATTCCTATGAGTCCTACAGATGTACGTAGCTTGCCTTGAAAAGTCTTTCCATGCCAATCAAGCATGATAGCAAATTCTGTGACAATAAATTCAAGGTTAAATTGTGATTTCATATGTCTACGCTAGTGCTTCTCAAGGTGGGTAATGTAGCCTAAAAGTGTAATTGTATTTTGTAGTTACTTTTACAAAATTGTCAAACTTTCACTATTTAATTTAGGATTTTATTATCAGCTAGTGTTAGAAAACACTGTAATGAAGATCTGCATTAAAAGTCGCAGTTTGATAGGCAATTTCTGACATAAAAATTAGTTCATTGTATCAGTTCACGTGATCTGTGAATCTGGTTACAAACTTAATCGCCATATATATTTCACAGTGCTATAATCTCTATGATTATTGCTTCCATAATATAGTTTATGCTTTCCAAAGTGTGCATAAATTTCAAAGAGTGCAATAAACAGTCTTTATTGCACTCCTTCATTGAAATACATTAGCATATAGAAAGTTTTTCATCCTCTACAACGAAAATCATGCATAGTTGTTGATGAGATAAATCTGCATGTACAATGGACAGAGAAGCAGTCTATCTGATTTCAAAATTGCTTTGGTTTGATTTTCAAATCATGTTAAGGATCATGATCATAGATTCTGGTATTTCTGTGAAATATAAAGTTACTTACAGAACTCGTGCAAAGATATCCAGCTTAATTGCATTTTTCTCGATCAACAAACCATGCCCTCGCCCTTCGGGCTCGTGCATAGGTATGTTGATCTCAAAAAATGCAATAAAGCTGGATACTTCGCACTTGTTGTGTAAATAACTATTACAAAATTGGTAGACTTTCACTATTTAATTTAGGATTTTATTATCAGCTAGTGTTAACAAACACTGTAATGAAGATCTGCATTAAAAGTCGAAGTTTGATAGGCAATTTCTGACAAAAATTAGTTCATTGTATCAGTTCACGTCACCTGTGAATCTGGTTACAAACTTTATCGCCATTTATTTTTCTTACGGATTGATTTGCTTTTTTCAGGGAAGTTGAGGAGTATCATGCATACATTAAAGACAAGGAGGAGGCTTTGAAAGATATGACACATTTGAGACAAAAAATTCAGGTAAGTTAACTGTTGTTTTAAGAATTATAAGATTCAATGATGTAATTCAACGAAATTCTCTAAATAATAATAAATTCTCTCGTGAACGGTGTCAGAAATAAGAATAGTAATCATTGAAGCATTTTCAACTACTTTTCCCAATAAAACAAAAATGTGTTAAGAGTGAAGTGCTGTCTTTGTGGCACAGTGCGTCGCCTAGTTATGTTTTCGTTCCTGAGGTCGAGCCCCGAAGGCACGCTCCGATCCGCACTTAAAATAATTGTGCCCGTACATCCTGTCTCGTCCTCCCTCCGCCCGGACCCATTTTTCAGCCGGGTCCGATATCTTGGAAGTCCGACTGGGTTATCTTTCAGTTCTGTTTGTGACTTAAAAGCTTCATTTAATAGTCAAGATAGTGAAATCATTCCGTTGTTTTTGGTCATTAATTTTAGTCATTTAGCCAAAGGTGGAGCCCCGAAGGTGTCATTAGAACAAAAAGAACAGAAGTCGGCTGGAAGGGCATCCAGACTAAAAGTATCACACCGCTCCAGCTGAAGTGTGACTTAATCAGCACTGCAAGCCTCCAGTGAGGAGTCGCACACCTTTTAATTAAATCATGGCAGGAGGCTTCAGATGTGACACAAAAGCAAGTAAAATTATTGAAAGTATTTGAAGTGACAGCATGAAATTCCATGAGCTGGCGTCCAATGAAGTTGAAGGGCGAAGTATACGATCGCATCCTGTGAGAAACTTATGAGAAAGCATTTGTGAGAAACTTGCCAAACGAAACGAAGACCTTGGAACTGAGATTAATATTGAATTTCATGGACATCAAAAGTATCATCGTTCACTGTGGACCCCGAACTGCAATAGATCCCAATCCGTGACTTCTCATGACGACGCGATGACGCATGGCGTTTCATCTTCTTGTATGCACTTTAGATAAGTCAATTACTTATCTGTAATCTCGATATGAAGATTGGAATGAATTCTCTGACAATGACAAAGTTGAATCTGTTTTTAAGAAGGGGAAAATTGAATTCCTAATATCCGTTGATGGTAAGAATTGTTTGTTTTGATTCAGAGCTTTTCAATTGAGGTGGTCTGGAGCGATGAATTATATGGAATAATTCATTTCCTGTACCTTTGCATGCTTCAGCGAAATAATTGTTTCAAAGTCGATTGCCTCACCCAAGTTCTGTTTGAGAATTTCGAAGATAGTTCACACACAACGAATACTGAAAAAAGATTTTATTCGTGTTTGAAATTTTGAGCGATGCTTGAAGACATTTAAATGATATTTAGTAAGCTTGATGTTGAGCAATTACACTTTATGTTTTCATCCAATAATCGTCTTTTTTCAGGATAGGAGCATTGATCAATTTTCTACTGTGATTATGATCTTATCCGTTATTGTTGCAGTCTATTAAATATTTACATATGAAATACATGAAATGCATTTTCCTTGGCATGATGCTTGGAAGAATGGCGTGCACCATAATTTCAAGAAGATTGCATTCTTTGTTTTACAAGTATCAATTACTGTAGACGATTTTTCAAACATCTTCATATTTGCTATTTTCCTTTTTTGAGGATGTTCCACTGCAATGCAGGTGCTTTCCACTTTGATTTGCACCTCCAATTCCTCCTTTTTTGCTTGTTGGAACAGTGTTTCTCAACATTTATCATTGATTCTCTTGTAATGTACTGGCATTCCTAAAATTGAGAATAACCCTGAGAGATTCTCGTTGAGTACAATAGTGTTGAACCTTGAATAATTATCTAAATCGTAAAACTCAATAAACTCAAAGTAAACAAAACGCTTTCCTCTCCACCATCCTAATAATATTTTTTCTGAACACTTTTGATTATCATTTACACAATTTTGTGTTTTCTAATCGAATTAAGACACGACATGGTCAAAATAATTCGAAGGATCCAGGAAAGGGAAGATACCAAAGTTAAACAATTACCCTAGTGGAGAATCCTGTAAACAATTAGGTAATTAAAAGTCATGAACGAATGAATACAAATTAATACTAACTACATAGACTAACCTACTCCGGTACAGAGTAGGGATTGAAATACGAATAAAGGCTAGCCGACCCAATTTAAGACGGGAAGGGAAATATATTTAAACTTATAATCAATTTATTTTTACAATCTAAGAACTAAAATGAGAGTTCGTTATGGACTTGACAAGAAGCTAACTTAAAGATAACAAATGCTGAAAAATAAGAAACCAAAATTGAGTTTTTCTATGTATGGAGTCATCAGGGAGGAACCATGTGGCTGCATGAAGCAAGGTTTCGGCTCCTAACCTCCAACCTATACCACATGGTGGGTCCAGGCCAACCATATCGAATGCACGACATGGAAGGTGTCTCCAAGCCTGAGGAAACATACCAGAACCTAACCGAAAATAAAATTTTTTGGAATTTTTGAGGACAAAAGGAAGCAAATGGATCTGGAAGAGGCTTTTAGTCCAACATGCCAATGATGGAAGGCATTTGGCGGGGCGAAAAACAACCAAACAACAAAGTAACAATCTTGACTGAATGTAGGATCGGAGAATGATTCGGTCTTGTGATCGGAGAATGCTAAGATGCATGACGGGAGTAAAATGGAGCGACGGAAGATCAAGTGCGGAAGTGGCAAGAATGTGTGGTCTGAAAGAGCTGGAAGATCGGGTTAGAAGAGGGCGTCTGAGATGGTTCGGTCATGTAAAGAGAGCTGAGGGAAACTGCTTGCACAGAGTGGAAAGCATGGAAGTCCCACGGCGTCGAGCCGTCTGAAGACCAAGAAGAACATGGCGTCAATGTGTCTCAGAAAATCTGAAGAAAATAGGAATCTCCGAAGAACTCGCTGCCAACCGAGATGAATGGAGGAGAGCCATCAACCGTCCAGCCCCAGGAGATGGCATTCAACGGACGGTAAACGTGGAGTAAGAGTAAGTAAGTACAGTATGCGACAGCAAGTTGGAAACTCAGCATAAATCTACGGACACGTACATTTTTCAACACCTTGTAAATTTTTTTGCTACTAAGAAATATCGACAAATTTATAATCATCTGAAAGAGAATTTTCGGATCTATCATTTGAATGCTGTTGAATTAATTGTTTTTGAAATTAGTGGTTCCTAGAGGCCCATAAACCTGAAAGCCCCAAATTTTCTTTGACTTGTTTTGACAAGCGCATAAATCAATTTGAAGCATTCTCCTTGTGATATTCAAAACCATCACAAGATTGGCTTTTAGAAAATATATAGTTTGAAAGTGTTTTCTCGAAGTTTATAGGCAATATTTTGAAAGTAGTATAGATAGAAAATGTGGCGATTTTTTCATTTTCAGAATGTGTTGCGATAATAACAGAAATAACGCTGTTAACTAACTGGTGGCATTTATTTACCTCAAAACTAGTGTTTTCTGCTTTTGTTGGGTAAATTTAAGGCCCTTCGAAGGCATGTGAACAAGTGAAGTGCTTCATGCTTATTTGTCTTTCTACTTTCATTTGCCGTTTTTCTTAATTTGATTGAATATCTAGAATGCAATTATGTTCCCAATGAAATATTTCGGAGGTTAAATGATGACAGCAGTGATAAATAGCATGTGAATTATCATGCAAATCAATCCTACCCATTTAGCACGATGCATGCGTGCATCACAAGTTGCAATTCGGAAAGATTCAATCGATCCAATTTTTCCCAGCTAATCCAGCGAAAACGAGCGCAAGTCTAAAAAAAAACGTTATATCAATTGCCGTTTTCCGTGTATGCTGTATTCGGTGAATCCAAATATTTTACCAAAGCCTGCTCTTCAATTTCTTTGTCATTGATGGGTGCGAAAATAAGATGTTGTCAGTGATACAATAATTTCACAAATAATTGCGCTGATATGATGTTCAGAAAATACTTATACACGTAGAATTTTATGCTCATTATTCTTTCGCTATGTCTGTTCACTCACACTTTGATTGGTTCATTTTTCTGACTTGATGACGCCGTCAAGGCCATTTGATTGCCCTTGCCAGAAAAACTTGAGCTTGAGAGTCATTTACACTCATCCAACGAGCACTGCCACCTCTCCATCCTGATTCATGGATTCAGCGGAAATGCATATTCCTTCTTTTCATCACACCAAACACTTTGTCAGATCTTCTATTCATGGTGCCAACGATCCAGGATGCCACTCTACATCTTGAAATCTTCTGACCTTCCCGCGACATATCAAGCTGTTTGTCATCATTGCGGCATGCGGTGCTAATCGCCTTCCTTATCATTCTACATTTGACGACTGACGAGGTTGCCTACGGGTAACACCAGGCTGTTCCTGCCTTTGATAGATGTTGCTATCCATTGATAATGTGAATGTTTTGCGCCGGATGCCCTTCCTGCCACAACCAAGTGAATCTCAACTCACAAGTCTCATCCACTTGGAGCCATTGGACTATGAGGTGCGGTTCATCCGCCACGAAGTGCCGTTGACCGACTAGGCTAAGAGAAATATTTAAACAGGCGCCCTCGTGGCCAGTGAGCCGCAATTGTTAGCATTACCAGGGGGGACCACGTGGAGGTAGCTGTCAACTTCTGACGCGAGCATCATACTGGCCATTTATGAGAGACAAGTAGCCAACTTGAAACTCAGCCATGCTCAACTAAGACCTTCCGATTCTGGTAAATAGATCTAACTATCAACCAGACCATCAATAAAATATCCAATGTAAAGTTCGATAAGGAGCTAGGAAGAAGGAAGACCAGGAAAGCCGGAAAAAGGAACAACGTGCTACTTAAGTCAAGGAGTAAGATTTAGAGAAATGCTGTCATCAATGAGGTCTTATCTCTCATAACAAGGTTTCGATCGTTCACCAATCTAATCAAATGAAGAGGCCAGATCACAGAATTAGATTCATCTACGCGCGCTTCGGTTTCTTTTTTAGAAAGGAAGGGTTATATATAGCCATAATAAAAAAATTGCACATCACCTCACACAACTTGCTCCTTCTCGAATAGATAATTCATGTATCGCTTACTATTAAAAATGGCAAACAATAAGCTGTCAGCCGAGGACACCAGAGCCAGTGAGAGAGGCGTGCTGTAACATCACTTCGCATACACATCGTCACATATCACAAACACACATCGTCCAGCTAACATTCGATTCAGTGTATGCACTATGCAGTAAGGAATGGTCAGAAGACGATGTTGAAATCATCAAGTGAACTAATTTTCGTACGCCTGCTACTTTCTTTAATAATGATCGGAAGGGCCAACATTGTGGCGAAAACTTGTGCTCGATGATCTGAATTATTCGAATCTGAAGGAATTGTATCAATCGAAGCATTTTGCTTGAACTCACATTAATCCGCAAGCGACGCACGACTTCTTTCCTATCTCTGCAAGGTATTCAGACTTCCCTTTTGCCCACTAAATAAGTTCATCGATGTGCCGGCGATTTCGAATCAATCACACTTCTAGCAAACCGAAGCAGATAAACAAAATATTTAATTCTGTGGGCCAGATAGTCAGTCAAACCGTTAGAACTGAATGAATTAGAATGTCTCTCCATACCACTTCTTATTACAGAAATAGCTATACTTTGATTTGAGTAGGTCCTGCGTTCAGATCAGATTGGTTGTCCACCACCGCTACCAATTCGTAGGATTTAGGTAAAAATCAACTATAACAGTCAGTATTGATAGTCAACTTGTACATCAACAATATCCAACGTTAACGTGACGGTTTGTATTTTCAGAGTCTTGAAGATGAAATATCACGCAATGAAGAAGCTGATGCAGTCGTGCAGGCTATGAAGAGCAAACTCGAAAAGTTCCCGCGCATGGAGAAGGAAAATATTCAATTGGCAGATGAAAACAAGAAGTTGAGGTAATAACAAACGTGAATCTCTTGTTTAGATCATTTCAGATATGCAATGAAGCTTTTTTTACGTCACTACTCCCCATACTTGGGGCTTGGACGGTGCTGACATAGTCAGACTTATGTAGCGTTGTAGTACTTTTAGTCCGGATGTCCTTCCTGCCGACTTCCAATGACACCTTCGGGGCTCGACCTCTGGACCGAAAGATCGCTAGGCCAAGCACTTAACCACTGTGCCACGGAGACCACAACAATGAGGAATTATATTATGCATAGGGCAATAAAAACCGAATTACATAAATACTGTTCACAATATACCTCCACGTGCGACAATTAAGCCTTGCAACTTACTTGTCAAATGTTTTTTTTGTGCAATTATTTGTTGCTTCAACTTAAGTGCAATCATAGCTAGAAGTATTCGTCACATTTGCTACATGAGGAAGATAAGTGGCAAAGAGCGATGCTTTCAGCAGCTTTCATATAGGCCTACTTTGTTTTGCAGATAACGGAGTAATTGTCAAGGTAAGCAGAGTGCGCATGTTAAGATATTTCGCTTTCAGTTGGAATGCCGCGAGTATGTTCAAAAGTAAATGTAATGTAGACAGTTTCCAACCTGATACTAATAGATAGCAAGAGCATTTTCTGGCGCCTCTCTTTCATTAAATACATTGAAAATCAAATTAAGAAGACTGCTGATAGCTTAAACAAATTCCTTCCTGCGAACCACAGAAGTATTGTTGCTTACAAAACTCTAAAATTGCTAATTCCTCGAACAAAGACAGGCTGAAGGTTTATCTCTCCTCTGATGTCGTATTTAAATTTACTTGTGTGCTATATTCGCGTTAATTCCACCTGAAAGCGAAACATGCGTACTCTGCTGAGCTTGACGAATTCTCTGTTATCTACAAAACAAAATACACGAAAATCACCAAAAGCGTCGCTCATTGCCGTAGCACTAACATCAGAACTTTGTTTAACGAAATCGATTCCTCATGCAAGCTTCGAGTCTTTCACTGACCGACCCATTGTCATCTTAGATTTAGTGTTCCATCAGTTTTTACTATATAAGTCGATAGCTTTCATGCCTGTACAGTGTACAGTGTGCTTACACCTAATGATGGTCAAATAGAGACTAAATGAAGCTTTTACGTCACTACTCCCCATACTTGGGGCTTGGGCGGTGCTTTCTTTTTGAAATGAATTTGGACAGTCTTGCATTCAATTTCTTTTCTACGTATCGTAAAACATTATCGACGATGCAAACTGGTACAATTCTGAAATCATCATAAGAACATCAAACACAATTCATTATTCTTTAATAAAAAGTGACAACGATGATGAATTAATATTCGGACGTTTTCCTTAATGACTTGTGTTTGCGGACTTGACAGTCGAGACACAAGACAAAGAGGCTGTTTACAGAAGTCGATCTTATTACCAAGAATTGAGACAACAATGCGAGTTAATTAATAATATCAATTTCGGAAACAGAACTCTGCTGCATGGTACTGGTTCACGTGAGTAGCTGTGAATTTTATTATTGATCTTCAACGTCGAACTGCACTGGAAACACTTAGTATTATATTTAACATAGGCCTAACTGAAATAATCGTTAATTATTATAATAAGTCTTCCTAAGTCAATTATGTAATCCTATCAAGGTTAGCTTAACTATGACAATGATACAATTACTGAGTGTCACTTGTAAACCAAGAAAATAAGTTGTTACGTTATCATTATTATCGCATATCATAATGTATATAGGAACTCATTCGATGTTTGTTTAATTTTGCTCTGGTCACGCGCTCTATGTCATTCTTTAATGTATGCACAAAGACTTCGCTAAAAATTTCAACCTTTCGACGATGACCAAATAGCTGGTTGGAATATATTGAGGTTTAAACAAAGAAAGCATTATGGAGAATACCGAAAATTTGGATTCAAAATCATTTTTGTATGTTGCACAGCATGTGGTTATTCTAAAACTGTTATCAGGTCTTTGTAGTTGTTGATGTGGTTGATTTTGGGCCATGTAGCAGTATCCGTAATACTTCCCATACTACTCTCTACTCTCGCACGGACATGTACACGTGCATACTTTTAGGTGAAAGAAGTTAAACCTTCTCTTTTATTTAAGTCTGAATTCTATGCATATTGTTGACAATGCCTCAGGAGTGAGTGACGCAAGATTCACTTCAGCACCACAACTAATTAATCCTGTCTTGACAGTCCCTATTTACGACGTCATTGAACATGCCTAAGAGGAAGGATGTCCCAATAAGATGCATTCGATCCTTTGAATGAGATCAAACTTACTTACAGATTTCTATTAGCCTATACTTATAACAGCGACGTCGGTTGAACCAACTTGTCGGAGTGAATTTAGGCCTCTACCGAGTCAAAGGCATTTGTAAACAATTGCGCATATCTTTTTCATTTGAAACGTGATTCTCAGTGTGTTTTGAGATTTTGGTAGAAGTTGGGAAATAATCTGACTGATAGTAAAAATCATAGCTATATCTGGTGTGGCTATGAGTAATTAGAATAATGAAATTCTTTCATATTGCTGTATTATATACTACTATTATGCAGTGAGTTTTCTGACAGCACTTATAATTCAGAAAGCTGCATGCCCAATTCGGTCGTTTTCAGCAGAGCGTTAATATGAGAACAGTGCATGTTCAGTTATACCCTTCTTATCTTGGCAGTTTAGCAAGCTTGCTTTTTCCAAGGTCCAAAATAGGATTTTTGGTTGACCTCTAATCGTCGATATAAGAGGGAAATCATGCATATTAGAAGCAAGAACTGCCAAATTTACACTTCTATTTCTACTTGTCACCGTCGAAGCGTTGATTTTCAAACCTTATTTTCAAGCCGATTAATATTTTTTCTTCATTAATATATTTTATGTCAATTCTTTGCCCATATTTGTTTAACGCTATGATGGGATCTGTTACTCCTTCGAATGACCTGTGTAAAGTTATGCTGATGATATTACTATTATTGAGCCAATTTTCTCTGACGATCCAACGAAGTCTGAAGTAGACGACATTGTAAACTGTCTTATCAACATTGGTCTATCTGTCAACATGAAAGAGAGTAAACAGATATTGATAAAATGCGCAAAATCTTTCCCAGTTTGTAACGACGTTAAATTCGAAAATGTCAATTTTGTCAAGATATTGGGTTTCGTATTACATGACTCATTGTCTTGGGATAACCAAATCTCCGAAGTTTTGAAATGAGCCTCATCTCGTTTGTATGTGATTCGAGTCCTCAAATCTCTTCTGTGTAAAAACGATCTAGCAAACTTTTATCATTCATTGATTACCTACTAGTTTGTTTTTGAATGGCTCACCTGCCTATGGTCGTTTACCTGCGAAATTGTTGACAAAATTAGAGAAGTTTCAGAAACGTGCACATAGGATCATTTGTGGTTCAGATTGTTCATGTAAGAATTTTCCTAACCTTGCAAATATTTTCGAAGAGAGGGCCGTTGATTTCTTGTTAAAATATGAGATCTCAGTTTTCCATCCACTAAACAGCTTGATTCCTAAAAGGATGTGTGTCATCAAACATTTTCGCATCCCTTTTTGTCGCACGAGCAGATATTTGAACTCATTTACTCCGTGGTCATGTATTTTGTTCAATAAGCAATTATGCCAGTCCACAACTAGCAAATGAAGTCTGATTTTTTTTAATGTCACACTTGTCTTCACTTTCGTTCGTTTGTACCTTTTCTTACTTCTATTTTTTTTACGGATTTTACGTCACTTTTTACCCCTACTGGGGCCTTGGACGGTGCTGACTGAAGTCAGACTTTGTTTGGAGCGTTGTGGTGCTTTGTAGTCCGGATGCCCTTCCTGCCGACTTCCAGTGACACTTTCCGGGTTCGACCTCTGGACCATGAGATCGCTAGTCCAAGTACGCAACCACTGTGCCACGGACACCACCATACTGTCCGTGGCAGTATACACGGACTTCTATACTGTCTTCATTATTGTAACTTGTAATATATACGATTTTAAATTTGATGAATAAACATTACTTATCTTATCTTATTTCTAGATTACATTTCACAGTACTTGACATTTCGAATTGGTTTGCTTGAATAAATTTTCAAAATGACATGAATTTACCTTTTGTGCATTTTACTCAGTGTATTAAGCGCATAACAAGGATAAGACCTCATTGTGTCCGTGTTGCACTCTCGCAATTCGCAAGATAAATAAAGTCATTGTCATTATCATACTATTGCAGATGTAACTATCAAACCGGTAGCAACTCAGTTTCCAATAATGGGGATTCGAGATTATAGTCAAAACTGAATTCTGGGAATCGCCATCCCCACAATTAGGTTGTCCGCGACCTTGAATAACCTTGAATTTGAAAAAGGCATTTGAAAGATAGAAAAATCCTTGAGTTTGTGCATCAAACTTGTATGTGCTTATCATGAAGACTCCATTACCAGTTGCTTTTGAAATCATGTGTATGATTTGATTTACATATTGATAAAACATGGCACTTAGTCAACTGTTTGTAGATGAATGCGCGATTTCATCTTAGTCACGGTTGCGTTATGAAGTTCAGATTCATATGATTATTAGAGTTGTTGGATTTTCGGTTGAGCATGTCGATGGTGTGCTGCTGTATTTTCTTGGCTTCATACTATGAGACATAAATGATAGGAAAACTTCATGCAAAATCGCTGCATAATTTCATTTGTGGCAGTGGAAGTCATTAGTATTGATATCAGATTATGATTAACAGCTTCTTACTTATCTCAATATGATTTCATAGAATATCATTGATCTAGATTATGATGCATTTCATGAAAATTTGAAAACTGAGGTTTATGGGACATTTTTTAAAAGATACATTAAAAGATTTACAAAGATGTGAAATAGCAATATGGTTTGATAAATGAATTGTTTTCGACTAACTTGTTCCATTGTTTTTTTCATTTGGATTATGTAATACTTGTAATTTGTCATCAGCTTTTCATGTGTTATATAATACCGTATTAGTAAATTGATATCTTAATTTCCGTCTGCCGATGTCACGTGGCAATTTAGCACTATCCCAGATGATCCTATGAGAAAAATAATCGACTTATTATTAGCATTTGTCGATATGGAAATGTTAGAATTGCATCATTTTCAGACAACTGATATAGATTCGCAGTCTAGCGCTGGTGAGAGATGGTCGTCGTCTCTCTCCCGCGCTCATCGCGAACTGCTTTTTCATCGATCTATCTCTCCCTGCTGCTCTATTCACACTATTTCTTACACCATTCGAATTGCCGTCATCTGTGCTTCGCCGTCATCGTACTCTCGCCCCTTCATCTTGCTCGGTCTGAGTCGCTTGAGCTCATCAACACTTTTCTTGCTCCATGCACAAGTCCATTCATTCCTTCTGCGCAATCTCGCTCGCCGTTCTTCCCTATTCTCGCCTCTTCGCGCCTGTGCTACATGCAGATAACCCTCAGTGCCGATGCCTCCTTTGTGTTACTCACCTGGAGACCTCCTACGCTTGCGACCGCGTTCCAATGAGTTTCCCTATCCCGACAAGTCAAACGAAAGCACAGATCTAGAATCGTCGTCAATTGTGCCTGTTTGTAATTTTATAAATAAAAAGCGCACAGAATACTTTCGAAGTCATAATAAAGTTTATTGAAATTAGGAAGAAAAATGTAAACCTGACATGTTTCGACTGGTCTTGTCAAAGGTAACCCAGCATGTGAAATTACATTGAAAGATAGACATTTTTTAAGAAGGAGAAAGTTGAGATACAGGTCAACACGCGATAGCAGCGGCAGACTGTGAGTCACCCGATTACCATGGCAAGCGAAGATTAATCACATGGTCCTTTTGCTTGCACAGGTTGGGATTATCACGTCTAATAAACAATGCCTCGAGGATACGTAAATGCGGTCATTGTAAGCGTGGCATACAATCTCAAACTTGTGATAGGGTCATTCGGAACACTACAGCAACTGAGCACATGTTCAGTAATTGCAGAGCGAGAATTTCTAAATGACCATTTAAGAACCACCTGGGTATGTGCTCCCGCGCTCGAACTGTCAGGGGTCGTGACGTCCGTCCAATATAGGTTGATCCACAACCACAACGAAAAGAATAAATAACAGAAGACGTGGCGGCCACTGGCAGACGATCTTTAGGAGAAGCAACAGGAATACAGTTGGTCTTAAAAATAATTATGGGTTTTGCGGCAGGAGCAAACTTGGCCAGCAGTTCATCGATCGATTTGCGAATGAAAAGACTAGATTTGTCACCATAGATCTAGAATCGTCGTCAATTATTATCGTCGTTGAAAGTTAATGTGCTTATTATCACTACATTCTCACAGACACGTGCATGGCAACATTTGTTTCTTGCCTACATACCGGGATTGTGCGCGCGCGCGTGGCAGGGAAAGCAGGCTTCACGCAAATCGGGGAGTAGTCCATCTATCCCTTTCTAGATCTGTGGGATAGATGGACTGCTTTCCGCGTTTCCCTATTTCAGCCGTGAAGCCTGAAAACTTCCCATCGCCGCCACGCCTGCTCCCGATATGTAGGCAAGAAATGACGGCCGCTAAGTTGATCGCAATTGACACCTGTGGTGCTGTTTACAGAAATTTCATTTCTTGAGAAATGGTTACCTCGTGTTGTGTTCCGCGATGCCAGAACCGTGCTTCGAAAAACTCTAACATTTCTTTTCACGCCTTTCCGTTCTCAAACCCCGAATTGTTGAAGAAGTGGCTTCATAACATTCGACGTAAGAACTTTACTCCCTCTAAGAATTCATCACGCGTATGCAGTGTTCATTTCACCGATGATGACTATAAAAAGGGCGAAAGTGTTATTCAGTGTTATTCATGCAAAGGGACAGTATGGAACTCGCCCCAGAACTCGAAGGAAGCTGAAGGATGACGCAGTGCCTACTGTTTTTGAAGCGTTCCCCCTTTATCTGCAAACACCTTCCAAAAAGCGTCGATCCCCAAAGCAGCGCAATCTTTTTGAGCAGTCTTTTGATGCAACTTCTGCCGAGTCTCAGTCACCAGGGCCATCATCGGAAACCATGGATGTGGATCAAGACTCAGATATCCGCGCAATTCCAAAACGCATGGATCAGGCTACTCAAGTTGGTCGGTAAGCAAGATAATCAGTCGATTAGCGGACCACAATGTATATAAAGCTAAAAAAATAATATATAACAATAAATATAATATATAAATCAAACTACACTTATGAAATTTTCGTGTATGCTCATACAATTATTTTATAATTGCAGCTAACTAACACTCCGGGCTCGGCCCTTATCCGTACCCCAGGCCAAATTTCTATAAATCAAAATACACTTATGAAATTTTCGTGCATGCTCATGCAAAGTTTTGAAAATTGAACATTTTGTCCTGCAGAAAGTTGATGTAAATACTTTATTTCCTACCCTTTTTGCAGACCACTTTTATGACCATGACTTTCATCAAGACTGATCATCTAACAAAACTTATCAGGCTGATCACGTCGAATTATGTTAAAATTCGCCTCTTTCGGTACGGTAAGATATATTTTGAACGTAATATCTTTAATTCAAAAGTCCTATCACGTCAGCAGGCAATGAAGCTGATTCTCTTTAGAGGCAAATAAATTTTGATTTACCGAGTTTTCTTTTGAATAAAACGTTACTTCGCATGCACCTAATTTTCTATTTAAGCTACATTTATGTAAGCAATCATGATGAGTGAGAAAGTATGACATTGCAGGTCATCAGGAATTGTCAGCATTTCTATGATTCGTTATCAATTATTATCGTCGTTGAAAGTTAATGTGCTTATTATCATTACATTCTCACAGACACGTGCATGCCAACATTTGTTTCTTGCCTACATACCGGGATTGTGCGCGCGCGTGGCAGGGAAAGCAGGCTTCACGCAAATCGGGGAGTAGTCCATCTATCCCTTTCTAGATCTGTGAGCGAAACCTGTGGTTCCTCTGCCTGCTAGGAAGAGATGCAACTCCATCGGCTTCGCTTGATGACGTGCAGCCCATTTCTGTGTGCATCACTCATCGTCAAGGCAACAGGATTTTCCGTGTCAATGAGCGGAAATCCAACGATGGAGGAAGAAAATCAGCGTATGACTCAACTCGGTCTTCTCTTTTACGTGTCACAGCCATCATAGCCCCTGCTCAACGGAAACTCAGAAGGAAGAGAGTACCAATTTCCCGCTATCCTTCCATTTTGCTTGCCAGCTGTCGTTCTGTCACCAACATATTCGACGAACTTCAACTGAGAACTGGGCAAGTCAATCCTGATGTTGTCGTTATTACAGAATCGTGGCTGGACGATGACACTCCTGATACTTCTATCGCAATTGATAACTACAGAATCTCCCGGAAAGATCGTAACCGCAATGGAGGCGGAATCTTATGTTACGTGAAATCTGAACTCAATTGTAATGTCATGACTGCGCTCGAGAGCTCCAGCTCTACAGAATTGTCCTACCGAAATTTTGCCCATCTTTATTGATTGACAGCATTTCCACTCTTCTAATATGTGTCTATCATCCCTTCTTCAATAACCCAACAAAGGACGAAGACGCTATCGTGACGATTGTTGGACTCATTGACGATTTTCTGATCTCATCGTCACGCAAGTCTGAAGATATATGTATCGTGCTGTGCGGTGACTTCAATGACATCCGCAAACAGAGCGACAGATTGTGCTCGGCTACACGCCTCACTCCTTGCGTCGGAGATCCAACACGTGGTTCCCATCTTCTGGACCAGATATTTGTTAACACGAAGCAGCCTACTAGAGCCGTGACACTTCCGCCCCTTGGACGTTCCGATCACTGTGCCGTTTTGTGAAAACCATCTCCTTCTCCTCCAGTTACGACGACTAAAACTCAAGTACGTAAGCTTACGAAGTCAAACCTTGCTTCCTTCTCACATGCTGCCGCCTGATCGACTGGACTTCAATGGTGAGCGGTTCCGTCTCCTAGATCAATGTGCTCTTCAGCTTCACTACTCCATTCAACGTTTAGTGGATCTCTACTTCCCGAAGAGGACTATCAGATTACGCTCCAACGTGCCTCCGTGGATGAAGCCTTCACTCAAACTTCTCATATCTCGCCGCGACCGAGCTTTTGCTCAAAGAGAAATAAATGGCTGAAATACCTTCGTCTGCGTGAAGAAGTCATATCACACGAGAAATTCCTCAAAAGTCTCCACTTGCATCAAGCCGCAGCGTCTAAGAATAACAAAGACTTCGACCTAAGAAGAATACAGCTCTCCAAGCCGACATTTCTGTTGACGAGTTCGCAGCTTACTTCAAGTCAGTTTTTCAGCTGCCACCGACTGATAAGGCGCCATTGCCATCCACAGAGGATTTACCTAGACACCCCGTAGTTCTATCTCCTTATGAAGTCGAGACGCAGCTTCGTTGTATCAAGCCGAAAAGTTCTGGACCTGATGGGATCCCGTTCTGGGTCCTCCGCTGTCTTGCACATCTCCTTGCTCCTCCAATAACCATCTTATTCAACCGCAGTCTGGCCGAAGGCCGCGTCCCCAGTTCCTTCAAGATCGCCGCCATCCAACCTATTCCCAAGGTAACCCACGCGAAAACTGTGTCCCAATTCCGCCCCATTTCTCTCCTTCCTCTTCTGTCCAAGACTCTCGAAAGGATAGTCGTGAAGAAGTGGGTCGCACCCTATCTACAAAACATTGACGATACTCAGTTCGCCTACCTACCCGAACCTGGCTCGGGGTCAACATGTGCCACTACCGTTACATACATGAGCATTCTCCGTCATCTCGATCAGTCATCCGGTACCGTGCGTGTCCTCTCCATTGATTTTGCCAAGGCCTTCGACAAACTGCCCCATAATACCATCCTATCCACCATCATTGACTTAAAGCTACCTTTTGAGGCTGTTTCTTGGATAACTGACGTCTTATCCAACCGACTCCAGCGTGTTGTGCACAACAACGCCACCTCCGAATGGTTCTCCGCACCCAGCGGAGATCCTCAGGGAAGCGTGCTCGGACCGTACCTCTTCTGTGCTGTCATCGCATCGCTACGTCCTGTGTGTTCTAACACTCTTTATGTTAAATACGCTGACGACGTAACTGTACTCCACTTTATGCGAGATGCACACGAAGACAACCTCCAACGCGAATTCGTACACATTTGCCAGTGGTCGGCTAGAGCGGGGCTTCCTCTAAACACTTCCAAATCCGTGGTGATGGACATCGCCACCAGAACTGGTATTCGACTCGAAGAAATTGCGGACGTTGCAGGAACTGTCATTCCAAGCGTGACCTCTATGAAAATCCTCGGTGTCCATTTCGCAAAGGATCTTCGCTGGGATATTCACTGCAAGGAGATCTTCAAGAAGTCCTCTAAACGCATTTTTGTCCTCAGAAACCTGAAGAGAGCAGGTTGTAACGCTCAGATTTTATGGAGAGTCTACCGACAAACTATTCGATCCCTTCTCACCTACTGCCATCCGTGCTGCTGCAATATGTCCCAAAAAGGTTACAAGTTCCTTATCAAAGTAGAGAGACGAGCCTCTAGAATAATTGTCGGTACTTCCCATGGACCAGACTCAGTAACTACTACTACATTGGCACACACCAACCAAAGGTCTGGGACCCGCCTATTCCACAGTGTTATGACAACTATCAACCACCGTTTGCGTCAATTTTTCGACGAAAGGTCCCCAACTCACAGGAATTCTTCCACCCTCAAAAAACCCAGATGCCGTACTGTCCGCTTCTTTGACTCTTTCATCAAGTACTGCTCTACGTGTTCATAATTTCCTCTCTCCATGCTGGTTATCATGCTTCATTCATTCATTCATTGTCTCTTTTGTATCATGAACTCTGCATTGTTTGTAACTGTTTCATGCCTCTGTACTGCGCGCGCCGCAGATGTGTGCCAATAAAGTTATTATTATTATTATAGATCAGATAGCATCTTAACAAATGTGACCTATGAAAGTTGCAATATCTGAAAGACTTACTGGATTATATCACTCACTTGGTGCAACTTTATACAGGGGTCTCACTCGGCAAAAAATAGCTAAAAAAGTAAAAGATGGTAAAAAATGGCAAAAAAATCTCGGATTTTTACTAGTATCAGCAGTAATTATTTTCTTATTGATATCTCTGTGGTCTAATTCTTAAATGGTGTAGTGGAAATTTCTAGCAATCCAAAATTTAGCACGTAATTTTGCTGCATGCTTTCATTTCAGTCACTGATTATTTCGATATTTTTGGATTCTGTCGTCATCAAATCTCGATAAGGATTCATAACAAACTGCTACTAAACTTGATCCTTTTTAACCTTATTTAATTTTGGGATTGTTTGGACTTTGAAGGACATGAAGTTGTTTAGAATTTTATATTGTTGCATTTGTTCGTTGATATTTTGTTGATTTTGCATCTAATGATGCAGATTTTTAATATCACATGTGATCAGAGTATTTTGATGTAGAATGACTTAAATAGCATTTATATTTAGGTTGAACAATTTAACTCGTCTTACATTTGACTTCCGTAGCTAGGTCAATGCTAAAACGTTACTGGGAAAATAACTTGCAATTAAGGACTACTTAACCTAACACGGTGAGTCGGAACGTGCGGGTTTAACTTGAAAATTTCCCATAAGGTTTCTTAGCGGTTTTGGGGGTAATTCGATGGGACTGAGTTCAAATCTGACATGAGAAGTCTGTTTCCGTTATTTAATTTGTCACAATCTTTCATTTTGTAATTTTGCCAGAAATCGTTGAAGTTCCTGTGCTTTCCTGTGATTCTGAGCTTTGTTCGCAGTACTTTCCCAGTCCTTCATGTTTTGAGAGGCAAAATTCTCTCACGTAGTGAAAAATTGCGTGAATCTTAGGTGTCACCGTAATGCCGAGAGGTAGTCGTCACGGAACTCACGGATTTTGTCCTGAAAATTCTCCTCGAGCGTGAAAGAGAAACAGCTGGCCACGACACTATTCAAACTCCGAAACGGAAGACATCCAAGTGGACAGTTGGCCGCCAAAATATCAACTTTCCTAAGAAGTGACTGCGAGTCGTTACCGGTAAAGGAACCGCCGCCGTGATAGCCACAGGGGCTGACATGACAATCAATTAACCACTTCTGTGCTGCCTCAGGAAAACGCTCTTCCATGAAAACGCACATAGCAATCGATTCAATGAAATCACGTGCCCGCTATTTTGATTGTTGAAGATCACATGACGCGTTGATTCAAAAGAATATAGATATCTTCCTTTATTCTCATCTCTATCTATTGTCATCTAATGCATATAGGTAAATAGAAAGACAAGAATTAATCTATATCAGTGCTATCGAAATCAATCAAGAAAATCAAGATTTGAATATTTGATCAGCGATTATAAAGTGCGGCCTATTTTTTGTAATTAAATGCATGTAGCAATAGGAACATAGCAAGAAAAGACGTCGATGAAAGTTCTTTCTGAAGCCAGATTTGAACTCAGCACTATCGAATTACCCTAAAACCGTTGAGAAACCTTATGGGAAATTTTCAAGTTAAACCCGCACGTTCCGACTCACCGTGCTAAGACGAATGTTTTCAGTGGACGATAGGTACTCGAAGAAATCGTATAGGTATCATATAAGGGCTGCATCCTGAAAAGAAAAAGGTCGATTGCATCGTGAATACTTCATGGTGCACTATTCACTCAAGTCATTTAGTTTTCTCCATTTTAGAAGAAAAATAAGGTGCAAAAATTTTTTTGCCACCCTAGCAAGAAAAGTGGCAAAAAAATCCAAAATTTTGGAGTGAGACCCCTGTTTATATTTTCTTAAGTACCTATAAAAAAGTTAAATATTTCTAGGATTAAGCAGCGATGATTGTCGATGATATTTGATGACATTTCTCCACGTCTTTCTACCATGAAGAGTTATGCAGATGAGGCCTTCTCATTTTTTTATTAATCCAGCATTTCTGACATCGCTTTCACGTGTTCTTCACACATGTTTTGCTACAGACCATCTCAATGCCTTGCACATTTCTGTACCACCGTAGCCTTCTTCGATTTGCTAAGTCATCATGAAGCTGATAGATGACTAGTTAACTGCTCCGTTTTATTGCCAAACTGTCCGAATGTTATTTGGTGAATGTTTCCTGGCAGATTAACTCTACTTTCGCTAAATTCTTAAACAGTGTCAGCTTATTTACTCTTGCATGTTTTTATGGTCGTTCGTGCGAACAGTCGCAGATAGATGATCTACGAATAAATATACCTCACAATTCAGAAGAACGGCTTTGCAAGATTTCTTCATCGGACATGTTTCAGGCATGAGTCGAAATCATTTCCTGTTGAAATTAGCAGCAGAAAAAGTAACTCGAATATCTTACTCTTTTTGATGTTCCTCTAACATGCTCTTTGAAAAGTTTATGCGTTCTACTGATTTTCGATGTATCAGTAACATGATGCTATGTAAATCAGAATCTCGGGACTAAATTGTATTCAACAGGCGATATGAACCAGTCGACCATTGAGGTATGGGTAAACGTTTCTGGTCAGTGAGCTTTGTGGGCAGCAAGATCCACAGAACAAAAGAGATCAGAATTAAAGGAAAAGACAATGATGATAACTGAAAATTTTCACTTTAGATTAGGAGCGTATTTTTTGATAATTAGATTTTCATTGTTGACTAATTTACGGGAGATCAAATTTGATTCAGCAAAACAGGCTAAACACCTCGCTTTTTGTCTAATGCTGACTTAATAAGAATTAAAATAAATGTAGACATGTCTTTGGTGTTCAACACTTCCTACGGTCAATCTTGCAAGGAGAACATCCTGTAATTTACAGGATGTCCGCGCACTTGAAATTCCTCGAAAATCTTTGAAAATTGCATAGGTGTCCATGAAACCCTTGAAAATTGGGAATTGCGTTTGAAAAAGTTATATATCGTTGTGAAATTGTAAAATTCAACGACGGAGTCTTTATACTTTACATTTGTAAGCAATTTTATTTGTTGTTGAATAAAGGCAACTTTAATTAATGTTTAGAATTTTCACATATTTATATCGATTTTTATTCGATATTTATTCGATATTCGATATATTTATATCTTTTTTATATATATTTATATCGAATTTAATTGATTTCAAAATTATATTCATAAATTCCTCTCAGTTAGATCTACCTGAACAGTTGTTTTATTTCCATAAAATTTATAAAGAGCTTTCTATCAGGAAAATATCTGGTGTGTCTGCTAATTCATTTTCGAATTTATTGTCATTAACTCCTGATGTATCTAAATATAAAACAGGAAATAAAGAAGACTGAGAAAAAATCGGCAAGATCATTCACATCCTTTATGAATCAAATTTACATTGTCATCTACTCATCTTATACATCAGCTCATTTTTTATATATTTTGTTCTACGAACTGAATGCTCAATTTTGCTCCTGCTGCCGGAGCCTTTCTTCGACTACCTTATGAAATTGCGTTCTATCATAATGTCAATTGACTTTTTACAAAAATTGAGTGCAGTAAAATTAATACCAAGTATTACTTACAGATTTACTAAATATGATTTTGGATTTTCTTTATTCAGTGAATTGCTATGTGAGACATCAATCCTTCAGAAGATTAATCCTCTTATGAATCTTTCGTGCTGCGGGAAATCATATATGATGATATCTGTCTGTCTTTCATGGTTTCGGAAAATTATTATTGAGACGGAAGATGAACAAATACGTTTCTCATCAATCGCACTGTGATGCTAGCGAAAAAGAACCGCTTCATTTGTTTCTTAGCATTCATTTTTATTTGATTCATATTATGATTTCCACATGCGAATAAGTAAAATTTGCAGAATTCTTTCAACTCCTTTGTCGCAATGGAAAATGAAGTAAAGGCTGTTGCGCATCGAAATTTCGTGTCTATCTTACTTCCTTATTTTGATGTTGTTAAGTTGCGCTCCGTTGAAGTTATAATTGACTTCATCCTGCAAAGAATATTTTTATGAAAGGTTTGCGACTTTTTTCGCCGATGAATGTAACATTACTTAAATTATCAGAAGCGAAAGCCTTTCAGCTATTTCTTTCCACTGAAACAATGATATAGTATTGAAACTCTCATTTTGTGAATATTTTGAATCGTTTTGCAATATTCCACCCCGCAGTTTGAGCTTTTGGAAGTGATCATTCGATTCGGCCTATTTTTGCAATTTTTCGAAGACAGATTATCGCTATTTATATTTAAAATCAGAAGTTGTGCTGCTGCTTGCTATCCATACAGCGCACTGCACTATCTGTGCACAAATTCTAAATAAGTAGACATTTCATTCATCCGAAGATTTCCGCATGGGCCCCATGTCGTGAACATCATGAAAATAGTGGTTCTAGATCACAAAAATAGTGGTTCATTAAAACCACATAGCCTTGACACAAAGTGAACCATTTGGCTAACAAGGTTGACTACAATGGACTTTGTAGGTTGACTTCTCTCCCCCTTTACTAACTTGCTTTTCTGAAAGGCCATCATGATCAACTTGATTAATGAGAACAGTCCCAATCTATTAAATCCGCAGAGCTTTTACATTTTAGCTTTTACATTGGCGGTTTTGATGTAGTTGTCATTAACGACCAGATAAGCGGGAAGAACATTTATCAATATCTTGTGTAATGTGCATTTACTGTATACATGAATTATAAACTTAAATATCCTAGCTAAGAGATGCTGATTTCATTCATATTAAACTACAACAGGATATACAGGGTGTCCATGAAGTTTGTACCTGGTTTTAACTCACTGTCATTCTAATAGAAAATGTTCAAACTCATATTTGATTCATCACATGTAGTGATGAGACACTTAAGTTTTGCTTACAACAATGCTTGATGTCACCATGGATTTCAAAACCCTGTACTTGCACCTATTCAATTGCGTTGGATGCCACGTTGCTGTGGCCTTGTGGTAGAGTGTTCGCTCTGCGTTCGGCAAACCTTGGTCGGGTTCTGTAAAATATGTACACTAATCATTCTTAATAAACACTCAGCACAAAAAGAATGAGAGAGGAATAAACAAGCTCGGCCACATGGAAGAATGGCTCCTCACCTAATGTACTTCCCAGGATAAACAAGGTTTGCTTATTTTATTCAATAATCCTTTAAGCAGAACTTTCCGGTTATCCGGTGCCGCATAATCGGCTATCCGGCTGGTATATCAGACGTTTTCCACTATTCAATGACGGGCATCTGATGCAACCCCTTCATTGTCCACTGACCAGCTGCGTCCGTTAGCTACCTCGTCTGCAAACACGCATGAGATTGTCAATGTGTTTTCTAGAGTATCAAGCAGGAATCCTGTCCATATCGGGCTCTGAAACGCATTGAAATCCCGTAGGTTCCCGTAACCCCCTCCTTTACTTCTAAAGTATTACTCCAAATGATATGAGATCTACTGAAGTTTGATAAAGCTTTTACGTCACTACTCCCCATACTTGGGGCTTGGACGGTGCTGACATAGTCAGACTTATGTTCAGGAGCGTTGTAGCACTTTTAGTCCGGATACCCTTCCTGCCGACTTCCAATGACACCTTCGGTGCTCGACCTTTGGACCAAAAGATCGCTTGGCCAAACACTTAACCACTGTGCCACGGAGACCACTATGAGATCTACTGAGCAACATAATTTAGAGTGTGAGGTTTCTGATTGCTTTTTAACTCGCTCATCTTAGCACTCAGTTCAGAATTTAAAATCATCAATTTTGACAGCTTGCTGTAGCTCACATTGACGATAACTGTTATCAATGTCAGACAGGCTTAAAATATTCCAAAAGTTGCTTTTCAGTACAGACAGAGTTATTTATGCATAGAAAACATCTCATACTCGTACATTAATATATGAAGTGTGGTCGATTTTCTTTCAGAAGTGGGGATTCTAATTTATCTGTGAAATCGCTTGCTACCATTCCATTCCAAAAAAAATTGAAATTTTATTAGAAGGAGGGATGACTCGCAGATTTCTAAGGAATTTAAATAACTAGTGAAAGACTCAAAATTATCACTGAAATTTTGCATAACATCTGAATATCCAATACCCTATTCGATCTCTATGTTGTCATAGATAAGCATGATATGACTCATTGACCCATATTCATAAATTACTATTCGCATTGAAAATCAGTTCGCTTTATTAAATGTCATCACACTAGAATGTTTTTCAAAAAGTGATGAAGTTTAAGCATTTGAAAAATGTACTCTTCATATGGTAATATAATTATTTGACCTTCTGAACCAAATCCAACAATTTTTGGGGAAAGTTTGAAAGCACACTAAGAATAAAAGTCATGAAACTGCAGGTCAAGCAAATACGCGACAGGGGGCCGAATCGCCTGCCGGCACGGATAGGGTTGTGATAAGCCTTTTCTGCTGACAGGAATCTGGTGATTCCAAGCTATTTTTCTTCACTAAGAAGACCACAATGAAGTTTGTGACACGCAGATTCATAGTCGTGTTATTTTAATGATGTTTCTGTATCTCTACCATTTTGGCAAAGAAGTGAATGGCACCGCGATGTCAGCAACCTGTTGCGCGTAAATAAAACATAAATGCGTGTATACAACCAACAAGCTAGAAGAAATAACACTTGGGAAGACCTCACGCAAAACCTCTTCAAGATATCCTGAAATGTCATCCAAAAGTATTCAAAATATTTATGTCGGACAAATATTGTTTAAACATGATGAATACTGTATAGAACTATGTGCAGATCCTCGGGTAGACATGAAAATAATGCCTTCATATAGAAACACCGAAAATGAAGTCTTCACTATTGACATAGCTGCTTGAAGTTTTCGTTCTGGCTCATTCTATGTTGTAGGCATGCCGGTTCTTGTTCCGATTGAGGGTAACGGAGACCTTCTCCGGTTTAGATGCTGCATGTATGTAGAAGATTTAAGTAGTGCGGTGTTTTATAATAGAGACTTATTTCGTATGGAGACCTATTTCGACTATCTCACATTGCTAAGTGTAGCTTGATGAATGAATATTTCGTTTAAAGTATGCGCATAAATAGTTCAAGAAAAATAGCACTTTAGGTCAATAAATATATTAATTAAAATTCAACATTTTTCGTTTGTCACTTAACGGGGACAAGGACAACTTCGACATGGTCTTCCTCAAAATCCGATCTTCCTGACTTTTAATATAGTTCTGATCAGTGGTCACCACTTTGAGACCCCATAATTCGTCAAAACAGTTCGTCACTTAATGTAGATAATGGATTTGCTGTTTGAGCGATTAGAAATATTATGTTTCTGGCACAAACATGGGTAATGACTCGACAA
Source organism: Prostheceraeus crozeri (assembly GCA_907163375.1). NCBI lineage: Eukaryota > Metazoa > Platyhelminthes > Polycladida > Euryleptidae > Prostheceraeus > Prostheceraeus crozeri. The sequence goes on along the minus strand of CAJQUW010013316.1, from coordinate 116,593 downwards.
CTGGCTGGATGCCCTTTCTAAATGGGTTCGATTACTATCTGTCAAGAAATTTGAATTCTTTTATTGATTTTCCTAAAGACTCCTAGATGCTATTATTATTAATTTGACTTGCATATTATGTACTATTTTAGAATCTGTGTCCTTTTTCTTTTTTCATGAGGATTCAGCTTTTAATCAAATTTACGTAGAAAATCGGCTTTTTTTAATGCTTATCAGATTTAGACTGAGGAGATAATTTCCGTTCATAATTAACAGACAATTTCCATACATAAATCACTTAGTATCAATTTTCATCTCCTTGACCTTTTATGATTGAAATTTCCCAATCTAAAAAAGAACAGTTCCGGAATCGACAAATTGCATCATTTGACCATGAACTGATGGATTAACGTTGCGAATAAACAGGAAGAAACTGGGAGGCTTAGATGATGCTCAGTGATCATGAATACCGTGGGAAATGTTCACTTGTCACAGTGATAGATGTCGCTGGCTTTGATGTCATTTTGGAGAGACTGTAACAACCTATTTCCGTTGTTCTAAGTTGGTCTTCCTTTGCGATGTCAGTTTTCATTACTTGAAGTGTTGGTTGATATTTACGCCGTTACCAATGATGTAATGTCAATTCAAATGAAAGTATTCTAACTGAATAACCTCATATTAAGTACATTTTAGTATTTTCACTTTTTTAATCTATTTTTTATCCGGAATATGCTACTTCCGGAATGACAAATTGTTTTATTTGACCTTAAAGAACTAAAGCAGAGGTGGTTGCTAATGCAGAGGAAGAAACTGAGAGGCCAAAATAGACGTTTTTTAACATCCCTTTCTCTGTTCTTCCAGTGCTTACCAAATGACTGACGACCGCAGCCTCTTTTAGCGATTATTACTTGTAAATTGGGCATCTGTCATGGTATTTTTTGCATAGACGAATGTTGGTGGAAAAATTATGTAAATAATTGGAAATATTCGAGTCCCTCTTATCATTACAATTATACATTTGCATATAAGTCATGTTGTCTTCTAGTATGATGCATAAAGTCAAAAGAACAATGGGAAACGAAGTCATCACAGCCGAGACATGGAAGTTGGTTCGGGAGATTTTAGCGTCTGGCATAAGTTTTGACGTTTGTAGATGATGAACGAGTTATAGAAGGGCACGCACAGCTGCGGACGGATACAGTTCTACCGAGCGGGCAGATACCTTAACATCGGTTGTGACTTTAGTTATATTAAAGGAACTATAAAAACCGGTTAAATTGTGTTTGTGCTGTTTGTCGATCGGACCTCACTGTATTGAATTCCTTTTATGTATGTAGCAATATTGAAGACACTATGACCGATTAGTTAGAGTACTGGTGAAGTCCATTTCGTCGAAAAGACTCATTTCGTCCACAATTGCAGCAATTCTGTATTAGCATATAAGAGAAAGGTTTGCAACTTAGGTTTTAATAGTTTTAAAATTTGTACTTAAATTTGAAATGAGAAAGACATTTTTAACAAATGAAGATCTTAGTATTTCCCTAATTTGTAGATTTCAAAATATTTTTTGATTTGGACGATAGACAGAATGCAACAATGAAAATCTGATTGAGCTATATGCTTGCTTCTTCATGCTGTCATCAGGGGCGTACACAGGATTTATTTATTACTTTTGGGCTGGGGGGTTGAAATGTCAAATTATCTTATATACATATTTTATATATTATTATTATATATCTTAAATGCATTATTTATCTTATATCACATGTGCAACCAATTCTCAATTGTTTCATCTCCTGTTATTGATAAGTTTGCAGAAAGTAGTAGGCGCTTGGGCTTCGTCTTATCACCTCATTCGTGACCAATACTTCAATTTTTAGTTAATAATGTGTCATGAATTATAACATAGCATTTTCATTTTGATACAAACTGTGTTCATTTACTAATTGAACATTGATAACTTATAGCCACAAAATTGGACGAGAAATTAACAAGTATGATACAGAAGCATGAATGTATTACCTCAAGAATCCATTACAATTGTAAAATTCTGACCCCTTATACTCGAGTCAAGAGGCAATGCGGCAATCTTGTTTCTGAATTTATCTTAAAAATTTTCGGGTGTAGGATGGACCGCCCAACCGCCCCCTTCGGTGCGCCCCTGGCTGCCATAGTACTATTTCCTCTTTTTCAACCTCTGGTAGCAGCACAACCTCAATTGTCGACGGAAACGAAATGGGTGTTATGTTCCAGATATATTTTCTGCGAGAGTAGGTTTGTTGACGAGATATGCGCCTCGCAGCTGCAATATTTGCTATGAATTGAAATCAACACTTGACCAGAATATATAACGAAAGTGCTGCGATTCTAGGATTGTTAAGGTTACGTACTGATCCATTAAAGGATGCTGGCGTGGTCACTCTCGTCAACGAAGCGTTGTTCATTCGGAAGCTACAAAGTGGTCCTTCTCTTAATTATCAGAGAAGAGAATGTTTAAGCATGACCTTAATTTTATTCACGTGACTTCGAGTAATGCCAAGATAGAAGCGCTTTTAAATTAGGCTCCGCAACCGAAGAGCTCAATTTTGAAGGCAATACAGAAATGTGGCGTGACGTGGTACTTACATAGTTAGTGAGACTTTTGAAAGAGTTGTCAATGGAGACAATTTTAAATCCTCTAAATAATAGTTTTTCAATAACATCTTGAAAATGTCAAAAGTTAAATATTTTCAAGGGGCGTGTTGTTAGGTTATCAAAACTGAATGATTATTCTGAAATTGAATTCTCATGTCACCTTCGAAGTATGTGAAGTTGAACATTTTTTTATAAAGGTAAACAAAATGTATCTGTGGAACCAACTAAATGAAATTGCTGATGTTTAATCTGTCAGAGGTTTCGACTTATAATAGATGCCATGGAACCTTTTTGTTTCCGATTTTCGGATGATGGAACATACGACATTTATTGATATAGTTGTCTGTACGGGAGGTCAATCATGATGAATGGCAAAGAAAAAAATCTCTCCCAATTTTACGACTGCGAATTATATATTGTAAAATAAATTTACCCGACGCGTTTCATCTACAAAGACTATGTCAATGGTTACAAACTGTTGCTGTACAAGTGAGTTTATATCAGGGATGCGGAGTCGGAGTCCTATCAAATGATAATACTCCGTACTCCGGCCTATAACTAGACTCGAAATATAATACAAACAAATTATTCATTCGCGTGCATAGCTGACACTGTCTTGTTGTCAACTTTCTCCGTCAAACGAAAGTACAGAGACAGCAATAGTGCATGCAAAGCTTGTAATAGCTGAGGGAATGAACCGCGATGGCGAAAAAGGACTATCGTTTCATTTGGTGATTTAGTAGAGAAGACAAGCCTTCCTAGCCTCGATCACACCTACGCACCAAAGGTCACATCAGAGACAAAAATGAAATACTAGTTTGTTTGAGAGCATCACCTCTTACCCTCACGTTAATCGTGTGTGATGGCTCCTCTAAAGCGCATATCAAAATCGAAAGTGTACTCATATTTTATGGAGAAGGATGGAGATTTTTCTGCCTGGTAGAGACTGAAGAAAAACCGTGTGAAGCACGCATCAGCAAGATGTCAGGAGCCGAGTCGTATGCATCCAACTGAAAGCGACATTTGATCAACTTTCATCGAAAATGATTGATAATTGATACAGCAGTGATCACTAAATATAGGTTCAGGTAAGTCTATGATGTAGGCTACCAGTTAATTTTTCAAAAAACTAGGCTTTATATACTTGCCTCCCGGAGTCGGAGTCCTATTATTTTGATAGAACTCCGCATCCCTGGTTTATATACAAATTTGTCACTGAAAGCAGCTCATCTGTTCAGTTCATGTCGTGTGTTTAGTTTTGACATGCACGTCACAATTTAGCGAGATTCAGCTATCCTAGTAGTAATCGCTGTTTGCTGTTTATCAATAAATTCTGTAGTCAAAATTGGTAATGGTCATCACTTCATCAATGTGGGCAACAATTTTAAACAGCAAACAGCGATTACTACTATGATGGCTGAATCTCGCTATATTGTGACAACTATGTCAAAACTAAACAGGCGACATGAGCTTATCAGATAAGCTGCTTTCACTGACAAATTAGTGTGTAAACCCACTTGTACAGCAACAGTTTGTAAACCTTGACACAGTCTGTGTATACGAAACGCGTCGGGCAAATTTATCTTGCAATATATAGTTAGCCGTCGTAAAATTGGGAGAGATTTTTTCTTTGGCATTCATGCGACATTTGGAAAACTTCTCCGGTCAACCGAGTGTTCAAAAAGATTTATAGCACATTTCTTATTTGTGATATCACCACCTGAAAGATCACAATATTTGATGAAATCGCCCACTGGGATTTCATCGAATGCACAAAACAAAACTCACGACAGTTCCATTATTTTATTTTTTCATGATGACGAGTGCTTGCACTCAAATGTTTAGTACGAATACTCTGTAGAATAACAACATCTTTGTATTCGCTCAATAACCTCAAACAAACCTCTCTAGGGATTGTGAATCGAATTCATTTCTCGAGTCAGAATCAAACATTACCGCTACTCAATTGCACATGGGATTGCTTTAATAAATAGAATAACCAGTGAGCTTGGACATCGAACTGGATAACATCCTGATGAAATTAATTGTGTAAACTAGCGCTTGAGAACCTTCTCCATCGAGAGTTAACATATTTGCCTTATCTTTAGCAGTTACTGCTATCATATTTCTTTTACCTCGTCTAATCTCTTCTTATATTAATATTTGACATGCAATCTTAAATGCCGGATGCTCGGCGCTTCTTTCTGTGCACGTTTATCAAATGAATTGAAGCTAAATAATTGGTATATCTAGCATCTAATGTGACTATTGAGAACTTGAGAAGTGGGTAACCGACAGTTAAGATCATTTAATAGCAATTTTTCATGTATGTTGTCCAGTACTGTATTTGATCTTGTGCGGGTCATTCGTAGTTTCTTAGCGTCCCTCAGTGCATCCAATTTTTCACAACCTTGAGGTTTTCATAAGTTGATCGAATCATTCATTAGTCGGGTCTCAAAAGCGTAGAAAGGATAAAGCATTCTTGGTGTTCTCGTGTGTTCCATTCGGTGTCACTCAATGAATGGAGGACGCTACTACAAAATCTGAGCGTTATTTGATAAGTTTTTGTGAGGTACTTGTTGATAAGATTGAAACTGGTACGAATTGAATTTTCTTCGTGTTGAGACTAATATTCTCCTATTCTGCTGTGATCTGTTTAAGATACCCTGCACCGGTCTTATCTTTTTTGTTATCAAATATCATATCGTCTACAGATCTGTAGGCATGCTCACTGGTTGAGCAAAGTTAGCTGAGTTTAAATGCGAGTTCGTTTTCACGTCCCCACGGACTCTGTCCGCGTGTCTATCCCTACGGGTGGAATGTATAAGCACAAGTAATGAAACATTTTCGGTAGAAGCGGCAGCTGATAGAGAATATTTCAGGTGAGTACCCATGTGCAAAGCTTAGTTTGCAAATAACTTAACGTCCCTTGACAATACGTCCTCATTCGACGGATCGACGATTTGAGTTATTCATGGTTTTTTGTGATTATAATCCTGTGAATAAACATATTTGAAACGCCGTAGCATTCGATCACAATAAATAAATACATATCTGCTACTTTACGACAATATTATGTAAATTAGTCAATTATAATATTAGTCTAAATGAATATCAAGTCAGTATATCTTTAGTAAATGGGGAAATCAAGTCGTGTAAATGATTTCAATGCGTCTACATCATTTTACCTTAGGAAATAATATTTTAAACATACAGTGACATAATGCACTATGGGGGAACCAAGCTTAGTTACAGCTCCTTTTGCCTTTGCATTTAGTGGGCAAAAATAGAGCTCCTTTAATGAATTTCTTGTGACCTTGTCAGTAAACTTCATCTTAACGCATCCGAATACGATATGCATTAAATCATCATCTTTCAAGCAATCCTTGCTTTCGCTCTCATGTGACACTCAATTTTCTGATTTTTGAAATACATTGACAATGGCTTTTTAAATCTTTTTGTAAACATATACATGTATATAATTATACCTTAAAGTATGAAGCTGTTCTGTCTTGTGCTTATTTTGTGATCGTTATTTTTTTGTCATGATTAGTCATGATTTGTCTAAAATGGTGAAAGTACCAAGCATTCGCAACTTAAAGATTCAATGAATAGAATTGAGACTTCAGACAGCCCAATCTGTGAGCGAAATTCGATTTTCTTCTTCTGATGAACGGCTACCAAAGTTTTGTCATGGGACGTTGTGTTTATTTGCAGACTAAGCTCTGCACATGGTACTCTCCATCGTTGTAACAGTTTCACACCGTTTGATAGCTATCTTCAACAGTCATTTTGTTACCGTACGTGGTGTAGACTACCTTCCTACATCTCAATAATGTGATAGGAATAATCTCAATATCTCTTAGTATCAATAAAATTAATCAATATTAATAAATTATCTTAATATCAATAATCTCAAGATAGGAAACTTGAGACATGAAACACTTGAACGAGCCTCAGCCATCGCTGTCCACCAGGTGGGAAGTTGTTCCATTTGGTGTAAACTCTTCGCATGTAATACTGCGTAAGATGGAAACAATAAGTGTATATCCACGACGAAATCTCTCCATATATACTCATTGACAAAATTTTTGAAACATTTACTTCTTTAACTTCTTTCTTTTTGAATGGTATATATACATGTAGCCTATGTATGATACCTTGATAATTTAGTCACAATCTCCACCAAGTCGCTAGCACAGAAAAACAACGCATGTAGCAGATTCATGTGTGCCATTTTATTTTACAAAAGCTGGATTTCAGTTCACGTTTATGTTCAATTTGTAAAAGCAATTGTGACAGTTGTATCGATATCAAAATTTGAAATTTGACCACCATAGATCTTTCTCCATTCTCTAATGTGTTGAATGGTGATACATAAAAAGCGAGATATTGCATCATAACTGAGAAAAAATGAAACAAGCTTCAATTCAAGCCAATGATAGTTTGTTTCATTAATTATGTCAATGAGTATATATACATAAGTACATATACAATAAGTACATGCGCGCACTATTATAGCTAGCTTAGAACGCATTTGTACGTCGAGTCGATCGTAGCGCTTCCTTGTTAATACGGCATAGGTGTAGAATCAGCTTTCATAGGCCGATTACTTTCAAGGGCTAGTATTTTTTAGAGAATTTTAGTAGCTTAGTCATTTTAGCTATTTTTTAATTGTTGAAACTACGATTTTCGATGAGTGAGTGACCCTTACTTTCAATCAGGGTTTGATACTATGCTAGGTATGAATAATCTGAAAAATCTGAAACTGCATTCAGTTAAATATATTTCATCAGGATTCATGTTCACTCAGGCTATATAGTATAGAATTTCAGGAAAATGAGGATCAAAGAAGGAGGATCTGCATAAGTCATAAAGCTCAATTTACTTGATCACGGCTTATGCTTTCTTAAAATGAAGCCGGTTACCTCTTGACAGGACGCCGACAGCAGGCCGGCCACAATCCCAGGTCATACCAGCTTCACACCAGTAGCAAGTCTTTAAACCTTTCTAACTTTTGAATCAGGTATCCGATTGACTCAATTATTGAATTACTGTTGATTCAGAACATGAGGATCATTTCATCTATCCATGTAATCTATCAAATCTTATAAAGAGTGAAGTTCATCAGAGTGCGAAAATTTGCTGGTCAATAAATCCTCGATATTGACTCTTGAATTAACTTTTGCGCTCTGATCAACTTTCTCCTTTTGATGTTTGATGGATGACAAGAATAGATGACATTATCTTCATGTTCTGAATCAACAGCATTTCAAAGAACAAGTCAATCGGATGCATAGTTCAAAAGTTAGAAAGGTTTTAAGACAAAAAAGGGCTATTTTCCCATCTACGCCATGTAGGCAAATTGTTTCGGCTACTGCTGGTCTCGGTCACGGCTGATGGCAGTGGAATGTCCTTCTCCCTCTAGTGCAGGGATCCCAATCTGGGGTACACGAAGGACTTTTGAGGGGTGCGCATAATATGGGAGATTTATTATAAATCATTTTTACTTTGATAACTTTCCTGTTCATGGGTCAGTTGAATTGTTAACTTTGTGCGCATGCCGCATTGGATTGTCATCATCTGCCTTGAAACAACCGTTTCTAATTAGCGACTACCGACTCGACCACATACTAATGCAAATCCGGATTCTCCACCACAGTAATGGTTAAAAGTAAACAAAGAGCTCGTTTGATATTGGATCATGACTTTCGCTGCGCTTGTGTTGTTGCACAAGCGCGCATCAGTTACGCCTAATTAAATTTTTGTGTTATTAAATTACGAATTTCGTTTATTTCTACACGTAATCAAATTTTATCATGATTGAATTCTTGCTGTTTATTATATGTATAGGTGAGGGTACGCGGAATAATGAAAAATCCTATGATTTTCTATTTTGGGGTACGCGGCATGAAAAGGTTGGAAACCACTATTCTAGTGACTCATGGGTTGCCTTATAACGCGCAATGGTCACATATTCGTTTATTGTTGAATTAGAGAATAATGTTTTCTTGCAAAATCCGTTGACATACAAGATACCAACCACATGTAACATCACCGCAAAGCTCGTTAATTACATGCATGACCTCGAATGCCACATCTCAATAAAATGTTATATGTCTCAATAATATATGTTTTAACAAGAGTCTCAATTAAATGCACATAATGATCTGTGTTGGTCCGGACGTAAGCACTCAATATGAGGGAAGGGAGAAGATGACTCTTTTTCGGAAGTCGCAATATACCAGTGCGATTTAGCGAAGTTTAACTGTAGATATTGTTAAAATCAAAAATGTCATCGCTAACAAAATTCATTTCCAATATGCTCAATTGATAAGTTAAATAATAGCTAAGTTAAATTGAGTGACTGAACTGAGTAATCAATAGCCTCTTTTCAATCAAAGAAGCCCCTTGCTTGGTGATAAATTTGTCTATTGCTTAAAATTGTTAAAGCTGGCAAGTCCGGCGACCGGCTTCCACCTCTGATCTACCGCCCAGTAGTGATATGAGTTCCTTAACGGGAGCTTAGTCAATGCATGCTTTCGTTTTCAAATACTACATATGCTCAATAATCCAAGTGTGCATTTAAAATGCACAACCTCGAAAATGACAAATATAAGTAGCAAAATTATGTATTCTTATGAAAGCTGCGAAATAGTTTCAGTCTGAGAACTAGACATTCAGCACGTTTTATCTCCCCTGAGCAACGCCCTCAATCAATCTTATTTTAGGATCTTACAGGGTGTCCACGCTCCCTGGAAATCCTGGAAAACTCATGGAAATTATGAGACTTAATAAAACACTAATTGCAAGTTTTTGAAGTTATACTTACTCTATGGTTGAAGTGTTTTCTATTTTTCCAGATTTTGTTTTTATATCTCTACTTATTTGTTACAAATATTGCCTTCATTCTCATACAATTTTTTTGTTTTTAGAATATTACAGTGACTTGAGTCTCCTATCATAACGTATACAACATGAATGAGACCGAACTGCGTGGTATGGTTAACTATGTTGTCGAACTTTTCTTTTTTTTCAAGAAATATAATGTAGCCATCTGATGCACATATTGGTATTTTTTATTTGGAATCACCTGCGCCTTAAAAATTCAGCCAATTTCACGCCAACTTTCAAATTTTTTCGTCAATAATATTAATTTTATGGTATGCAAGCTCCTTTGCACAGAACTTTGGGTAGATTTTCCCCAGAATTCTTCTTATAAATTTGACGAGTGTATTTGAGTAAAATTTCCTTGCAGAAAGTCTGAACATTTTCGTTCAAATTTGACCCCTGATTTTTGGTAAATTCCCTGGAAAACCTGGAAATTTTCATTCAAATTTGCACGGACACCCTGATCTTATAATATTAGAAAGATGATTTAGAAAATTTTATACTTTTGAGCTATTTTCATGAAAATTGTTCTCACAGAATTTGTGCATCTGGCACTTCCTCTTGTCCACCATGTAAAGAAGATGCAATGAATACTATAAAGGAACTCTACCGTCAATCATCGTTATTCATTCTTTCAATTATTTCGCTTTAAATTCGCTTGTCTCTTTTCAACGCTTTTAATTATCATTAAATTGTTTGCTACTGTGTGTTTCATGGAACGGTAAAGGGAAACAAGCCAATGGAAAAAACGGATGAATACCTCCTTGAGCCGGATAGTTCACGGTAATGTTTTTGTAAATTCTACATTTGTAGGCGTTTCTGAGCGATACTAACTTGATTCACTCGCTTCATTTAAGTGAATAGGACCTAAGTTTTGCTTCAGTTTTGAATGATTTATAACTACCAAATTAGAAGTTGGTTATTCAGAAGTTAGCAGGTTTTATATTGAACCATTCCGATCGCTGTTGTACAATTGCTCTGAAAATCAGCTTTTGAGAATCAAATGTGTCCGAATGATCACAATTTTTTTCTCCATTATCCACAAATTTTTTTTATGAAGGAATCATTAATGTCATTTTTAGCTATCTAAAATGTGATTCTAGTCTGCTGTTATTCGCACACCAAAACTAAAATACGAGTATAATACTTTCAAGGGGCGAAAATCTATTCACATGGAGTGGTGCTGGTTTACATTCATGTATATTATGCGCGGAATTCCATGTTACATGTATAAGTAGCCATCCTAGCAATTGAGTTATCCGACATCATCATTCGCAAAATATATCTGCTTATCTGCCGATTTATGACCGTCCAATTTTTCTGGTCTTTTTATTGAGTCACTGAGCGGCATTTTCACAGGAATTTCAACACTGGTTTGCATCAAGGACTTTAAGTTACTAGTGTTATTTGCTTTGTTGCGCAGTGCACTCGTAATTTTTGCTTATCAGTGCTTTATTTATCCGCTGAGTTTGTGGTCTGAGCGACGACGGATTCTGTCGCATTGCAACTTTTTGCGCCTAAATTTTCCATCTGATATATTGCTGAGTTTCACACTAGCCTTTATACTTCTAATAGTCGACTGGTCGCAATATATGTTAATATATTGAAGTAGCTCTTCTTGCCAATGCATTTGAAAACAAAGATCCTCACCAACAAATTTAGTATTGAGTCACACGTTATTCATAAATATAAATGCGACTGCGGAAGCAGTTACATTGGACGAACTGAGTGTAAGCTGCGTGTAATAGTAAAAGAGCATTTACCGCGGTGGTTGATGTCAGGTTCTCGACAGTCACAGAATCCTACATCATCGATATGTAAACACGCTGTTCACTGGGCTTCTTTAGTCGGGAACGAATTTTCGTCTCATTTTTCGGTGTTGGAAAATTCAAGTGTTGCTCTAATTCGACTGCGTCTTTGCGTATTTTGGAAGCCCTTTTTACTTTGTGACATAAACCTGCACTATGTGTCCAAGAAGAGTTTGTATATAGCGTTTTATTATCGTGATAGTTTTCATCTATGTCATGTTTCGTATAAGTAGATTTTCAATGTTGATCACTTTCTGTCAACTTCCATAGCTATTGCTCATCTCGTTGTGTTGTACATTTCTATGACGTCACGTGAATCATGTTAACACTAGCAATTAGCATCATACGAGTACATTATTATTTCATTCGGTCGTCACAAATCGATCGTCACAATGTGCTCGTGTGAAAATTCATCTTTTTTACATATGCACATGTTTTCTTTTAGTAATGAATTTTTGTTGGTGAGTATCTTTGTTTTCAAGTGTGTTAATATACATGTAGTACCTGAAAAATTGAACAAAATTTAGAATTCAGTGAGCTGATATAGACTTGTTGAAAATTCCCCTTCTGTTATCTAGTGCACTTGTATTTTGAAGAATATTTCGAAAGGCCATCCGTCAAACGATGAAGCATTTAGGATTATTTTGATAACTTTCCATGGATGGATTTAATCAAAACATTTCGCTTTTAATAGAGTTGATTGACTTGTTGATTTTTGCTTATCCCGTCACTCATTACATTCCTAAGAATCTCTTATCTTCAATTTTTCATTTTCAGAGATCGAGAAGCGAATATCTACTTGCTTCAAGACGAAAACCGAACTTTGCGAAGAAAGGTGGATTTGATTGTACAGACACAGACCGACTTGGCTTCTGCGGAATCCGAGGTAGAAAAACTACGCAATCAATTGCAATCTTGGGAGCAGTGTGGGTCTGAAACTGACAGCAAGAGTGTTTTTCGGTCTCCAGAAGAGGTAAATATGCTTCAGATGACTACAGGGAATTCGGCTGATAATTATATCAGATATCCCTTGAAGGAGATTGTCGCTCTACGCACGAACCGTCAATCATTAAATATATCAAAAGGACAAATTATTGAAAATGTCAACAATCATCTCCGTTAATGAAAGTAATTGGATTTCTGATGCGCAATCGCTTAGCGTGAAGGGAATGAATGACAGCTAACCGTTTACTTTATTTGACACTTAAATTAAAATAGTTTTCGCCAGGACTGATATGTGATCATTAAATGAACGATAAACTTTTGAACAGGAGACGTTGCTCCTTATATCAAAGTTGTAGGACTATTGGGCTGATCGCTCCCTATTGTCAACCAGTAGAAATTCCTGAAAATGGACTTTGGTCCAATAAACGCGAAGTACACAATCTTCCTTAATAGTTGACAAGAATTAATAATTCTCTAGCTTCTCATGCTTCAGTTGAATCAAAGATGCCCTTGGAGTGACGTTCCTGGTATAATACATAGCATATAAATTTTCTGATATAAAGTTCAAATATCTGTGCAGTAGCCACTTCGTCTAAATTGACACTTCTGAAAATAATCCTCAACAATGCCAATCACTAAGACAATCACTTCGCCTTGATTCCTTGGAGAATGAAAACTTAGTTATTTACTACACAGCTTTCGGGGTTATGTAATCACGTTGGAGATTATCAACTGGAAAAATAGGAAATTACAAACTCTCTTTTTGACGGAATTGAACTTATATCCCAGTCATTATGATAAATGAAAGCAAAGTGTGAAATTGAATTGATTCACGATTTAATGACTTACTACTGTTTAGCTCATTCTTCTAACCGAGGCTTATTGTTCATTTTGTTGAGAAGTTTAATTGCACCTATTAACGACGAGAGAAGAGTTGAAATACAGCCACCAACAGAATAGGAAGCTTCATCTCTCAAACATAGATAGTATATCCGTGACATTGGAAAAACTTGGATAAACGTGGAATTTGAAGGAACTTGAGAAGCCTTGAATTTGGGAATCAAGCTTCGAATGATGGACAGAATTTTTTGATCGATGCATCATATTCTTGTAAACTATGAAGCTTTAGCGTCACTACTCCCCAGACTGGGGGCTTGGACGTTGCTGACACAGTCAGACTTTTCTGGAGCGTTGTGGTACTTTTAGTCCGGATGCCCTTCCTGATGACTTCCAATGACACTTTCGGGGCTCGATCTCTGGACCAGAAGATCGCTAGGCAAAGCACTTAACCACTGTGGCACAGAAACCACACTAATGCGTCTCAATTGACAGTCACTTAATAATCATTGTTTAACAGTCCAGTGCAATAACTTTATCTTGCTTTCGAAAAGAATTAATGACTATTCATAAAGTCAGCAGAAATGGAATCTTCAGGTAGAGAGCATTTATTTTTGGTCTAACTAATCATGAATCACAATAAAATATTTGACACAAAAGTGCTGGGCGATACTCTCAAAATCATCGTCAAAGCGAATTGTGATTACGTGCATAATTAAATGTAAGGTTGAATTTAGTTGCACGGTAATTAATCTTGCATTTTATATTTTTAAAAATTTGAAGTTTTTCAAAGAAATTCAAAATTTTGAAAACGGCAATTGCATGGTAAATGGACATATTTTAGAAATTTCTGGTGTATATGAAATTTGGTTGTAATTTATTAATTAATTGATCAATCAATTTACAACTCGGAGCAATTATTCGAAAAACCTGGATATTTTGGGGAGTTTTACCTTGAAAATCGTGAGTTTTAAGCGGAAAAGACTTGAAATCCTTGAATTTCCCCTGTCAATCTGACGCGGACACCATTTAGAGGCCTACGAAAATGAACGACGGATATCTCCTACTTTGTCTGGTAGCGTCAAAGATTTTTGAATCGAGTAGGGATCAAAAATAACTGTGTGAAACTTGTTCAGTGTGATGAGTATAACAGATATTTTGATGGCATGTTGACCAAGTGAAATATGTGCGAATTTGAAAAACTTGAAGTAAGTGTGTTTGCATTGCAGACATGATTCATGGCATGTATGTTTGTCTAGACGGTATTTATTTGATAAGAAGTAGTTGACTCTGTGATAAAGTGGTTTTACAGCTTTGGAAATAATCAGTTTGAAGCTGTCGACAGTTAAATTGCTGAATCTAATTCGTATTAGACACCTTTTTGTTATCAGATACACCTGCACATGCATTTAGTATTTAAATTGCCATCAATTCCTACATGACATGAATGATCATGACCGACTTATCACTTTAAAAACCCTTTGTAACATGATTTATGTACATAGGAATTACACTTCAAGCTACCTGTGAAATTTTAAGTTTTCCTAAATGGAGGCTTCTTGCTGTACTGCCCAGAAGTTATCATGAATTCGTGGCTTTATGAGGATCCATTCATGCATTTGTAAATTCAACATAAGGTTTTGCAAAAAGATGCCTTAAAGATATAAACTGATAGTTTTTGTCGATGATAGACTGTAGGATGTCTTAATCGTAAATACAAATAGGAGTTTCTCGATTTTCATTGATGCTCTATAATCTTGTGATGCACAGTCTGTATTATCAGATACGTTCACAAATTTTTATCTCACAATAAAATTTCATTATTTTATTAATTATGAAAGTACGCAGATTGAATTTTAGCTTGAAAAGTTGCTAGCATGCTTTAAAGGAAACATTAGTGTTAGTGGTACTCTTGAGAATGAATAATCAAACTTTTTTTTCATGTTAACATGCTTGATTGAAACTTAATTCAAAGTGTAATCCGCCTTTCGTCTATCATATCGATCATTGCTTCAACTTCTTGAATATATGTAACCGTTGATAAAAGAAATCAATATAACCGTTGACAAATCAATGTAATCAATCAAATCAATATACTCGTTCAGCTAGCATCTTTTTAAGTCGTGATGTGAATTGACCAATTAATCTCATATTGATTGTTGCCCTAATTTTTGTGGTGCCATCTACCATTAGATGAACAACTTGATTTCGGAAGCTAAGTGTCCTTGTGCCGAAATTTCTTGATGCAAAGTTTGATTGCTTTATGAAGACTTTTTAGGGTTTTCAGAGGTTTTCTCGTTTATGAATTGCTTTTCCGATATTTTCGTGCCTGAGATAACAGCAGTTCACTATATTTTCAGAAAAACAGTTTTTAACTGTCAGAATAATTTGTGCCTTCGCTTATTTTAACTCGATAAAGAAATTTGATAATTTGATGTTATTCAATTCATGATATGTTTGTTTGCACGTTGTGTATTTATTCAGTTCAATGTAATCTCCGTAGCACAGTGGTTAAGTGCTTTGCCTAGCGATCTTTTGGTCCAGAGGTCGAGCCCCGAAGATGTTTATTCACTGCAGAACTAGTATCGGAAACGAAGACGAGAAATTTGTTATTGCTCTCAGCTTTTGCGAGAATCTTCTATAGAATAGCCATAGTAAGTTAATGGATGTCATTGGAAGTCGGCAGGAAGGGCATCCGAACTAAAAGTACTGCAACGCTCCATAAGTCTGACTATGTCAGCACCGTCCAAGCCCCAAGTATGGGGAGTAGTGACGTAAAAGCTTCATTTTTTTCAATGTAAAAATGTTGAAGCAATTGCATGTGTCAGGAAATAACAATGTAAGAAAACCATATGAGATTTCAAGGTAAGTACTGTCAATACAAATCAGAGGCCGCGTTAGCAGCCGAAGATTTGTTCATTACTTGCCGAGAAATCTCATGTGGTATTTCCATAGTCTACTTATATACATCTACATCTATCCATAGACTTCCTGTAACAGAACATTCTTCTGCAATTTAGAAGTCTATGATCTTAGCAGTAACTTCTATGTTATAAGTATTGAAAAATGACGGCCGGGTAATGCGCATTTTCTGCCTGCCGACAGCAGGCAGCAATGCACAAACTGCCATTATTCCTGTATCATTGCACCATAGAATTAGAAACATAAGTAGACAATGCTTACGAAGATATCTTTATAGCGCTGCTATGCAATTTTTGCTTTTCAATTTTTATTTTTATTCGATCTTTTTTTGGTATTTTATCTATTTTCTTTTTTTCATATTTCATTCCGACAAGATACATTCTAACTAATGCTCCAAAAAGATGGAAATCGAGAGATGTTAACTCAACATTAGGGAAATTATATTTTCCAAGACATAGCAGTGGAGCCATTGCCTGGCTTGTTTTTGCTGTGTGAATGATCACACTGTTAATGATCAGAGACTTGCATTCTCGGAATCCATTACGAAATCAAAAATTCCAAATCTCCACCGAAATATCCATGCAGGCAAGGGAAAAAGCACTAATTCGTCAAAAGTTTCTGGTTCAGACCCATTTCATGGCAGATGCTTCGTTGAGATATACTTAAAAACTATAGAAAATTGATTTGATTTGTATATGATGACAATAATGATGGATTTGTTATTGACAATGGTCTGAACCTAAAGTGTCTCGGGATTAAGTCGTTTTGCATTACTTTACTATTTTCCTTGACAAAGCTCATATATTTTGGGAGAATCAGAATTTCTACATTCGTGCTGAATTATGATCTTCGACCCCAACCTCCCCCTATCACCGTCTCGGAATCGACCAGCACTTCTTCGACGGATGGTTTCCCTAAAGTCTTTCAGAGTAGATAGCTTTATTCCGGCATGCTCGTGGGTGGTGAGGGCTTGAAGTGGAGTAGGAACACGCATCGAAAGTCACAAAAAATCGTAGCCTCAACCTTCCGACCTGACTGTTGAATTTTAATTTTTCTAGTCACTGGCGAGGATATTGTCGAAGTTGATGGGCGTCCTGAACGAGGTTCTTTGACATACTTTCTTCTTAAGAGAATTTGCTGCACCAGACTGACTTGTTTTGGTGGTGGTGTGGTTTCAGCTCACCGCTTCTTGATATTGGGAGGGAGTCCAGGGGGAAGGGTTCCACAACCCACAGGTCCCATGATGTGCTCCGTCATGTGTGTGTGCGCAAGAGAGACTTGTTCTCGCATCGTCAAACTGCAACTATACACCAAAAGTAAATTAGAATGAATTTCTATGACTGCTTGCTTTTGCCAGAAACAGAAAGCGTTTCTTCTATGTTTGACCAACTGTCATTGATAATTTATAAGTCATTTTGAATGTGCTGCTGTGACTTTGCTTCCGATTGTTTTGACTAGTAAACACTCATGGATAGTGGTCATGTGTTGATTTATTGTCACTTCGTGTGAGTGCAATCATTCATGATATTAATTATATTGCTAAGTACACAATGTACATCTCACACAAATTAAACAAGTTTTTGATTTTTTAGATTTTCGTTCGTGTTGTTGAATACTTAAGTTGGTAAAATAGATACAACTTGATGTTTTCTAAACAGAGATCGCTTTCGTGACGGCTTCAGATTTATTTGAATTAAATATTAGAATTAATTATGGGCTTCGTCTTAGTTGAGAATGTCAAATGTGTCGGGAAGAGAATTGAACATGAATGAAAGAATTCTCAAGAGAAAGAAACAGAATTCTATAGATTTGCGGACTCATGAAATGAACTGATACATTACGAGCGATCAGAACGAGTTGATTCCGGATGGACAAATACTGCTTTTGTGGGATGATAGCAAAATAACAGCCTGTGGAAGATTAGATTGTAATATAGAACAACAAAGGGTGTAAGATTCGAAAACTTTTCAATCCAGTGGTTTCGCATTAGTATCATTTGTTTTTATCCTCGAATTTCAGAGAATTGGGAAGCAATTCATTGTGGTCACTCAGCGTCGCTGTTGTAAGACAGACTATGGCACATTAGTGAGACGGATTGAATTCGATGAGAAATCGACGATTATTTGTGCCGTAGCTCAATGCAATCTTGACAAACTTTTGTCTGATATTTAATCCTATTTTACTAGGGTGATTTTGAGCTTTTAAAACCCGGGAAGTTCAAATGGGGGAAAGGTGATTATTTATGGTAAACGTGGCATATCACTAGAAAATTATTTTTTGACTGTCGCTAAGCTTACTATCATTTACTAAAGTATCGAAAGTAAAGTTGTTTGCTTTACTGAAAAGTACCTTTTGGTACTTCATGCTTGTAGCCCATTACTGTTTGGTGTTTAACAACTGACAATAATAAATGTTGTAAACATTGACGTAATGACAGCGAAAGGATGGTGCATATGATATGGCAGAGGGCGGGAGGACCATAATTCAATGCGAAAGTAAAACTGATTCAATGCTCTCTCGATATGTATAATGCCAAGCAAAATGAATAAAGAATAAAAAATATCGCCAGACGTTTCGGGTCCAGACAATTTGTCAATGGCAGAACACTAAAAGGATGGTGCATTTTTAGTGTAATTATTTTCGATGTTGAAAATATAGGTGGTCACTCCCTCTAATTTATAATGCCAAACAATTCAAAAAATAAAACTCCTTATTCGCATCAACAGACGTTTCGGGTCCAGACCCTCTATCAACACAAATTAATCGGTTCGGAGACCGAGCCTGAATTACCCTCGCTTCCCACGACGCACATTCAACACTGTCCTGAGCATGCTTCAAAATGTCAACCGTAAACTCATCAACACTCGCACAAGTGCTATCGCTACGGACATGCGTACTCAAAGCACTCTTGTCATCACCCTTATTTACACTGCGACTATGCTCTTGGTATCTAACTTTAAAGTTCCACGATGATTTACCAATATAATAATATATTTTACCGCAAAATCTACACAATGTGTAATCAGAGTGGGGGTACAGATAAGAAGTTACAGGAGTTATAAAAGAGTGAAAAAGAAGGTTTTCAATGCTTTCTTGAAGCTGCGAGGGTTTGTTTCATTCCTCAAATGTAGAGGGAGCGAATTCCATATTGAGGGTCCAACGAATTGAAAGGCGCCCCTGGCACCAGCTGTTCTTGATAATGGGTGATGGAGTAAGGGGCGTCCTTCGACCTCAGTGACATGAACGATGCAGAGGATGCAGCAGGAGTCAACAGATCTTTAAGGCAAGTAGGTGAATTGCCGTAAATACAATTGTGCACTTGGCAACACAATTTGAATTGTACGCGGAGTCCCACAGGTAACCAATGAAGGCTTCGGAGAGTTTCAGAAATGTGAGCACGTTTCGGAAGTCGACGCACAAATCTGGCACAGGCATTTTGAACTTTTTGGAGTCGAAGTAATTATGTTCGAAGTCTTACGACTACTGTTACATAGTTTGCAATTAACCCTCAGAGACCTGAGGGGTCCAGTGGACCCCGGAGCCACATTTTTCTATTTCACTTTTTGTGCTGAGGATATATCAACCTCTTATGCTCATGTAAAATCATCATATTTGAAAATGAATCTGTATGTGTTGTTTCATTTCAATTGAATCAGTAGAAGTATGATAGATAGGCCAAGGGGGTCCAGTGGACCCCCCTCAGATGAAAAAAGATTTTATGCATGTCCACGATGGTGCATAATGAGAGCAATTCATTTATTCAATGTTCGCATCCAGCTCGTGCATGTGCGTTGTGTTATAGGATCTCAAAATGTGAATATTTTGTTTTCGCACATGATCGTGCATGCCTGGTTGGCCTACATAAACCAATCAGCATACATCAATGTTCAAAATGAAAGCTATCATTATATTCATAGTTCAACACTAGAAGGAGACTGTTTGCAAAGTTCCACAACACTAATTTCTGAGTTTGAGATCTCCATAGCTGTTTTGATGGTCTTAAAATGCGGCAATTATGGCTCAGTTTAGGCCTATTTCCGCCTGGCATGGATAAATTTGAAAACATGGCCAAATGTAAAGGTTATGCTGCATGGAATAAATCAATTTCATTAAAATCAACCATCTGAGGTTGCATGGTGACAGCAAACATCGTCAAATCGACACTAAATGTCGCTGAATTACAAAAACACCACGTTATCGCATGTGTTTACTGATAAGGCTGAAAGACACTCAAAGGATTAGTTATATCAACTTGCTACACGCAAGCATCACTGTTTTACTTAAAATCAACTTTCCTAATGATTTGATGTCGATTTAAGCAGGTAAAGTAAGAATTTGTAAAAAGAGTCCACTGAACCCCCTCCCCTCAGGTCTCTGAGAGTTAAATTCAATAATGTTCTTAACGTTGCATTTATGCTCATCAGGCAAAATATTGCAGTATCTACAGTTATCATAACATTGATTATTGCGAGCATTGATCATAACAAATGCATCATCATCACTAAATGAACTCCTCTGCAATCCTAAAACATTCTACTGTAGACAGCATGAATTAGACCATGCGATAGCTGAATTAAAAAAGCAAAGAACTGAATGTCAATGCATGAATAAGGCTAAAGGAGAACACTAAAAGCTGATGAAAAATTAAGCAGCTTGAGGCTGAAAAATCAAATTTCCCAACTTGTTGACTGCTTCATAGACCGCATCTAGTGTCCGGTGACTTAATAGTTACTTACGTGAATAGGATGAAGCTGAAATACATGGCACGTCTTTGATGATATATCTCTACCTGCTTGCTTGTCTTTCTAATATCTCCTATTTCACATGAAGTACTCCTTCGACTGTCAATAGTCGCGCATCTCAGTATTTGCACATCCTACGATGAACTGAATGAACAGAAGTAGCTGTATTGATTTCCCTTGTACTTGTCGAAATGAAGATTAAATCGAAGAGCATCATCTACTAAGTGAATACATTATTTATGTAGACAATGCATGTATTCCAGATGTCTGAGAAAAGTGTAGAGAAAATATGGGAATGAGTGTCTATCGAGATCAACTATCTCAGTCGTTGAAAAGGATTTCTTAATGAATTTCATCCGTCAATAAGAACCAACGTTATGACATTGCAGCTATCGAGTTGCTTTCAACTCGATTTAAAAGAATGGTGCATTTGCTGGCATTGTAAAGGTTAAGTGTCAGGACAGGTCAGCTGGTTAAAGGTCGCCTTTCAAAACGGAGGTTGAGATGATCCTGTTTCAAGTCGGAATGATTGATAGGAAGTTTATTGGTGTTCTAACTTTAGGTTGCCAACCCTAAAAGTTAGAGTTGTCATTGTATAAATGCTGCCTTGTAATGGTTGAGCAAGCAAATGTCAGTGTGATGTGCAGTTATCCATGTTTTTAAAATATTCTTCTAAATTGAATGCAGTTATTAACATAGCACATATGGATGCTATGGCTTGGAGCTCATCGTGTGAATTTTATTTTATTGTGTACGGACATTTCCTCTCGCGGGCATGATGGCAGGTATCAGTCTCAAAGCTAAAAGTGCAGGTAGGTGACACAAGCAAATTAAAAACTACCTAGCTAGATATATCAATTAATCTCCTCGTTCATTTGTTATTCGTCACAATCTTGCTAGCATAGAGCCTATCCATGCACGTACATGTAGGATTGGATGAAAGAAGGAACCATATCAGGGCTTGAAAGAAATACAACTTTCGGAAGGTCAAATACAAGCACATTTCTTAAAGAATAGAAAAATATCGATTCAAATGCAAATACTGATAAATATGTATTCAACTAAATTCCGAATACATCTTCATTCTTTTATTTTTTTAAGAATTTAAATGCAAATTCATGCATATGCAAAGAGACCATGTCCATAGGAAGATGGTTTTTAAAAGCAAATGCTATTATGTAAAAAACGAGATGTTTCAATTTTTGTCGTCGAATGGAATTTTCTTTTCCTGCTCAAATCTTTAATGCAAAGATTTTATCGATGATACGGATCGATTTTGTTATTTCATTGATGTCTGTTAGAATTTTTCAAGCGAAAATATGCCAACTGAGTTAAGCCAATTATCTTTTTTAGATCATTCTTTTTCAACAAATATTTGATTGTTCAAATCATTTGTTAAGTGCAAATTGTAAACATTATTTTCTTTCACAGCCCAATATGGTTCCCTTATATATGTCCTTATAAATTGACACAATAGAATGTCACAACTTCAAAACGCAAATCATAAACGAAAATTCGTGTTCGGAATGTTAGGAATAATAATATGCCTACATTCAACAATAACTTCTTCATTAAGTGGAAAATCACCTACATAAGGAAAAATAAGTACATGCACCACATGGTGCTATATGTACATGTGCCACATATTCCAAGCTTGGTGATGGCACACATTTTCTATTCATGTCCTAGTACTTACTTATTACCTAAAATAGAACGCAGTAACTGGGCGGCGAAACGTAGGCCATGACGAAGGAATCACTTAGGCGACTTGAAGTCAACGACATGAGAATGGCGCGTTGGATGTGTAGTGTCTCTCCTCAAGATCGGATCTCAAATGAAGAAGTGAGAAAAAGTCTCGGGTTAGAGGAAATTCGCGGCTTCGTTTGCTTTAGGTCACTCCTCAAAATATTTTTGCAATTGATTGCTTAAAAACAGATGTCACTAGTATAACAAGGTTGTTATGGCTACTTCGGCCTACAATTTTCTGTTTGCTATTTGCCTATTAGTCCGGGAGCTAGCGTGAAGTTGTGCAGGGAACGAGGTAGTACATAAAACTTTCACGTAGCATAGTACACCTCTACCCTACTGCAAAACTTCGCGTCTGCCGAGATTTATTCAGATCTTTTCAGAAGAGAGAATCAAAACACAATCCCTAATGTATTTCAATGGGTAAAATTAAAACATCTGAGGTGTTGACTCCATTTTTTCGAATTTTTGCTCATAAAAGTTACACAAATTGGTATTTTGTTGAACTGGTTATTATAGAAATCATCTACAGATCATGATCTTTCAAATGAGTTATCATTCAGTGACAGAGGATGAAGTAAAATGTACAAACAGACACTTTTCGTTAAAGTATATCAACAATTTTCCTGAAATTTCTATGCTAAAATTTGCAGTTACACCAACGAAAAGTGTCTGTTTGTACATTTTACTTCATCCTCTGTCACTGAATGATAACTCATTTGAAAGATCATGATCTGTAGATGATTTCTATAATAACCAGTTCAACAAAATACCAATTTGTGTAACTTTTATGAGCAAAAATTCGAAAAAATGGAGTCAACACCTTAGATGTCACAATTTTACCATTGGAAATACATAGGATTGTGTTATCCTCTCTATTTCTGAAAAGCAAATGATCTGATCCGGCAGACGCGAAGTTTTGCAGTAGGGTAGAGGTGTACTATGCTATGTGAAAGTTTTATGTACTACCTCGTTCCCTGCACAACTTCACGCTAGCTCCCGGACTATATTGCCAAAGCTGGTTTTAAAATTCATCACACTTGGGATAGTATTTCCGAGTTACGTGGAATAGCCAGTTTATGTTGCAGAAGCATGAACACTAATCACTTTGAAGACATTGTAAAAGCGCAACCACAAGTCCTTGATGGTTCATTATCCATCATAGATTGCTCTTCTTCGAACTGGCCGCTGGAAATTTTTCATTATTTGATAATTTTGACTGTTCTTGGTTACTCTTAATTGTGCTTGATTTTTCCTGCAATTAATACAGGCATTGCGGAAGACAAAGTGGCACGGTCACGCTTCTGGGCATGCCCATATGGGATGCCCAGAAACTCCCTCGGGATCCATCTTAGAAGCTGTTAATTTAGACGCTAGTGAATAATGATGGTGTTGAAATAACTTTGGGGATTGTTAAATTGTAAAAAAGTATAGATAATATTAGAGATTACAGTGATAGGCAACTTTGTACCCGAGGTTAATGCATCATTGGAGAGAAAAATGTCATATGAGGAAGGAACAGGCAAGGAGAGAAAATTGTTTACTCATACATCAATCAAGAAAACGACTACTGTATAAAGCCTATCAGAACTACGTCGTTTTGCGATGTAATAATGGACATAATTATTTGGATATCAAAGCGTCGCAAAAGTGATTGATGACAAAAGCTCGCTCTGAAAATGATTTTATGATTATTTGGAAAGAAATAAGAGTATTGGAATGAAATATTCATTACTGACTAATGACAAGGATGACGAGAAAATTTTGAAACGTCACTTGTTTATCATTAACAAACATTCGTTAAATTGACATGATTTCTATAGGAAGTGATATTTCATTAATGGAATTGAGTTTTCCTAAATTGTTTGTTTCCCAATATGACGTAAAATTGATGGAGGGAAGGAATTACTACATCCTGTGGGCACTACTATCGTTGCGGTCTTTTGAAACGCTAAATTTTGCTCTTAATGTGGCCAGTGAAGAAACCGCAATAATTAACGCGCCACCGTTTATACGGTAATTTAGTTCATTTTCCGCTGACATAATGAGTCTGATGTAATTTCCTGGTGAAGCATCACCTAATATGCGATAACGGGAACACAAGTGGTAGAATTCAAAAATTAGAGCTTGTTACCACATGACGATTGCAAATAATAGATAAAATTTCAGATAAGCAAATTCAGAATTTTGTACGTGATGAAATTATTCTAGAACACCTAGCATGCTATCAGCGTAGAACCTAGCAACAGCCATCACATTAAGATTCATATAGTGATCGTTTTCTGGTTAGAGACTCTCCACAATTTTTTATCGATCAATTGAAAACACAATTCGCTTTATTATCAAAAATAAAATATAAAAAAAACAAAGAAGTATGTGGTACACTTCAGCATCTTTCTTCAATGCTTATCAAATGTATTGGTCATCCTAGCTGTTTCCAGATTCATTATTACTTTAAAATGTTTTAATCTTTCATTTTATTGATGAGTCTCCGGCTTTCAGAAATTAGTAAAAGACATAGAAATATCACTGTCCCATTAGCTTGACAAGTTGAGCGCAACGTTTTGGGTGACTACTGGATTACAGACAATATCACAAACAATTTTTTTATCAGTATAGACAAATATTCATAGTCCAACAAGCAATGATAAGTATTGCTTTTGTGAATTATGAAGTATTTATATTGCTTATTAATATATAGATTTATGAATATCATTGATGATGAGATTTTTATAAGTAGTACATAGAACTGTGATGTGTATGTGGTGCAACATAGGGTTGTAACCCTGCAACTGCAAGCCATGTCTTGTGAAAAAGATCAGAAGTGAGTCCGAGCGTGGAACGAGAGCTGTGTCCCTCGTCAGTCCTGGGGCTTGAGCCCGGGAATTCGATTTTGCTAGCGAAATTGAATATTTTATACAATTTGACGTGTTTCTTAAGAATATATATACTAGTCAGGTTTTTTAAGGTTTTTGCTACGGGTCATCTGATCATTCTCATGGGTCACACTCAAATCGTCTCAAGATCGACTTTCATTAGTGTACGCCTAACGCACTCAGGATTTATAAGCAAAAACAGAAGTTATGAATTCAGTATAGCATTTAGCATCGAATTAATTAGCAGTCAATTAATAGTGTTGGCTATGACTCACTACATGTAACGGGTGAACGTTCAAAATCCACGGTACAAGTCGAAAATTCCAAGGTGCAGAATGTGACCCGTGGAACACCTTAAAAAACACTGATATAGTAATTGGATAAATAGATTTCATAAGAAAATATAGTTGTTTGTTATGTTTTAGTTGATACATTGAATTTGTCTGCTGAGTTTGTTTTTGCTGGACGGATTTGAATAAAACTCTGCTTTCTATCCTTTAGGAATCATAATTGCATTCATTTTGTCATTTAAACATATTTTAGTTTAAAGGAAATTGATGAATTCATCAATAGTGCTGAAAGTCATTCTTTGGAATGTAAAGCTGAATGAAGATGATAGATTCTGATGACCAGGAATAAATAGGCTGTATTCCGTTCGATTAATCGTGTGACTGAATCAATTGCACGATTGCTGAATGACCAACTCAATCACAGGATTATTGCAAAATAATTTTTCAACAAAATTTGATTGATAAGAATAGACGTGAGCTAAGTTCCTACTGTACTTAGGGTCTCACTTTCAACGCTTGACAAAATCGCAATGAATTGCCGTCCTTCTAACAGTTCAACTGATACGGGAAACGAGCAATAAGGTTCTCATCTCTGTTGCAAATGCGTGCACTGAAAGTAGATTGGCATTGAGAGCAAAGAACACGAATTCTGCAGTTTTTTTTACAGTTCTTACTTATACCCATGTATCCAGTTCAATTAAATATCTATGAAAATAAGACTATATTGTCCTAATAGTCCACCACTTTATCAGAACAGTGACCGCTGTATCAAGCTACTGCACCCAGTTATAGGTATATCCAGTCAAGTATTGAAACATGACGCTTAAGAAATGTAAAATTTGTATCATCCTTGGCTCTCATTTCTACAAATACTGATTCGAATAAGATAATGGATTCTTCTGTAACATGCTCTATACGTCAATCACCATGTAAAAAGCGAAAGGTAATGAAAAATAGCCCTTTCTTTTCAAAATCCTTGTGATATTTATTTAATAACCTAATACGCACTCATTAGATTTGTAATATATTCCCCGTAATAGATTTGTAGCAGATTCTGAAAGTATTTTATACTCCGTATTTTCTCTAATAGTGTCACATGGGTCATAATTAAACTTCTAGTTTTAATGTTTAAAAGATTTGGAAAAGGCAAGTAGAGGTTGGTAACTATTTTTATTTATTTTATCGATATATTTCGGCTATTCAAGTGCCATAGCCATTTTCAAGAAAACTGTGACATGTATACAAAAGAAATTAAAATGAATACAAGCAAGTTTTAAAATTTGTTTTTGGCAAGTATAGGCTATAGCATAGTATCCCATAGAAGTCAAGCTATCCCCAGATTGATGATGGAAAGGATATGCAGCCACCCAGTATTTTGTTAGACCCCACCCAACTTCCGATATCCACTTGTATAAACTAGGAATGACAAGGTCTTCAAGAATAAGGAAGGATTTATATGAATAAAAAGTCCTTCAGCCCTTCACACTCGATGCGACTGTTAATTGTTGGTCTGTGTTTGCGAATAAGTATCGCCTCCTTCAGTCGCAAGTTAGGTTCGTTCTCCGCTGTATTCAAGATGTTGATCTCAAAAGACTCACATTGACATATATTTTTATGCCTGTAGACTGATGATTGCGATAAGGTCGTAATCTATAGTTGATAATAGCCTATATTTTTACTTAACATCACCGTATTTGGCTTTCCCAAAACTTTTAATTAAAATGACGTCGAGCCCAGACATATTCGCTGATTAGGCCTATCTCATCTATATTTTTCATGTATATTAAGTATATCCAACAATTACAATTTCTGCAAAACTTGCATAGCTGCAAAACACAGTTTTCGTTATGAGTTAAGTACTTCATAGCACAACCTGGCTGTCAGCATGTAACGCTCCATCCACGTACATACATGTATATCTGAACGGCTTGATTATTGCTACTACAATTGAATGATTGCATGTAACCAGGGATTCATACATGGCCACTTTTTGAAAAGTATTGTCATAACATCTGTCTGCTTTTCGCATTGAGCAGACTAGAATGTTTACTATTATAGAGGGTGCATGTATACATCCATTTCATTATGTAAGCGACAGAATCCTCCTGTGGATGCACGAAGATTGAGCAATTCTGAATATCATAGAACAGTTAACATAAAGAAGTCGACAATTATTCATTAAGTGATTGAGGGGAATGGAATTTGTCAATTCTAATCAAGGATTCCAGTTTTAAAGATTTTTCGCACCTAAGCGAACTGAATTTGTGAATTCCTGCAAAATTTGTGAATCTCGCCATTTTCACACTAAGGCACTAATTTTCACTTCATTAAGAAAATCATGTTTTCGTGAAATTAACAGAACTTTTACACTGAAATCAAATGGAATTTTCGAAGTCCTGTCTGAAATGAAATAGTATCAAAATTAAGGAAAACGACATTTATTGCCCGGACATTTATTGCCACGGGCGCTTCGGTCCGTTCTCCAAATGGAGCGTATGACAAAAATTTTCATATGCAATAAGGTGGACAGTTGCAACATACCGTCATTTGATTATTATACATTGACTATGAACAACAGAGAACACAACAAAGCATGGCTCAACGTCATGCCGCAAATCAGAGACAAAGCTACATGGCAAGGGAGAATCATACATCCATAAATAAAAGGTCAAAACATGCTATGTACATAAAATGAGAAATGTACATGATAATTCACATGTTAATTCGATAATGAATACTGCATAGCCACTGTTAACCAGTGTCAAACTGATTGTTAACATCGATAAAAGAATCAAAGGGAATAGATTTGCACATTGTTGCAACGCTAGAAAATGCCGATATTGAAAAGATAAGTGGAAAGGAATTAGACACACTTATGACTGTTTCCTCCATTTGTTTCCTCCATTTTCATTGACGTGAAGTGCTATTAAGAGCACGTAACTCGAGCGACACTTCTTCACAGCATTTGAAGTCTGTTCCGTGTACCACTGTCTGGTGAGAGCAACTGTTGTGGATGCTTCAGGATCTTAGACGCAGGATCCTTAGTGGACCGGGTCTAAAGCCACCCCTTCTCCAGCCACTTTGGCAAATGCTCCTTGACACTTGAGTCTACATCACGTGTGCACTTCCACGACCAGGTCGCTCCGCAACCACAGCGATAATTGCGAGAGTTATTGTTCCGAGTTATGACAAACATTGTACGATGCACACCGGAAGGGGATTGTGTTCCGTGCCGAAAGTGACTGCCGAAAAGTGCACAACCGCAGTGCCCATTACTCCCGTGCTATCCATCAAACATGTCCCTCATGCCCGAAGCAAGCCCGACAATGCTAATGTGGAATTGCTACAAGGACCCATTGCCGGTGTATCAACAAGTACATCCTAAAAGATTTCATAACCTCTATGAGAAGCTGTCTACTGGCCCTGTTGTTCTCTGATTCAAACAGCCACGAAAACGATCATCCGAACAGCCTTCTGTTAACATCCCTATCCATCTTCCGAAACTGATCATTTATCACCCGCCGGAAGAATCTCGGAACCAGGAGCCCGCCGAAGATAGTGGTGAGCATTACCCAGTGATATCCTGTAGCCGCGTGAAGTTTAACTGGGCGATAACCTGTGACTTAAATTTGCATTCAAGGCGAAGCTTATTTACATAAAGATCGGTTTGGCTATGGGCAAGTGGGATATCAACATCGATTGCGGACATCTCTGCAAGCCCAATGAGCAACATGGTGCTGTTCGCTACCTTCTTTATCTTACAACATAACGCCGATGAACGACTGTCATATCTCAAACACGCCGATGACTCCGAGTTTATCACTTCCGGAAAAAGAATACATCACCCCATTCCTTAATTATACAAAGGACAAGTGGAGGTTTTCCGTGGTGACGTTCAAGAGATGGCCGGTGTCGGTTGCTCTTCAAGGGTGTAACGGAAACGGTTCGTTCACAGGACTTTATGTGAACTTGCTCCCCTTCTGCCCAAAGAGCCCCTGTTGGAACCTCATACGAACCCTGTTCCATCGTGTTCGGAGGGAGAAGTCCGCCGCAGTTCTGCTAACAGAGAATTAACGCAGGAGAATATCCTCATCACGAAGAGTGCGGTCTGCGGGATCGGACAAGTTCATTCTGCGGTGACGAAGCACAGGTTACTACGGTGGAGAATAAGCGGACAAACCTTCGACTTCCTTACTATGGACACATCGCTCACGAGTTCTGCGTGCCACAAGAAGGAAGGTGAACAATCTTCATCCACAGGACTTCAAGCGTGGTCAAATGCTCACTCATCTGTGCTCAAATGCTCCCACAGGATGGATCATACTTCCCTATCAGCACAAATATTGCTGTGGCATTATCGCTGTGGTTGCCGACGACTACGATGGCAAGGCCACAAGGTTTATACGATGTGTGTCATCTTTGCCAAAGCCAAGTGATTGGAGGAGGTTCACGAGGTTATCGGTCCACTAAGGATCTTACTCATAATCACAAAGCCATTATGTAGCACAACTCTCTGACCGGACCAGTATACACCCACAGACTTCAAAGCTGTGAAGAAGTGTCGCTCGAGTTAAGATGCTCATTTATAAGCGATGTCGGGATCTGCCAGTCAATGTGAATAATTGTCATGACGGTATTTTGCAACTGTCCACCTTATTGCATTTGATTCATTTCCGTGTACGCTCCAATAGAGAACGGACGAAGCGCCGGGCAATAAATGTCGTTTTCCTTAATTTGGATACTATTTCATTTCAGACAGGACTTCGAAAATTCCATTTGATTTCAGTGTAAAAGTTCTGTTAATTTCACGAAAACATGATTTTCTTAATGAAGTGAAAATTAGTGCCTTAGTGTGAAAATGGCGAGATTCACAAATTTTGCAGGAATTCACAAATTCAGTTCGCTTAGGTGCGAAAACTGGAATCCTTGATTAGAGACAAATTCCCCTCAATCACTTAATGAAATAATTGTCGACTTCTTTATGTTAACTGTTCTATGATATTCAGAATTGCTCAATCTTCGTGCATCCACAGGAGGATTCTGTCGCTTACATAATGAAATGGATGTATACATGCACCCTCTATAATAGTAAACATTCTAGTCTGCTCAGCAGACAGAAGTTATGACAATACTTTTCAAAAAGTGGCCATGTATGAATCCCTGGTTACATGCAATCATTCAATTGTAGTAGCAATAATCAAGCCGTTCAGATTACATGTACGTGGATGGAGCGTTACATGCTGACAGCCAGGTTGTGCTATGAAGTACTTAACTCATAACGAAAACTGTGTTTTGCAGCTATGCAAGTTTTGCAGAAATTGTAATTGTTGGATATACTTAATATACATGAAAAATATAGATGAGATAGGCCTAATCAGCGAATATGTCTGGGCTCGACGTCATTTTAATTAAAAGTTTTGAATACGGTGATGTTAAGTAAAAATATAGGCTATTATCAACTATATTACGACCTTATCGCAATCATCAGTCTACAGGCATAAAAATATATGTCAATGTGAGTCTTTTGAGATCAACATCTTGAATACAGCGGAGAACGAACCTTGCGACTGAAGGAGGCGATACTTATTCGCAAACACAGACCAACAATTAACAGTCGCATCGAGTGTGAAGGGCTGAAGGTCCTTTTCTTGAAAGACCTTGTCATTCCTAGTTTATACAAGTGGATATCGGAAGTTGGGTGGGGTCTAACAAAATACTGGGTGGCTGCATATCCTTTCCATCATCAATCTGGGGATAGCTTGACTTCTATGGGATACTATGCTATATATACTTGCCAAAAACAAATTATGTCACAGTTTTCTTGAAAATGGCTATGGCACTTGAATAGCCGAAATATATCGATAAAATAAATAAAAATAGTTACCAACCTCTACTTGCCTTTTCCAAATCTTTTAAACATTAAAACTAGAAGTTTAATTATGACCCATGTGACACTATTAGAGAAATTAGAGAGATTTAGAGAATTAGAGAAATTTCCTTTTGATATGAGTAAAAAGAATTGTGATGAACCTCAATGCTAAATTCATTAATTTTCTTTGTTGAGCAATTCCATGAATAATAACGCTACATCGCATGCATTTGCTACATTTCAATAGCATTTTTGTAGTAGATGTT
Source organism: Prostheceraeus crozeri (assembly GCA_907163375.1). NCBI lineage: Eukaryota > Metazoa > Platyhelminthes > Polycladida > Euryleptidae > Prostheceraeus > Prostheceraeus crozeri. The sequence goes on along the minus strand of CAJQUW010013316.1, from coordinate 84,788 downwards.
ACCAGGTTGGTATCGATATACCGAACAGGATGGCTAGCAGATTCACTGAATTTAATGTTTGCATGCTCTATTTGCTTCACCATTCTTGCTCTGTGACGCAGTAATTAATTATGGTCAAACGCAATGACGCTACATGAATTGCTATCGAGTAGTGGTTACTTACGTGAAAAGTCTTTACTTTTAGAGCTTCGGAGTCGGACTCAGTACTCACCGGAGCTACTTGGTGTTGGCCGAATCTGAAAAATGTATTCGAGTTCTACTCCGATTTTCCTCGATCCAGTAGTTGTGCTGGCCTATTCCGCTTCTACTTAAAATAACTCCATTCCTTGTGCTACTTATATAGTTCATAACAGTAGGGAAAGTGAGGAGGTATGGTTCACCGTCCTCTACGACATCCAAAACAAAATGAGTGAACTATATGCTACCCTTGTGCTCATAAACATGTAATTATTAGTTCTTCAATTGCATGGGTTTTGGAGGTATACAGGAGAATGCAGGATCGTATCAGGCCCAGTTTTGAATTTTTTTCGAAAAATCGCCTTTTTTCTATTTTTCCCGAAGATTTGTTTAATCGGATAATTTCTCTTTAGCATTGTTAGGTTAGACGCTTTGTTGTTATTTGACTTCAGTATTGAGAATCTCTCCATATAAATTTTTTCTAAGTTTTGGGTACCCTAAGGAGGCATGGGCCAGTTAATCGGGGTCTTATGGACCGGCCCAAAACCATTCCATGCTACACCTCTTTAAGACATATACCAAGTGATAACTTTTCAATATAAACTGGCATTATATTGTACACAGTAAATGATAAGGCTTAGACTGACAAAGTGAGCGATCAGCAATGTTCCTTATTCATTCATGACCCGGATATATCATATACTGTAATCTGCAGGCAACCACTTACCAATACAGTTTGTCAGCCAAATCAGTATTTTGACTGATGCTATGTACTGCCAGACAAATTTCCTGTTTATCAGACAATTTTTGTGTCATCGTGCGGACTAATTTTATGTTTTGTTTGCTGCATATCATACTACATAATAATAATAATAATATGACGTTTATTTGACGATTACCTCAATAATAAAAATCGTGAGGCATGTGACAATACAATATTACAAATAATCGAAGTAAAGTTCTTAACAGATGCATCAAACAAGTTAAAAAATATCAAACGAAGAAAAACCGAGTTGTCATGTTTATACGAGTTGGAATGTCCAAAGGCAGAAATAAGTCAAAAGTTAACTCAACGAAAAGCCATTGTTAGACAGTTTAGCCATAAAAATGAAAAAACTATTTTGTCGGGACACAGTTCTACACAAAGGAATACAGTATTTTTCACTATATAGCAGCTTTGGTGGGATCAGATGGAAAAGTGGATGCTCAGCATTCGATGCAATGTTTTCAAACATTTTGAAACCCTGAATTATTCGGCGATATTGAAGAGGGACAAAACATGAGCAAGAACAGCTGCTAATTTTACAAATAACTTTGTGTGAGCTGGTTTGAATTCGCTCAACCATGTCTGTAAGGCCACCAGAAATATGAACAAACAATGGTGAGCAGTATTCGAGAACACTGCGGATGCAACAGTAATAAAATGATGAGTATATAAACTTTAATCAAATTGGATACCATCGATGATGATTTTCACTTATATGAGTATGCAATGCTTGAAACAATTAGGATTCCTTCTGTACACCTACAGTCATGACAATAACACTTCCGGATATTCGACGCATTGATGCCATATGATAATTTTTAAGGGTATATGTACTTCCTAAAGTCATTATTAAATCATCTAAAACAGAGTATCCGATTGATTTTGAAAAAGCTTGCAAATGTAGAAGCATGAGTGAGAGCGCATATGGAGAGGAGTGTTTCAATAAATTTCGCTGGTGTTGAATTGTTTCAGAAAAACAATTTTTAGAAAACCAGACAGCATTGTGCAGCCACTTTCGGCTGCCCATTGTCTCATGCTGTCTTTTACAATTGTCTGATCATCGTGGCTGGTATTTGAGTGATTACATTTTCCAGTATAGACTTTAGTTTTCCAAGAAAACACAGAGTCACATTAATATAGGCTTCATATCTCAATTTCGGATTACATGGGCAACGGAAGCACGTGCTGACTATCGTGTTCTCGAAATCTCACTCGTGGGAAGCACCATCGGGCACGAATTTGTGACACAGTACGAGCAACCCTGACGAGCATGCAAGGGTGTGTTTCTATTCACAGTATGATAGGATCTATGCAGAATGGATTGTTCTTTTTCGCAGTCTATTCTTTTATTCAGGAAATTATCATGCATGTAGAAATATTTCTAGGTGTAACAGGCGACAGTTCCTGAAAAAATTCACGAAAATCTGTGTTAAAGTATATTAACTTGTTCGGTTTGGAAATCCAATAGGCCTTAATATACAAGCAGAGTAACACTTCAAAACAAGATAACTGATTAGATGTTTAGAAATATACTAAATACCATACAGTGAGAAATGCGAATTTTATTGAATCAGATCATAAATATCGTAGGTGACCAACACCTCCTCGCCATTTGGTCTATATCTCGGACCCAAAATTGAAAAGTCAGAATTTTTTGCAACTATTTTCTATTTAAAAATTTTATGAGTACCTTGCTAGGGTGTTTGTTGCTATTCCCTGGTCTATTTGACAACCATTTGTGGAATAAGGGTAGTAGTTGATGGAGAAGAGAAAATGCTACATCGCTCTTCTTCAGCGTCGCCCATGCCTCCTCACTTTCCCCTACATACTCAGAGTCGTTTTCTTCTCATCCTTATTGACAGATAGTGCGAAGTAGGTGCTTCCTAGTATCTATAAAAGAGACCCAAAGTGGCCGTCGCGGCCCTTGAACTAATTAAAACCCTCATCAAATCTGAAGCCTAATTTGGTAGCAGAGGCATGATGGGAGAAATATTCTCATAAATAAAGCGTTGACTTGAGCATAGCCACGGGCATCACACCCTGCCCCTTTTTGCGGCCATACAAACATATGGAACGATGTCTCCAAATTGCCTTGAGTGTCAATGGCGGCATGAGGATTATATTCAGGCATTCATCTTCGCCTAACATTATTTGTATCTCCAAGTCATTTATGTGAGATTGAATAAGTTGAATATTCTTTCTCGTGCCCGTTAGTAAAATAATGGTAAAATGGAAAAAATGTTGTTCGTAAACAGTCAAACTTTGCAAATCAAGATAGTTCAAGACGGAAAGTTGCGTAATCTAATGGTTTTCATTTGCATGTCTGAAAATGCTTGAACTGAGCGTGGAACTCCATTAAGAAAATCAGGCATTATTCGGGAGAGCTTAAAGCATTTTTCATCCGCGTCTCTGCTAGTGTTACTTGTGCAAATATAATTTTCCTTTTGTTTGACATTCGAGACCATGAATTAGCGACTGTACTTTTCTGTCGCAGTATTGCCGTCAGAATTTGTTCAGGTTGTGGATTTTCTTGATCAACAAAAACAATGTTTTTTCCATTTTCACATGCAAGTTTGTTTATCTTTAAAAAAATCGACATTTTCAATTGCAAAACCATACTGTAGAGTGAGCGGAAAGTTTCTCTCTGATTTCGAAAGCCTGTAGTTTCAAGGTAAATATATTTTTAGGTCTAATTTTTCTTCTAATTAATTGAGAATGCACCAATATTTTATACCAAAACAAGCATTTTAATATATCACTATCTACCCAATCGCTTAAGGGTTAGGGGTTCCTTTGTATAAAATTAAGCGATAAAATGCGAAAATATGAATGAATGAGCTAAAAGCTTGCACTGTCTAAGTTTATGCTGAAGTGTATGCTTTTCTGGATTCTATTTCGGGGAAGGATGATCTCTAAAAGCAACCAGGTGTTGTAAGCGTTTGATGATTATTATGTGTCAATGCGATAGAAAACATAGTTATGGGCGTCCAGCTTGAAATGCATGTGACTGACCAGACTAAACGACACCAATGTTGTCCAGATTTCCTATTTGAGTCGAAGGTTAAGGCTAAGGACTATCTCGAAATGCTACAAGAATTTGTTATTCCTGAGATGAAAAGGATGAGATGCTTTTCAAAAACCTCCTTCATTTATGATGGTGCATCCTGTCATTGGGCGAACACGATGAAGTCTTACCTCTTTTTTCCAACTTCGGTAAGCGTTGGATCGGTAACAATAGACCATTCCATTGGGATCCACGAAGTCCAGATTTGACCCCGATGGACTTCTAATTTTAGATCTTTGATTCTAAATCAATCGCCTACCGGCGTCTCGTGTCTCAAGTGTGCGATACGAGAAGCTTTCAACCAAATTTTGCCATCGCATCTTGACTCTGCTTTTCAGTCGTCCGTGAAAAGACTTGATCTTTGTGGATCTGTTGATGAAAATCATTTTGAGCAGTTGCTGTGACTCTATAGATAGTAATATATCAAAATGCTTGTTTTGGCATAAAATTTGGGTGTATTCTCAGTTAATTAGACGAAAAATTATACTTAAAAATATATTTACCTTGAAACTACAGGCTTTCGAAATTAAGGAGAGACTTTCAGCTAAAGAGTCATTCGCTACAAAGTTTTCAAATGGCTGATTTTGAATGACAACAATTTCTTTTATACACGTGAAGGATGACAAGGAAAGAAGAATTCACGCAACTATTTCTTCTCGCAATTTATGTCTTTTGGTCAATAAACGTTTGAAGGAGTGACTCTTCTGAAATATGGGTTTGGTTTACAATAACTTCGTCAAGTATGACAAGCCACATTTCGATTGAAATGATCAAATCAAATAAATTCATTTTTGAGAAATAGATGAGTCAGAGAATGTTACACCCAATGCAAGATTGGTGATTTAGTTATTGACGGATCCAGAATGCTTGTTCCATGCATAATAAAAATCATAGAAATCTAAAATGTCATCAAAATACTGCTGCAGCACGCTCATTTCATCGACAGGTGGGTGACATTCACTCTAGAGCATCGTGCATCCATATACCGTATAGTTAAAGACATAAATTAGCTCAATAATTCATAGACATCAAGCTATGATGTCTTTGAGCTTTATCAGGGACTCCAATGTCTTCTGACTCAGGACATAGACATTGATGAAATGACCTGTTGATGAAATGAATCAAATCCATGATATCTACGTATCGATGAAGTGAACCACAATTAAAACAAAATAAAACATAAAATAAGAAAAATAGTAAAATAAATTTTTGTATAAATGAACTTGTTATCGTCCCATCTGCCAATGGATGCGTATAACTGAATTTTTTCTGATTTTGATCCAGCGCCGAATTTAATTTGCAATCTACTTGACAATTAGAAGAAAGTTCACTATATAAGTGTTGTGTAATTAATCATTATGCAAATGCTAGTGAATATGCCCTTGAAGACAACGATCAGTTCTTCTTCCCCCAGATTGAAAGCATTATTGCAGCAAACTGCATTCATAAAAGATAACTTAATAGCTCATATTATCATACGCATACCATCAAATTAATCTGCTCTGATCATGATGGCTCTTGATTTTAAAATTCATCTTTTAACTTTGTGCTTCAGAATAAGGAATATTTCGCAGTTTTAATTCTTGGACATAAACTCAATGTTGCTGATCTGATGCACATGGGACATCTCTAACTATGAGTGGCTTGCGTGCCCTGCATAGCATTCACATTCGTGATTTCTTGCGCAATTACTTTAATGCATGTTCATGTCCTCCAGTTCGACAGAGTTGTACTCTATGAGTCTGCGTTTTTTAATCAAGTAACTACGTCCCACGCACTGTTCACTCGACTATAGGTTCATAATTTCTTCCTAAATGAAAAACCAAGTTGTTCTGTAGATTGCCAGGATAAGTTCCCACAGTAATGCTCTCAAAACTATTGCAACCGGATATACATTTGCTGATCATTTTATCATACATATAATAGAAATCGCATGATTATCGTCATTTGCTAATAGTGATACTGTTCGCTGAGATTTCAGCGACTTGATTAAGGGGTGTGTGGTGCCTCGAAAATTTCTGTTCGATTCGGAGACTCAGGATGGTCTCGCATGTTCCCAAGAATACGAATTTACTATTGCAGTGACGCGTAAAAGTCCAATCTTTCTATTATCACTTTAATGTCTTTCATAAAGTCTCAAGCACGCGGAATCCCTGAAAAAGACATCACAATCATCGAAGCACACTCTACTAACAATTATGTCACACAACTTACTTGTGCCTCCTTTGCGGTCTTCACCAAACAACTAACATGGAACATCTGGTGATTCAAATTGTGAAGATGGATTGGTGATAAAGGGGCTAGGGACATCGTTCATATGCATTGACATTAAGATTGTTGGAACATAGCAATATTGTGGTAGTGGATAAGCAGATAGTGCGTCAGTTCAAACATAGACAACTATTTTCCCTGTAATTACTATTCTGGACCCCTGGAGATTTTTAGAATGTCATACGATAGGGAAATGCTTACCAAAATGTTGCAATTGTATTCTTGCCTATTGAATGTTGCTGAAATATTGCATTGCAATCAGCATATTACGTAGAAGGCATATAGAAAAGTACAAGATGTCATCAATTTGTTAAAATTGGTTCCTACATTTTATTGCAGCAGCGTGGTCGCATAGGAAAATCCGCTTTCGAAAATCCCCTAGGACCGAAGTGAAATAAATGATTTAATTGAATAAATATAGTAAAACTAGAAAGAGATAAATCCTCCTCTTTCCGGTTAATTATAATCAGGGACCCTTGGATTCTGCGCTCGAAATTTCGAATTTCTGCGCCCGATTTTCGTAAATTCTGCGTTTTTCTGCGATCTAGCGTTTTGTTCATAATTTAGCCGTATTTCTTATAATTGCAACGAGTAAGGCTCGTATAATTCGCATTATTATATTATTAGGTAACTACATGTTGAAAAAGCTTGTTCTGAATAAAATTATGTTCCGATATAATAAGCCTATATCCCATCATATATACCGCATAGGTTCAATATTCCGTATGTACATAGCCTATGCCCGTGGTCCTATGATGCCTGGTACTACACTGTATGTGTACATATAAAAGTCGGAATTCCAAACGAATTTTATAAAAGGCATGGATCAAATTTCCAGAGAGAGAGTTGAGGGTAACTTTCAGCATGTCCTTTAAGTTGTCGTCTTCAGGATTTTGTCTCCTACATGTATCTACATCACGAAACTACTAAAAGATCACTCAACATCAGCGCTATTAACAGGCAATTGAAGTCAAAGGAGCTAGATGTAGAACTCTGCTCCGAAATGATACCCAAAATTTCAAAATGTTTGATGGTCATGCTTCTTTTGCAAGCCCAACATAGATAGGTCACTCATCATCGCAGGTGTCTGGCAATAGTAAACTTGCCTTCAGTGAAGCGCAATCCGCAGTAAGTGTAGATAATTCAATTAAATCCAAAATGCTGATCAAGGGCACGTGATAATATAATGGAGATAAAGATCTGTAGTTGATATATATGCCATCATTTAATCGAAAACAGCATTAATAAAGAGGTCTACGTATTTTTTATTCAAATTGTAGAAAATCTTCGTTTTTCCGCGATTTCCATCGTTTTCTGCATTTTCTGCAATTATCTGCGCTTCGCAGAATCCTAGGGTCCCTGATTATAATACACGGTTGATTTAATTAAATACAATTTTACTAAGCGGAGTTAACTGTCAGGGCAAGCGTAAAACATTGCATTGTATCAAATAACAACGTTATTTCTGATTTAATTCGCGTCACTTGCTAATTTGAAATGAATTGACGATATAAAGTACAAAATAGAAACCTAACGATGATACCTAGCATGAGAAAATCCGGCATCATATTCTGAAGTATTTCTTTTATTGGCTTCTTTTATGTAATCACTAGTGGAATCTTGCCAAATCTTCATGTTGAAACAAGCTTGTATCGTGACTAGCACGAATTTTCCTTATCAGAGGAAGAATTGCGCGATAAATTTCTGTGTAGAATGCAGTCATTTAAGTTAAATGACATGGTTGATGAGCACTCAGATTCGAAGTCCAGATTTTTCATTTAAACAGTATGATAAAACGACTTCCTGGAATTCTGGTTATATGTACATACCCGGGACTTCGGCACTTGAAAATAATCGGGAATTCTCGGAACTGAATTTCTACTATTTACAAAAGTCTGCTGTCAAGGTAATGGCGAGAGTGTATTCAAATTTTAAAAGCAGCAGCACTCGACGTGTTTCATCTACCAGACAGACTCTGAAAATATTCTGAGTTTCCCTTGAGACTGCGTGTGTTACTGTTTTTAAATTTAGAATACACTTCCGGTACCGACTAAAGTAATACCCGCGGTCATAGCTTCTTATATCAAATTTCAATCAGTTTTATCAACAAGTGTAAAAAGATGCAGCTCTGATGCGCACACGTAGAATCTTGATTCCATAAATGAATGACGAGCCACTGGAAAGCGACAGAATGTAGATGGTGAAAGACAAGTGTATGGATAGAATTAATTTAACGATAGGATTTATTTTCATTTATGGACATTTTGTTTACATTTTTGATCCTTATTTAAAGGCATATTATTTTCTATCTTGATCTATAGATGTTCTATGTATGTTCTGTTGATTGACGTCGAGAAAATTGGTCTTTCCTTAATCTTTTGTCCTGAATTTATGTGTTGCACAATTTTTGATGTATATCATTAAGATTGCAATTAAAGATCTTCATGTATTTTAAATGATTATCATATGATCGCTAAACTAGTTTAGATTTCCACATTTTTTGCATTTAAGGAACAATTATTTAGATTGTGAAAATTTGTGACGGCTATGCCTCATTTTTGAAGTATTTTTGACGTGGATGACTTTTGTATTAGAGGCGCGGGTTTTATTTCATTTTGACTGTCCCTACCCGGGTTTCAATAGAAGAAATGCGGTGATCAGAATATCAATTAGTTATAATTTTGTTATGCAGATTTTATAAATTGGCGAAATTTTGCATCTACCAACTATAGAGAATTAATTTCTGTGCGAGTATTCCGTTAGAGGCATATGCAAAAATAGATCAATGACAATATACCACGTCAAATATCACTTCTTAAGTCTTATCTTGATGTAATATGATACATGGCTGCTGAGTGATCTTACAAGTGTTAGAACCCCACGCATCTTATCGCTTGTAGCAACCAAATTCATAGTCAAGTTTAGTGCGTTTTTGTAGTTGCCATCTGTATTTGATGATTCATGTTTCATTTGAGAAATATACCATCGCAATCTGTTGGATCTCATGGCCTCATCGATACAGTTTCAGCCGAGTCTATACGTGTGATGTTCTTGCTGAACTTGCGCTATAGTATTCAGCTCCTTAATGTTTCACAATGCTTAAGTAGGCGTGAAAGCGGTTAGCAAACTAATTTTCTAAATTGAACTACATTGCTGAGCAACTTTTATTGGATTACTAGAAACAGAGTATTTAACTTTTTAACAGAATAATGACATTGCTGTCATCCACTCATGATACATTTTGTAATGTAATATCCTTCTCTTGCCTGTATAATCTATCTACGCACCTTCTATTATTTTGCATTGATTTTGCAACTAAAAAATACTAAACGACTAAATGCTTTTCTGAATATTCATATACTCTTTTAAGAAAAGCAAAGGAGTATATGAATTTTCAGAAAAGCATTTAGTCTTCATTTCCTTCTTTTCTTGTCGATCATAGACATACAATAACAACTTCATCAGACATTTTCAAGACCAACATAACGTTACCTGTTCACCCTTGCGAATAGACAGCGGTGATGTACATGGTGATTATGTCTACATGTTCGGCTGTCAAAAAGTGACCACCCAACAACATTCTGTCGATAACTCGCAACTAGCACCATGGTAGTAGAAGCCGCCCCACAAGAACGAAGATGAAGGAATAGCTGAATAATGCATTCATTGAAAAAATCAACAAACGTGTTATTTTATTTCTTCGTTATACTAGGTAGAGATTGTCTGGTTATAAGAGTCACACTTCTCGATCTACAGCTCACATCTAAATAGATAATAAAATAATAAAACCAAATTCAGCATCTGTCAACTGATAGTTGACTGGAAAAATTCTGTTTGAATTGTAATGAAATGATGCTATCGGAACCTGACTGAGATTAAAAGATTCACATTGGTACAGAACTAATGTTTTGTAGAGAATTTCTTATGTTAGAGAAATGATAACATCAGACGCATTAGACAGATAATTAAGTCGTCTGCGATGTCCTCCTAAATAAAAAACGGGTACTTACGTAATGAGGAAGATATCACATATAACCGACACAGTCACGACGATATATCCCATCGCATTATGATCAACTTAGCTGAGTAAATTACGTAAAGATTATTATAAAGTGTTAATATGCAGTGTTTGACTAAATTTTCTGGGATGTAATGAGCACTTCTCCTTCCAGGGTTAGTAATTGATAAACACCGCCATATTTTAAAGAAAAACAAGATCCCAATTTCCCTTCGTTGCATTCTAGTAGTACTCAAACGAAAAGCGATGGCAAACGCTCTTATCTGTAAGATAAATGCTTAAATTCAGTTTTCAAAATTTAATGCGAATGAAGAAAATGCGTAGTGCAAAGTGCATATGAGCAAGCTCTCTTGTCAATCCATCTTTCAAGTTCAATTACTTTCCGAGGTTGCACTTTTGTTGGTCATTCCTCCACTAAAAACTATCAAGTTGCTTGCCACGAGTGTTGACCGCTCCGCATTCTTCACTCAAGCGACGATGCGGTTGACCGCAGCTAATTTCCACCTCGTAGCAAACAACGCCTCCAGAATCAAGCCGAATGCGGAGAAAAAAGCTTTGCACCACCTCAGTTTCTATAGAAGTGGCTATCAAAACTACATGAGTATGGCATCTGATGATTTAAAATTTGCTCAAATGCTATTGAGTAATGAATGAATCATCACGAATAACCCGAAATATATTTCAATTTTTGTTCAGTTGATATATTTTTGTATATATTTAGTTGTTGTATATTTCAGTTGACTGTAAAGTAGTTATCAGTTGTCAATAATACAGTGGATTACTGCAGTGGGAAAAAAATTACCATTAATTCTCGGTGGCCCAACTTGAGTATTTTTGATCAATTAAATTTGATGCTGTGCCACTTTCTGGGCCGGCCCAAAAAGTATATTTTTTAGGCAATTATTTCCTTTGATATATGCTTATGATTGTAGGGCCTATTAATTACACATATATTTTCTATTTATAGTATTTTTATTTAGGCCCTATCCATAGTTGTCCTAATATTGTGCATGGACAGCTAGAGTACTATCACCTAGCTGTCCATGTATTGTGTTAATGATGTTCTAGTATTACTGTACAGTTGTACTAGTAACTTGTGCACTTCATGCAAATGATTTCAACAAGTGAATTTCATCATTACAATTTGTCAGCAAGTCTACCATTCAACAGTAATTTTCAATTGATCTAAAAATCCACTTAGCCAATTGTAGCCTACGTGATCTTCTAAATCAATTACAGAAAAACAAGAAAATTGTTCATGTCTTTTTTTTTAAACACTTTTGTAAATTTCGCTCACACTGAAGAAGATCTTGAATTTCTTTTAAGATGTCATCATCTTCAAATTCATCTTCTTGCCTGACTAAATAGGCGTTTTTAACGCATTTAACCTCAGTAGATAGTCCTAACTACAAGTTATCACAATTATCAGAAATTGGCCCAAACAATTTCTTGAATTCTTAGCCAAATAATTAATTTTGTTTTTGTGCCACGTATTGGGTCAACTTCAGACATGGTAACACTGATTTGACGAATTAATGGCCCAATTTTTTCCACTACAGTATCATTAATCTGTTACATGTTTATGTTGTTGGAGACGTCTCCAAATGCGCCAATCCGTGATACTCTCGATTTATTGCTTTGAACTAATATGTTTATGTCAATTATTAACAACCTTCTGAATTTCGTGTTTCACTTTTTCTGGAATGATGTGCATTTTAAATTGAGCTATATGCAATTATACATGTATGTGGAGAAAAATGGAAGACGATGGTGTTGGAAACGTGAATGATGCACAAAGGTATCTAGGATAATAACTTGATAGCTTGTATGGAAATCATAACACGTTTCAGGTGATGAACCTGATCAAAGCTATCTGACATTGCATGAAGCTGCATAATCTTCGAGCCGATTTGTAGGATGCATAAAATTTTGACAATGCTGACTGCAAAATCATTGGCCACTGTCTATCTGGTTTCAAAGTAATTGCAATAATTCCACATTTGGAAGTTGGACAGTTTACTTTTGCGTCACAAATATTTAGATTCAGAATATCCATTCTTAATCTTTATTAAGCTTTCTTCAAAGCTCGAAGACCTTGTGTAGGTTGCATAGTTAGTTCCACTACAAACTATCATGCTTTTATATAAACATATAGTTTTTTAACATAATAAACAATTTTTATTATTTTTTTTTATTTATTTTTTTATTTATTTTTTTAAAACAATAATAAACAAATTTTTAATATAATAAACATATAGAACACAATTTTTTGTCTTGTGTTCTTTCCTACCTCCATTAAATTCGCATCTCTTTCAGTTGCATCGACATTTGCGGGAATTGCAACGTGACAATTTGCAATTAAATGAGTGTCGCGGCCGCCTTCAAAGCTCAGTTGCAGAACTAGAATCCCTTTACAAAGATCAGAAGAGAGAAATGACCAGGCTTGCACGTTGCCATCGAGAAAACGAAGAAAGGTGTCAAACGTTGGAGGTTGAAGTGAAGCGCGTAAATCAACGATTTAAGCTAGTTTCACAGGTAAGCATTCTAATGCAAGAAAGCAATGATTATAAAACATCTGAAGTGCGACAGTACATGGAACGCTTAATTGTAAGAACTTGTCGCTAAGCTTCAAAAGCGAATTATTCTGTTACCACGTAATAGTTGCGGTTGGGCGCCAGTGACTGTCAATCCTGTCTGACGGCATTTGCCAAAAGTTGCGTTCGACGAGTTCCAAAAGTTGCCTTCTTCTGTGGATCCTTCTTAATGTTGTACAGCCTATATTTGGGAAACATCTTCACGGTTAGATGATTTAGACATCCAGCAGCTGCTTTGGTCGGCAATCTTCTTCGGTTAATACTTGCCAACAATTTTGTCTGGCTATCTGAATTATTATAAAAACTCATCTGCTGATATAATGAATGTGTGCAGTTCAGTCTCCATTTCCTAGCTTAGCCTGTTAATATTACCAGTTACATCCCGAGAAGTCACACCACATGTCACTGCAATTATTCTGCTGTTATCGATTGGTCCTTTGATTGGGATTGAATTGTAGTACACGTAACATGCATGTTTGATTATTTTGAACGAAGAATACAAAATCATGTTGTATTTTTTTTCATCAACTTTTTCTCTTCCTTTAAATTTGACTGCTGTAGATATGCGTGTATATACCCACTGGATGTTCGTACATGATTTGCAGATGCTATCAGAAGCATTGTGAAGATTGGGCATTGCTTACTAATTACACGCCTGCTGATTTATATTTGAATTTCTGAATGTTGCGCACGTTGCCAAGCAATGCATTTCATCTGCTCGTACTTTTGAAATGAGGTAACTCGTAAACTAAAGCAGATGAAAGAAGTTGGTTATAACTCGGAACTGATGATCAATGGTCGAAGGTTTTCTAAGTTACTTTTGCCATTGACAGTTAAAATTGCAAACTCGTTCACATGTTACTGTTGCACAAACCTAAGCGATTCTTTTATCGTGCGAAAGAGCACAAGTTATTTTCATTCCATCCAGGCATTGATGTGCATTACATGATTTTCTATTTGGGTATAGACATAATAACAGGCCTCACAGCGTCATAGAAAGTCATAATACAATTTTTGCAATTTTTTGATCATTTCGATTTAAACCTCACTTCTCTGCATGTTTTTTTACAGAATGAAATTATAGGCGATTATCTTTATCTATTCTATTGTGGAAACACATTTTGAAATATTTTCATTATTGAAAGCAAGAGTGCCAAAAAAAAAAATTCATATTGTAAAACAGAAACAACTGTTGATGATAATCAGTCAAACATGTACCAGCAGGCCTCCCAGCGTCATAAAAAGTCATAAAATTTTCGTAATTTTTCTACCATTCCGATTTAAACTTAACTTCTCTACATGTTTTTTACTGAATCAAATTATAGGCTATTATCTACTTTGTTGTGTAAACACATTTTGAAATATTTTCATTATTGAAAGCAAGAGTGCCAAAAAAAAAATTCATATTGTAAAACAGAAACAACTGTTGATGATAATCAGTCAAACATGTACCAGCAGGCCTCCCAGCGTCATAAAAAGTCATAAAATTTTTGTAATTTTTCTACCATTCCGATTTAAACTTAACTTCTCTACATGTTTTTTACTGAATCAAATTATAGGCTATTATCTACTTTGTTGTGTAAACACATTTTGAAATATTTTCATTATTGAAAGCAAGAGTGCCCAAAGTTATATTGTAAAACAGATACAATGATCGATGATAATCAGTCAACCCTGTACTACCCAGGCGCCCTTCGTCATTGACAATGAATGATCCGTGTCAAAGGCTATACTTCTCATGTGTACGTGAACTTAAATTGCCGTAGTTATAATTTCTGACTTGATTCGTCATTGTACTTATAAAGTGTTTTGCATGTAATAACATCCTTCATTATCACCGACGAAGTGCGCATGCCTGAAATACAGGTATGTGTGTCTTACTGATTTTTATTATCAATGTCGGATTGTAAATGGTCATGACATAATTTCCTGAATTGGGAGAAGAACCACGTATATAAACAGGATAAAAGACATCCCACTATATGTGCGTGGCCTCAAGTACTGACACCTGAAATTCTGATGGTCTTTATCACCAAAATGAAGCGTCCATGACCAAAAGTAAAATAATAGTTGAGATTTGAGGGAAGTGAATATACTGCGAATGGGAAGTACATGTATTTTATCCGAACTTTGTTCTTTTCTCTCACTCAAGAAAATATGAAAATGATACAGCTGTACGCCAGTGTATTCATAGCAAGAGACGCTCTATCAAAAAACAGTATTATCATTTTGCTCTTGTTTCAGGTGACAATTGCATAAATCCACATGATAGGTCAGTGTGAGCGTTTTTGTTCTATGCTTACTGTTATTTGGATATGAGAAAATCAGATTGGATTGATCTTCAAACCTTAAAAGAACAATTAAGCCTACGGAAACTTTTCTATTTTATACATGATATGTCATGTATGTGCGTTCGTAAATGTCATTGTTGTTGCCCCTGCAGTGGAAGTCTCTTGTTCATGCATTGTTCGGCAGTATAAGTATTTGTTTTTGGTAGCGGATTATTTGCGTTATTGTTTCTGGTTATATTCTTGACGCATATTGTGAACCTGTCAATTTTCAAGACTGTTATGCAAACTATTTTTTTTGTACTGACACAAGCATTGTCAAGCATCATCTGACGATAATGCTAGAAATGCAGCATACCTCTGTGAGAAATCAACATATCGTGTATATCAATATAATATTATCGGATGATCTTATACATTTTCAATATAAATCATGTATATGATATGGCCTACTTTATTGTTTCGAGAGTTGAGATAGTCTCGGAGCCAATGTTTTATTTATAAACGTATGTAGTTAGCGTGTAATACATAGTATTTTACCTTAGATATCTCCTTTTTGACTATCACCATCTCTTCAATTGTGACGCAAGGGGTATCATTGCTATTTTTAGAATCAAATGATATGTTTTGATATCAGAAGCATAGAGTGCGGTAATAATAATACTACAAGCTAGTACCTGAAACCGGTGCGAAATTAATTATGTTTATTTTGTTACCATGTGTTGCGCATTGAATAACTAATGCGATTCTATGTAATATTTATTCATAAAGTCTGAGTTCGACAGCCAAGCACTTACAAGTAACCAGAGTGGAATTTCATTTGGTTGAATGCTGGGGTACGTCACTGTTAGAGAGGTAAACCTATGCTTACTGCGAGAATACGACTTATCATATACTTAAGCAAGTCTGATGAAGTGAGACAGTGTGGAACGGTAATTCCCTGCAGTAAAGTTTCTCTCAGATGACTTGATTACTTTGATTTTAAAAGGCGTTTTTGTCCAGACTTTCTGTATGTACATGTACTAGTGTGTAATGAAGTATTTTTTGAAAAAGTGTTTGTCCATGTTTTATCTCTGATGGAGAACGAAATAGGCGTCTTTTATGTGATAGGCCTACAGTGGTATCAAATTACAAAAGATGTATCAAATCACAGTAAAGATGAAGTGAAACCATAGTTGTGCCAAATAAAGGACTAGCATTTAGTGGAGAGTTGAGAGATTGCTTCACATGCAGATTGCTTCACATGTCCTAGGAAATACTTTAAATGCAAATTGAAAATAATCTGTCGAGCCCTTTTCTTTCAGCAGCTGGTTTCCACTTTTTCGCTTTTTTGCATAATTGTCATAGCACGCTTTCCTCGAAATTATATGACCTTGTCCATATCTCTGACAAAACTCTAAATAGTGGCTGAAATGCATACAGTTGCTTATATGATTATAGAGATCAGATAAATGTATTTTTATCTGGCAAGCTATACTGATGATATTGAAGCCTTTTTACTCTTTTTGCATGCATGCCTAATCAATTCTGTAAGCCAATTAATGCTTGCATCGTATCTACTCTATGAAAAAATCAATAGGAAGTTTAGATAAAAACAATTATTTGATGATAGCATTCTAAAACCTCTTCCATTTTCAAACTTTTAATTTGCGTTGTTTTATGCCTCGTATTTCATCGACAAAACTGAATGCTAGAACCCTATAAGAATAGTCACTGTGTTGTGCTGCTAAAAGCTAATGAATGGCTTATATTTCCATGATAATCGCTCACCCTTGAAAAAAACGCGGTTGAAAACAATTCGCCTAATATTAACATGTCTATATCGCAATAATAACAAGATCATGACCAAATATAGCGAATAATCAATAACTAGCTACATATTTGATATTTCATCAACTATTTATGTCAGAGATATGGACAAGGTCATATAATTTCGAGGAAAGTGTGCTATGACAATTATGCAAAAAAGCGAAAAAGTGCAAAAAAGCTGCTGAAAGAAAAGGGCTCGACAGACATTTTTCAAATTTACTTTTTTATACTCCCTATGATATATTAAGCAATCTCCATTTAGTTTCTAGAGTGGGCACATAATTTCAAGGAAAGTCTATTATAACATGAAAGCAAAAAACTGTAAAAAAATGTTGCTGCAGAAAGAAAAGGGCTAGATAGATTTTTTTCAAATTTGTTTTTTTACACTTCCTAGGACATGTGGAACAACCTCCATTTGTTTTCCAGAGTGGGCATGAAACTTTAGGTATAACCCCTAAAAAACACACCGTTGGGAGTGAATAGGAAAGTCACTAAGGTTACAGGTCGATCTCTTTGTCAAACGAGGCCTGAGAAGCATCTCCGACATCAGTCTTCTTCATGCTGTAGAAGTAGTCGCTGCTTAAACATCATATTTCTTCGATATTCTGCGTCGCTATGTCTACAGACAGTTATAGGCTATAGATACAGATGCAGATAATTATCCATGTATCTCTGTGTTTGACAGACTAAAAATGCACTCGGAAAACGGCAAATGTCACTCTATTAGCTACTTTACATACAGTTGTAGCTATGTAGCTAATAAATGGACATTTGTATTTTTCATGGGTGTCATATAGAGTAGGTTTTCCAGTGTAGAGTTTGGCCTATACAGAGACCAAGTAGGCCTACTTAGCATGTTTTATAAACTTGTGACTCTTAATAAAAATATTGCGAGATGTTGATATGAAAAACATATCGAAAAACAATGTGAGAGCATTAGGATGATAACCTTTTTACCATATGTTGTAGGAACTCATGACAGCATGTACATATATCATGAAAAAGGTATTTATAGGCTTCTCAATTGGAAGACGAATTTAATACCAGCTTCTTGAAATTTTGATCGTGTTCCCTTCATATTGTGCATAATGGATTTCGGAAAGGTATTTCAGCTTCATCTGTTAAAATAGAAGAGATGGTTCTCGACTTGCACTTCTTTTTCAAGCTGTCTGCAGCAAGACGGAGGATTACAAATCTGTAAAAGTGCTGACAGATGTCACTGCCTGGTACATGCTAAGGTACGCAAGCTCGAGATGGCTTAGTTTGAAACCTGTAGTTTTACGCATCTTGGAGCAGTGGCCAAATATTGAATATTTTCTTAATTTCCTGCCAACTTTGAAATCATTTGCAACGGAAATACGAGACACTGGCAGATACAAAAGAATTGTTTCAATGTTAGAAAATGATTTGACACCAGCTTATCTTGCTTTCGTTGCTTTGGTAGCTCAGGACTTTGAAGCATTTTTGTTGAAATTTCAAAGGAAAGAGCCACAAATTCATAATCTGTATGGCGGAATGTGCACGCTGCTCAACAGCTTGCTTCAAAAATTCGTTCGCAGGGAAAATATGATCAACGAAGATGAAAAACAGAAGCCTCTAATTGAATTCACAAAAATTGACGTAAATCAAAGAGAAACCCATATGCAAAAGAAAAATATAGATATTGGTACCCAAACTCTAAGAATTCTTTCGGAAAAGAAACCTGATCAAAAGCAGATGGAGAATTTCCGTAAGGACGGCTTGGATTTTTTTGTAGCATCTGTATCGTTTCTCCAACTGAAACTTCCGCTTGATTCAAAGATACTGCGACATGCGCAAGCAATTAATCCAAAGATGCGTCATCAGCCTGCGACATTATCAAGTATTTCGCAGCTGTCTTTGGAAATGATGGAGCCCGTTGAATAAGGTTCTGAAAAATGTCTTCACTGAATCATTTCAGTCGTCAGACGATTTATGTGACCAAATACGAAGAGAATGGAGGCTATTTCAGAGTGATGAAAGTATCCCATCATTTAACTTGGATCCGAAAATTGAAGAAAATGAAAACAGTCTTACTGGAAACGTGTACACGAAGAATTCGGGTTGGAGTTTGCAAACACGAACATCAGCCAACCGTCACATATGAGGATTGATCTCTTTTGGAAGAACGTATCAGTGATGAAAGATGAAGCAGGTAATTTGAAGTATCCATTTTTAACGTCATTAGTGAAATGTGTACTGACTTTAAGTCATGGAAATGGAGCTCCGGAATCTGGTTTCTCCATCAATAAGGCCATCTTAGCGACGCATAGAAGATCGCTCGATGAGAACACATTGGTGTCATTGCGAATTGTCAAAGATGAGATCTTGAATGCCGGCGGATTCCTTAATATCCCAATCACGAAGAATCTTCTGTTGAGTGCTAGGCAGAGCTACCAAAGATATCAGGCAGATCTAGAAGCGAAAAAGAAACGGGAAGAAGATCTGAAAAATCGAACTGATTCGGAAATCCACAAGACATCAACGCAATCTGAACTCAAAGACATCGAAGAGAAGATAAAAATAAAAAAGCTTGGTATTTCAGTTGCAGACGAAACGATCAATGATGCAAACTCAAACATTGCGAAAATATTGAGAGACAAAACTATATCAAGGACATTTCTGCAAAAGGCTCAATCTTCTTTGGAGATGGGTATAACGCGAAAGCGCTTACTCGAAGAAGAAGTATCAAAACTTGAAGAAGAAATGACGAAGAAAAGAAAGAAATAAGCTAGCGAATGTGATGACTGAGTCAACGAGAAGTTATAATTCAGTTAATAATAATAATGATAGTAATGTTTATTGAAGTGAATGAAAGTCATGCATATACAATGTACATAAAGCATAACGATTAAAAGTAAACATAAAATTCAGACAGTGTTAAAGTGTTTATTATACAGTATACTCAAGTTTCTGCTTAGCCTTCAGTATCTTTGAAAAATAAGTGTTCTTCTATTGATATTCGTGAGGTTTTGTTACGTTTTTTGAACGTTGCAGTTGGCTGTGGACTTGTTAAAATTGCTCCGATCTTTATCAGAAACGCGTGCCTGCCTGACGTTTATAAGTTTTCATCCATGAAGTTAATGATTCTTTTGTTAAATTTTTTAGATTTTCCTGCAACTACTAGTCAAAAAGTGTTGTTTTTTATATGATTTTTTAACATGTTGTCGATTTGTTATAGAATAATATAATTTTTGTTCCCTTAATTTGTTAGTTTTTAGAGTGTCATTATATGATACATGTACATAGGTCATGTAAATTATGACCCATGTGTATTTCTGCTGGAATATGTGGTTAGATATGAGTCAAAACAGTCATGTATCATGTCGTATGGTCATGATATTTTCTAACATTTGTCATAAAATTTTCGAAAATTTGTCATAAAATCATAAAATTTTTGATCCGGAATCGCTGGGAGGCCTGTGTACCAGGCAGACGCCTTTCGTCAGTGACAATGAATGATCCGTGTGAAAGGCTATCTTTATCTATGATGATCCATTTATGATCACCTCTCGTGTGTACGTGAACTTAAATTGCCATAGTTATCATTTCTGACTTGAGTCGTCATTATAGAAAGTGTTTTGCATGCTATAGCATCCTTCATTGCCACTGACGAAGTACGCATGCCTGAAATACAAGTATGTATGTTTTTCTGGTTTTTATTATCAAGATCGGATTGGAAATGGTCATGACTTGATTTCCTGAAGTGGGAGAAGAACCACGTAGTCAGGATAGAAGACCTCGCAGTATATGTGCCTGTCCCCAAGTTCTGACGCCTGAAGTTCTGATGGTCTTGGTCACTAAAGTGAAGCGTCCATGACCAAGACCAAAGTAACAGTTGGGATTTGAAGGAAGCAGATATACTGCGAGTGGGAGGTATTTTGTCCAAACTATGTTTTTTTCTCCCACTTAAGAAAATATGAAGATGATACGGCTGTACGCCAGTGTGTTCATAGCAAGAGACGTTTTCGACCCTTACAATACCGACACACATGTAGGAGTTCATTGAATGTGCCAGTTGTTAGCAAAAATTCCCGTTTTCTGTATTTTTCTATTATTTTTGCGCCGAAAACGTCTTTTGTTTTTTTTCATTACTGGTATACGTATCAGGAGGCTCTATTAAAACAATATTATGATAATAGTATATGCGCTAAACGTCCATGTATCAGTCTGTATGGTCATGGCATTTTATAAAATTGGTCATAAAATCATAAAATTTTTGATCCAGAATCGCTGGGAGGCCTGTGATAATCATGGCAGTGAGATTGAAATTGCTGATAATTGCATCATCCGCTAGTATTTTGACAGAGAGAATTTTTCACGAAACTTGTGAATCTTAAAAAATATTTCATGAAGTATATCATTCAGTCAGATTAGGTCATTGGAGGATGATGGAATTAAATACGGCAGCTGGTTCTTTATACCTCACAGATTTCCACCGAAATGGGTACAAAAGTCGTCGGCGAGATGGGAATATCGATAGGTAGATACGCAACCTTGTTGATTCACCCTTCATCGCCCAAATTCCTCATTCGGTTACTGTATCTTCGAGCTTGTCAAACGGAGCCAAGAGATTGCCTTATAATAAAAGACATCAATTGCTAAGGCATGTTTACAACGTTCAGTTGAGGTTGAGTTGACGCCGTAATCGGATTTGGAAGCCACGTGCCGAGATTACACACCAACTGAAGCAAAAAGAAACGGAACTCGAAAACACAGACTGAAATCGAAGAACCAACAATGATCTGTTGATCAGATTCATTAATAGTGGTTTTATCAAAATCCTATTATCCTGATATATCATGATATATTCATTATCGTAAATATCGTGATATCGTATTATCGAATTTATATCGTCTGTGCATTCTTTTGTTGAATTTATTCCGAATGTGTGCTTATTGTTTACTATCAAAATGAATTCAAGACATTAAAAATAATCATAATTGCAATAAGACTGCAACGCTTGAGTGTCATTTTTCACTTAAAACAAAAATAAAGGTGTTAAGGTCTTACCCATGGTTTGTTTCGCTGTTACCACAAATCTCGGGAAAACTGTTAGATATCTTAAATGGCAATTTCTATGAAACTCCTTATATGACAATGAGTAGTAATAATAAATTAAAGGTTTCTAGATCTTGTCCCATTATAACGCCGCTTGGTGTACATTCATCTATAGGGCAGCAAAAATGGCAATTTCGATAGCTGCCAATTTCCTGGACATCATGTGTCAAAATTTTGTACATGTGTTTCCATCAGCATGTGACAAAATGTGTCACAGATCCAAATGGGGCGGCCCACCCCTGAGATAGATATCCTGTTTAGACATAATAGTGACTTTATTTTTAAATGATCGCGCATTTTAATTTATTTCACTAACATTAATAAGAAAAGAAAAGAAATTTGATTCCGTAGATTTAATTCAAACTCTGACCTGAGCAACTTTCTCATATCCTACCACCGGCTGCTTGAGAAGTGGAAAACACTTACCATGTCACTTAAGAAGACGCAAACTTGACTTTCTAATTATCATCCACACACGCATCGGGTAATTGAGTTCAGCTAACACGTAACTTATCAATATCATGAAACAATTTCGCGCCTGCGCGCGTTTGAAAAAATCTTCGAAATCCATGTGTGGTAGGAGGTTTCAGAAGCTAGAGATGGCAGAAAGTGAAACTCTTCAATTTGTATTGGCGCCGAGCGTGTATTTTGTTTATTCTGTTGATTAATTGACTCCTCATGAAAACATATTTCTATCGAAGACACCAGTCTCCATAAAAAGTTGAAGCACTTAAACTCTATCGAGCAAAACAAGTTGGTGAAAGATATTCCATTTTGTACTTTAGTTCAATGGATCCATTAAATTGCGGGCACCTGGCGTTTCATCTCATAACTTCCGTGCGTTAAACAGCTATAAATTTAATCAAGATTATTCTCTCTTATATGAATTTAGCTAGAAATGTTAGACACAAATTTCAATTATGCACCTGGTAAATGTATCCGAAAAATTTCTTTTTAATTCTTTATCCTATTCCTCAAGAGATTCCAGATTTAAACTGCATATTCAGATTATTCTTATTGTCAGAGTGGCATCTAATTAGAAAATGACTAAATCGGATAAATAAAAGATTATACAGGATAGCGGCTAACAGGAGGTTCTTCATCATTTCAAAACAAGTGTCGTGCTCTCCTTTTGTATTGCTATGCCAGTAAAATATGTGTTAAAGCTATATACAAACCCCTTATATGTATAAAGCTTTAACATAAATTTTACTGGCATAGGAGACCACGACAATGTTGTTTTGAAATAAAAGATTGTTTGGTAGTTGTCGTTAATAAATATGCGATGCACTTATGTGCAAGTTTCCGGGATCAACGAGGCTTGCATCGCTGCTGTTATTGTAGCATGAGTAAGCACATTTGAAAAATATCAGCGGGATAGCTTGATATTTTCATGCTAAAATGGTTGGTTATTCGTGTAAACTATGGTTTCTCTAGCGTCTTATCAGTTATATATCAACAAACAAGTTCATAAGGCAGAAGAATGTCTAAGGAATATAATGTCATTAATATGTCAAGAACAACTCGAAACTCAAGGACTTGATGGCCAAAGGTATTAGAGATAGCATATTCACAAATCGTGGGATTTGTAGAAGTTAGCTTTAAGTAGTTAGCAGTCACCTTTATTGAAAAATTCTGTAAGAAAACGCCTTGAAAATTCATATTTCTTTGATTTGTCTGATGCTGTCTCAAGGTCATTAGGAAGCGCATCTCTTTCTTCATTTTCCAAAGAGTTCAAAACAGAACACAATATCCGGACTCTTTCGATAAAACGTTTGTCGGTCGATGACAGATTAAGTTAGAAGTAAAGCAGACCGGGCTTCGCCGTCCAGCGCCTTATATCGGTCGATGCAACTGCATTGTCTGTTTTACTTCTAACTTAATCTGTGATCGACCGTTTTATCGAGACAGTCCGGATACTTTGTCCTGACTTGAACTCTCTGGAAAATGGCTAACCTCTTGGTCAACTAGGTGAAGGACTCCTTTAGAGAGTTATGTGACTTAATATTCATCAACTCCAAGAATTTCATTTGTTTTGAGAATAATAGAACGCTCTCCTCGAGTAGAAGCTATCACTGCTGGTCCAAAACTCAATTCTTTGTTGCTGTTGACTTCAACCCGAATAAAACTTGCCTTTTCTTTCGAGGGGCCTGGCTTTAAACAAATTCGAAACATTCCTATGAGTGGGAATTCCAGGTCACTTCTAGATGATCCATTCCTTGCTTATCAGGAGCTTGGAAATGCGAAGGATCTCATTGCTGCCAGGAAATTTGGCTTAGCCAAACTTCTCTCAAACACCAGTAGGTATGTCATTTGCGTTTTCAATTACAGGCACTTCCTTTCTGAAATTTATCCACATGATCTCTTAGCTAGCAGAGGCAGAAGTAATGATAAATGCGTGAATTATTTGGCAATTGCGATCAAGCTCCAAGAGGCCAGGAATAGTCCAGGAGTGGAATGACCTTTGGGGAGAGGTTTACCACAAGATGACGAGCTCGGTTTTCCAGTGGTTTTAGATGCCTTTCTAGAAAGCAATATTCCACTTAATACCGGCTTTAATACCCTTGCTGCACAAATTATCAGATTTGCTAGGATTTCTACTTATACAGTACATATGTCTTCGTGTGTTTGACCTCATATTTCTTCCGCTGTCAGATCTTTACAGTTTTTAATTATGACATGTCTGAAATAATTAGGTAGGCAAGCTGATCGCATAGAATATATCATAACAAAGGAAACATTATTTAATCGCAAAATCCATTCAATTTAAAGAAATGTCGTCTGCTTACAAAAAACATTGCAGTCTATGCATAAGCATTATACTTTATGGATTGGAGTCACTCACATGTTAGCGACTGGATCATTTTCTTCAATTGACCAGGGCCGCAAATACTTAATTGAATAATGACCGGGTATTTTGCGGCCAAGCTAATGTTTTTAGCAGATGCGTATCACATGCCGTGGTTGAAATTTTGATTGAATTGAATTTGCCGAACTCTAACAGGACAAGCAGAAAGAAAATGTCATTCTTATTTGATTTTGAACAGATTTTAATTTCCGGATGCGTTTCCTTAATTCATTTACTTAATTTAGCGTTTAGATCATTTTGGAAGTATGTTTTTTACTTCTCTGTGGAGATAGTTTCGGACTATTTTAGATGTGATTGGCACTACTAGTGAAGACGTTGAATGAGAACGTGAGAAATTTTCTTAAACATTATTGGCACTGAGCAAACATCGACAGTTTGATTTTTAATATCATATTTTCACAGCATGTGGACGTCCGGATATGATTTCAAAGATTATGTTGTAAGGGAAACGTATTAATCTATTAGACTTAATTTTGAAATTTTCTAGAACTAAGCGAGTTGTTTATGGCAAGGATAACTCGTTAAATTATCGACGGGAATGTGAGATTATGACCAAAAATTGCTGAATGGAAGTATCATGCTTGATTTCACCTCACCCACATATTTTCTTCAGTGATGAGGCGGATATCCCTTCATGAAAATATGAACTTCATGAACATCAATGGATAGCAGTTTAATAAATTAACCATGCGTCATGATTCTTGTTTCTGTGTTGCTGGCGTGGCTTCAGCGTCTCGTCACCCCGTGTAAGTAAGGCCGCCTAAAAAGTGACTTGATGCTCGAGATTTACCAGTGCCGATATTCAGCTCGAATACTTCCAATAGGGGCCGCGGCGATCATCATTTGTCAAGCTCAGTTTCAACCCTTCGATTAGCGGAATCTAATTCTTAAGAAAAAGCTTTGTCTTTTTTTGCGAAGACTAACATTTTATGAAAATGTTTCGTAGGTCTACCAGCTGGCACCCTAACGGTCTAGCTGACGATCAGAGGCTCAGTCGAACACTTTCCTCTTTTCATAATAATTGTAGCTTAGATCTATTTGTAGCTACTATCACATGTACAATGTTGAAAGATCATGCAATTCACTATTATCTTAATGATAGCTACGAAATCTTTGATTTTCATCATGCCAATGGTTTTTACCACGACATTTAATGCTGGCCAATGCTTTGTACAACTTCGAATCATCATCAGTCAACAACACGTGATTCCTTGAATGAGTTTTCATTCGCTTTAAAGTGAAAGTGCATGTGCAAAAATGTGGAAAACAAAATAATAGAAGAATGGTGTAAACAAATGAAAACAAGAAATTCAATTGACGACAAAGGTCTGTCGCAGTACATTGAATATCTGAAGAGAATGACAACTATTAAGTCAATTGACTTAATACATGTAGTTGTCATTCTCTTCAGATATTCAATGTACTGCGACAGACCTTTGTTGTCAATCTACACTGTGACGTAGTCGTATGACATGCTGATATGCTGTCTCGCTACAATATGAACGCTGGTAGCGTTCTGTCAATAATAATAGGACAATATGCTGTCGATATCACTTAGAGATGACTTCTGCCTTCACTCGCATTCCTTTTGAACCGTCAGCGTGGCCTAGTGAAGAAGGTGCGAGCTCGTCTCCACCGCGGACTTCGGTTCGATTCCTGGGTCAGGCGAATGCGGTCGGGGAATCAAGGGTGTTGGTGTCTTGTATTGACTTAATAGTTGTCATTCTCTTCAGATATTCAAGAAATTCAATGTATGTAAAAAATTTTGAAAAATTGACGTCACACGAAATTGTTTTGCTAATTTGATGCACAGCTGCAATGGCCTCCTCAGGAGTAGATCAGTAAAGCAATTTGATAGAGGAATTGTTCAAAAGGAGCGTTGCAAAATTGATATGGGTTATAATGCAAGAACTACTGCTTATTGCACAAAGTAAAATTTAAAAATTCTCAAATCAGAGAACAGTAATTGTTCTGAAGAAGTAAAAGGATTAACTGGAGGCTCAGTCTGCCGTTGATGCGATTATAGTCAACAGGATCCCCGCGCAGCCCTTAAATTTTTCAATCAGCCCTTAAAAATGACAATCACTGAAAAGCCCTTAAATTTGACACTCGGCCCTTAAAAAGCCCTTGAATTTCAAACCAAATTTTGAAAATAAATCTCTGAAGTAATATTGAGTCAATCATAGTTAGACTAAGTAAATTGAATTGTTGTCGCACAATATCTTGTCTTCTTCTAAGAAATACTAAGAATGGCTTCTACGTAAATTTTTGTTTTAATTTCTGTTCTTCACAGCCATAGAAAATCAAGCCTGTGTAATTATAGTATTAGTTGTAATAATGATTGTATTTTGATCTGCTTCTTCTGTTGAAAGAGGTTATTTTGGATAAAGTGAAGGTATATAACTGTGCTGTTTAAGACCAAAGACAGTCAATAATCAACTTTGGTTACGACCGTGATTTCGATATTTGACTGTCTTCATTAAGTGTGTGGAGTTATCATGCATCTATTATTTCAGCAAGTGTTTTTTTATATTTAGCATTCGTGTTCTTGACTGAATCCTTTAAAATGTCTCTTATACTGCAGTGTTTTTTTTTTATTTCATAACATTTTGATATAGACTACACTACTGAAAAAACGATCGAGTTTTGTCTATTGATGAATGGGGAGAATAGAAAAAAATAGCTTTCTGCCTTTATTTTTCTAGAGCATGTGGAACTACCCACTGCGACGGAGAATAAAATTGCCTCAACACCATGCTGTTCTCATCCTTGTATGCAACTTGCACGTATACACGCATGAAACATCGATTTGTAGATAGCCCTTAAATTTGCCTCATCAGCCCTTAAAAAGCCCTTAAATTTGATTGTGGCTGAAGCGCGGGACCCTGAGTCAATTATATTTCGTGCCTTTGTGAGTGAAGCAAAATCAAAATCAAATATATAAATACATCAATGAATACAATTAAATGACATGGAATGTATTTTTCATATTATCTAAAATACGGCTGGAATCATTTTCACGAAGTAATTGACTCCTTTTCGTCTGCAGTTTCCATCATTAGTGATACTTTTATTTCTTTCATCATAAAAGTTGTTTTCTGAGCTGCGCTCAGTTAGTTTTGTGATGCATGTGCTAATCAGCATAGTCTCATTATTTCAGTGAAAAAGAGAAACTCTTCCTCATGAATGTTAAATCCGCATTTCGATGGAATGATTCCAGTTTCCGTTTTAGTGTTCTCTTTTCTATAAAATGAGTGTTTAACTTGCATGATGGAGAGTTTGTTTTATCCAATAATGAATTTATTTCCGTACCTCGAGCTTAATTATCGTCTCATTGCAGACTTTTTCACTTCAAGGTAATGAGCAAGCAAGTTTGGGTACGTTAATTAACACGCTAATTAGATCTTCTCCATCTACTGAAGCAAATAGTAGTGCTTCACAAGAAGTAAATTTCTCAATAGTTCGATTAGTGTATATATTTAGTTATAACTTACCACAAAATTTGGAATTTATGCTTCCTCACTCTTCCATGGGTATTCAAAACTTGTATTTGCAAGTGCGTCTCTTCTGGCTAAGTAAATAGAAAATCATATTTTGTGGGACATTAAGAATGTTTGACAAACAATAATAATATTCCGATCAAAACCTCATTTACGTGCATATTTAAAATGGTGTAAAAGTTTTTGATTGCTCTTTCCGTTGAACGTATTTTAATTTACTCGATCAATTTTACCACTGTTAGGGGTTATTTGGATCAATTGATGGACTATTTGGACAACTGACAGTCTTAATTTGATAGCTACTTGATTGAAATGGATATACGTGGATGTGGTTGGTTTCGCGATCTTCGTTGTTGATTACAATCTTATTTCGCTGCACTCATTGGAAAACCGTAGGAGCGCTGGATGGTTGAGTTTCAACTGCTTGAATCATTTCACTGCGATTTCGTCAAACGCTGAAAACAGGGCCCTTAATAGAATTAGAAAATAAACTATTTCTTTCTTGATCGCGCTAATTTCATCGAAAAACTACTTTGCTAAAATTATGCGATTCTCAAGCAAAGGAGTCGGTCAAATCGTGCTTTTAATCCCGTTACACTATTAGTAGAGAGGATTGGATTAACTGGGCACAGCCTATTGTGTTGCTTATTTTTTTCATGATTAACATTAAAGTCCATCGTATTTATTTGACTTTACATACCTACGTATGACATTCAGATACATTCAATTAATCTGTTGCCTACAGACTTAAATATGAATTTGCAAATGAATGCATATACTTTATAAAATTTGGATTTTCATTCAATTCAGTGCTTCAACGTTTTAGCGTCACTACTCCTCATATTGTGGCGTAAAAAATGTGTAATATCAGTATTCCCCCATAAATGGGACTTGGACGGTGCTGACATAGTCAGACTTATGGAGCGTTGTGGTACTTTTAGTCGGGATGCCCTTCCTGCCGACTTCCAATGACACTTTCGGGGCTCGACCTCTGGACGGAAAGATCACTAGGCTAGGCACTTAACCACTGTGCCACGGAGACATCACTTTCTTTCTTCAGTGCAATAGAAAAATAATTAAGCAAGATATTATGAATAAATAAATATGTTTGGTTAGAAAATCTATTGATATACAGAAGAAATCTACCACATCGACCAAAATAGACAATTCTCGTCTACAAAATCGGGATCGACTTCGAGAATCAAGCACGGGACTGAGGAGGGAAATTGTTTCGATGATTTTCACAATCCCAGGCTTATAACCCTATTGAACACGGATGCAATGGAGCTCAAATTTCTACATCATCCGGAGCGGCACAATTTCCTGAATCCGGAACCTGATCTTTAGAAAATTCATTCGTCCAAAGTCGCTTAATAAAATTTTGAGTCAATCCAAAATTATAGATGGGAAGAGAATTTTTCATTTAGCATGTGCCCGGTCTGTGCATCGGATTGAATATTTAGCGTATTCTCAAATGTTGTTTTCCTTTAATTCGCTGATCTGCGGTGAAAAGTAGTTCAATCGAAAACAAATTGGTGCACAGACGAAACCAACATTTTCTCTAATTTCTAGTATACTCATCGTGTCACAGTAGCGGTTAACCGGTTAATTTCCTTTCGGTGGACCGGTCAATATTAACCACTTGACTCCTTAATTCAATCCGTTACGTCCCCTGATTACGTAAGGGATTCTCCAGATGATCCTGAGTGAACCGTTTCGTAAAACAAAATTGAAGTTGTCTTCGAATGATTTCTGTCTTGTTTGGAAATTGATTTAAATGACAATAAAAGTCTCCAAAAACAAATAGACTTAAATTTCTAGCGGGATGCAAAGAATGCGTGTACAACTGTACATAATGCTAGTTTGCTACAAAATTTGATGTTTAAAGAGAAGTTTATCAGAACACTCTTCATACATTTCAAAAGAAGATTCCTAAATCATTCATAGGTTCACACCTTCTGTAGTGATATCGAAAGGCGATGAAACCTTGGAAAGGCGCAAACCGCGTGATACCTGTGGGAAAGGACGACTATGTACTTCGAGAACTGACGAAATTCCTTCGCGATGCTTCTGCATTGTCTGATTGGCAATGACAGCCCAGCTATCACACGATGAGCAGATCTCGACACCATTTTTCACATGGTTAACGTTTGTGGTTCAACTTGCTGAGCGTCAAGCAAAATGCATCTAAAAAAAACAAAATAACATCGAAATCAAATCAACTCCCTGATAATTTGATCTCTCTTCGGATTATTAAGGATCATATTTTATTGGTTTGAGGCGTGCAAAATGTTCCGATAACTTTAGATAGGTTGAAAAACGAGGAAATGTCACATCGCAGATAAAAAGCAGAACTTGGATTAAAAGGAAAGCGAAAAAAGCAGTCACCAAAAGCGGATGAGTCATGAACAAGAAGTGCTGGCTCACAAGAGAAAGAAACTTTGTGTCATCTGATATTGAGAAATTATTAGAAAAAGCGCATACTTCGGCAGAAAGAGCGAGTGTCAAATCATCAACCGAATTACTTCAGGAGGCTCATGCACTTGTCTCTTGAACATGTTGTTGGCTAGAGCCAAGATACTCAAGGAAACTTTTTCGAAATATCAAAACAAAGCAGATCTAAACAAAAAGTCGATAGATTTTCGTTGATGCAATTTGCAAGGATCAAAACAAGTTAGTCATCATTTATCACACTTTGTATTTTTTCCATGTATTCTTCGGTTTTGTAAGATTGTTGTCATCATTTTTATTTAGCAAAGATGTATCTGGTTGATTTTATGTGCAACCTTATTTCATCTCAAGTTAAAATAAAACCATTCTCTTGAACCTTTTTTCTATTATGATATAAATTCCTAGATAACAATTCTGGTGTTGCAGTTAAATATCAAAATTCTTCAATGAAATCTTTCAATTCTTTATTATTTCACATGCAAGTAGTGCTACGTTGGTGGCAGTTCAGTGAGACCTGCGGATATGTTACAATTAGGGCGACGATTATTGTAGGCAGTTTTGGACATCATTCGAGAATTCTTGGATTTGGATATTGAAGTTGGATGACCACCTTACATATGTCATAAATCTGAACTCGTCATAATCTTGAACTCAATATTTCTTAGTGCAAGATTCATCAAATGGAAATATTATCTGAAACGGCTAACATCTCATGATAAGAACAAGCTACCTCTGCACATTTGAAATAGTGTTAATGTTACAATTTGTCAAAATTCCTATTTTAATTTAAGCTGCAGTATATTACATGGAGGGTATTTCTGTTGGCCTGCGCTGTCAGCGTTTTAAGCGTCAACGTACATTTTAGTCACGGTGGGAAAAACTGCGCACTTTATTTTCCCTGTGAGTTACAGCTGAGTCTTGATTGACTTAGATGCGCACTTAGTACAGCATTTCTTTTTGATTGGTGTGTACTATTTTATTTAATTTTGAAATGCATTGAAGAATGTCTTGAGAGACAAGACAATTCATTGAATATCGCTGTAACTTACATTTTTCAAATTTTGCATTTATCGCTGAAATATATCATCCACTCGAGTAGAGTTAATTTGATCATTCAAGGTCAAAGGCTTTGTATGCTATTATTCGGTTATCTACATCCAGTGAATATATGAGTAGATCTGATTGTCAAGCGAACTTTCATTTTCATGAATGAAGAATGTCTCTTCGTTACGTAACAACCGGAAGCCATCAGAATGCAGTCGTTTATCAACATGATCAAACTGCTGAATGCATATATTCCATCACATCCATTACTCATGTCATCAATGAAATTCAACTGACCCGTTGACAGGAAAGTAATCAAAGTAAAATTGAATTATAATAAAAGTAGTGAATAAGTGTGATGTTTGCGGACACAGTGGAGTGGAGGGGAGGGAGTCTTGTCCGCAAATCGCCAAGTCTAGCATTGGCCGTTCTCTCGTCCAATGACAACTTTGTTGATTCTAGGACACGCGGACACGGATGGGAGGGAGGGAAGGTGCATCCTCTGAAACATGTTTTCCAGTCCATTCCCAAAGTTTCTGCGCAAGTAATAAAATGGGCTGAAGAGTCGTCGGACCCGACTGTTCCACGGCGGTTCGGCGACTAACTTAGGCAAATATCTGGTCTTGTCCGCAAATCGCCAAGCCTAGCATTGGCCGTTCTCTTTCATCCAATGATAACTTTGGTGATTCTAGGACACGCGGACACGGAGGGAGGGGAAGGGACATGTCCTCTGAAAAATGTTTTCCCGTCCATTCCCAAAGTTTCAAAGTTTGGCACGGGAAAAACTTAGAAAAATGTAGTGCGTGAGGGAGGGGAGGGGTTAGCGATGGAATGAGGGAATGAGTGAGTGAGGGGATGAGGAAGGGAGGGAAGTCAGTGAGTGAGAGAATTAGCCAGTGAGTGAGTGAGGGAATGAGTGAGGAAGGGAGGGAATGAGTCAGTGAGAATGAGTGAGTGAGTGAATGAGTGAGTTAGGGAATGAGTGAGTTAGAGTGAGTAAGGGAATGAGTAAATGAGTGAGAGAATGGGTGATTGAATGAAGGAATGAGTGAGTGAATGAGTGAAGGAGTGAGTGAGTGATTGGAGAAATAAGTGAGAGAGTGAGGGAATGAGTGAGTGAGGGAATAAGTGAGTGAGTGAGTGAGTGAGGGAATGGGTGAGTGAGTGAGGAATGAGTGAGTGATTGGAGAAATAAGTGAGAGAGTGAGGGAGTGAGTGAGTGCAGGGATGAGTGATTGGATAGATAAGTGACAGAGTGAGGGAATGAGTGAGTGAGTGCAGGGATGAGTGAGGGAATGAGTGAGTGAGTGCTGGAGGAAATGAGTGATTGAGTGGGGGAATGAGTGAGTTGAGGAATGAGTAAGTGGGGAAATGAGTGAGTAAGTGAGGAAATGAGGAATTGAGTTGGGGAATGAGTAAGTGGGGAAATGAGTGAGTAAGTGAGTGAGTGAGGAAATGAGGAATTGGGTGGGGGAATGAGAGAGTGAGTTAGGGAATGAGTGAGTTGGGGAATGAGTAAGTGTGGAAATGAGTAAGTGAGGAAATGAGGAATAGAGTTGGGGAGTGAGTAAGTGAGTGAGTGAGTGAGGAAATGAGGAATTGAGTGGGGGAATGAGAGAGTGAGTTAGGGAATGAGTAAGTGGGGGAATGAGTGAATGAGTCAGTGAGTGAGGGAATGAGTCAGTGAGTGGGGGAATGAGAGAGTGAGTTAGGGAATGGATGAGTGAGTGAGGGAACGGGTGAGTGAGTGAGGGAATGAGTAAGTGAGTGAGTGACGGAGGAAATGAGTGAAGGAATGATTGAGTGAGGGAGTGAGTGAGTGAGTGCTGGAGGAAATGAGTGATTGAGTGGGGGAATGAGTGAGTTGAGGAATGAGTAAGTGAGGAAATGAGGAATAGAGTTGGGGAGTGAGTAAGTGAGTGAGTGAGTGAGGAAATGAGGAATTGAGTGGGGGAATGAGAGAGTGAGTTAGGGAATGAGTAAGTGGGGGAATGAGTGAATGAGTCAGTGAGTGAGGGAATGAGTCAGTGAGTGGGGGAATGAGAGAGTGAGTTAGGGAATGGATGAGTGAGTGAGGGAACGGGTGAGTGAGTGAGGGAATGAGTGAGTGAGTGATGGAGGAAATGAGTGAAGGAATGATTGAGTGAGTGAGTGAGTGCTGGAGGAAATGAGTGATTGAGTGGGGGAATGAGTGAGTTGAGGAATGAGTAAGTGAGGAAATGAGGAATTGAGTTGGGGAATGAGTAAATGGGGTAAATGAGTGAGTAAGTGAGTGAGTGAGGAATTGAGTGAGGGAATGAGAGAGTGAGTTAGGGAATGAGTAAGTGGGGGAATGAGTCAGTGAGTGAGGGAATGAGTGAGTGAGTGAAGGAATGAGGTAGTCAGTATGTGAGAGAGTGAGTGAGAGATTGAGGGAGTGAGTGAGTGGGGGAATGAGAGAGTGAGTTAGGGAATGGGTGAGTGAGTGAGGGAACGGGTGAGTGAGTGAGGGAACGGGTGAGTGAGTGAGGGAATGAGTAAGTGAGTGAGTGATGGAGGAAATGAGTGAGGGAATGAGTGAAGGAATGATTGAGTGAGGGAGTGAGTGAGTGAGGGAATGTCGACGCGTTATTGTAGTTGAAAATAACTAATTGTAAAAACAATATTATTTCGCCGATCCGGGCCCCTTCAGCTGTTATAACAGCGAGAACGGCCAGACCGGTGAAATAATATTTAATTTTTCAAGTACAATAGCGGGTCGAATTGCATAAAGACTGCCCTCCAAGATATATTCACAGTCGAAGCTTTCGCTGAAGCGGCATTCGAGTTGCCAGGCAATGCCCCGCAAATCTGGCATGAGAAGTACAGTAACGGCCAGTTCCTCTTCCGCGTATTCGATTATTCACGGGAGAGGCTCTTTATAAAAATGGCCGAAGATGTTTCTGTCTTTGATAGCCAGCGCAATCCAATATCGCCGGACCAACTGGAGCATGGATTGTATTCATGCATTTTTCTTGTGCGAGGCATGTACATCGGCTCACACGGCGATAAAGTTGACAAATTCGGTTCATTACAGTTTGTCATCACTCAGGTGATGTACACCAAGCACTCCTCGGGCCGTGACTCTTGTCGCTTTCTCGCCGACGAAAGAGAAGAAGAACAAGAATTGCCAACACAAGCGTCTCTGTTTTGTGACACTATGAACTCGAATTTAGATCTGGTGCAATTTATGCCTCCGCGAGAACCTGCGGTCTCTGGTGTTTCGAAGCGCAGACCAAAGACCAGTAAAAACGGGCCAGTGCCCAGGCAACTCTCGATCCGCCACCGGCAATTCAACAGCCGGAGCAATTGCGGCCCGGTCAATTTTGATCTGAAGGCCATTATTTTGTCACCCCTCACTCACTCACTCATTCCGTCGCTCAATCACTCATTCCCTCACTCACTCACTCCCTCACTCAGTCATTCCCTCACTCACTCACTCACTAATTCTCTCACTCACTCACTCATTCCCTCACTCACTTCCTCATTCCCTCACTCACTCATCCCTGCACTCACCCACTCCCTCACTCACTCACTCACTAATTCCCTCACTCACTCACTCATTCCCTCACTCACTCACTCATTCCGTCGCTCAATCACTCATTCCCTCACTCACTCACTCACTCACTCACTCATTCCCTCACTCACTTCCTCATTCCCTCACTCACTCACTCCCTCACTCAGTCATTCCCTCACTCACTCACTCACTCACTAATTCTCTCACTCACTCACTCATTCCCTCACTCAGTCATTCCCTCACTCACTCACTCACTAATTCTCTCACTCACTCACTCATTCCCTCACTCACTTCCTCATTCCCTCACTCACTCATCCCTGCACTCACCCACTCCCTCACTCACTCACTCACTAATTCCCTCACTCACTCACTCATTCCCTCACTCACTCACTCATTCCGTCGCTCAATCACTCATTCCCTCACTCACTCACTCACTCACTCACTCATTCCCTCACTCACTTCCTCATTCCCTCACTCACTCATCCCTGCACTCACCCACTCCCTCACTCACTCACTCACTAATTCCCTCACTCACTCACTCATTCCCTCACTCACTCACTAATTCTCTCACTCACTTCCTCATTCCCTCACTCACTCATCCCTGCACTCACCCACTCCCTCACTCACTTCTTCATTCCCTCACTCACTCATCCCTGCACTCACCCACTCCCTCACTCACTCATTCCCTCACTCACTTCTTCATTCCCTCACTCACTCATCCCTGCACTCACCCACTCCCTCACTCACTCATCCCTGCACTCACCCACTCCTTCACTCAGTCATTCCCTCACCAACTCATTCCCCCACTCACTCATCCCTGCACTCACTCACTCAGTCATTCCCTCACTCACTTATCCCTGCACTCACCCACTCCCTCACTCAGTCATTCCCTCACTCACTCACTCACTAATTCCCTCACTCACTCACTCATTCCCTCACTCAGTCATTCACTCACCCACTCATCCCCCCACTCACTTCCTCATTCTCTCACTCACTCATTCTCTCCCTTACTCATTCTCTCCCTTACTCATCCCCTCACTCACTCATTCTCTCCCTTACTCATCCCCTCACTCACTCATTCTCTCCCTTACTCATCCCCCCACTCACTTCCTCATTCTCTCACTCACTCATTCCCTCTCTTACTCATTCCCTCCCTTACTCATCCCCTCACTCACTCATTCCCTCCCTTACTCATCCCCTCACTCACTCATTCCCTCATTACATCGCTAACCCCTCCCCTCCCTCATGCACTACATTTTTCTAAGTTTTTCCCGTGCCAAACTTTGAAACTTTGGGAATGGACTGGAAAACATGTTACAGAGGATGCACCTTCCCTTCCCTCCCTCCGTGTCCGCGTGTCCTAGAATCACCAAAGTTGTCATTGGACGAAAGAGAACGGCCAATGCTAGGCTTGGCGATTTGCGGACAAGACCAGATATTTGCCTAAGTTAGTCGCCGAACCGCCGTAGAACAGTCGGGTCCGACGACTCTTCAGCCCATTTTATTACTTGCGCAGAAACTTTGGGAATGGACTGGAAAACATGTTACAGAGGATGCACCTTCCCTTCCCTCCCTCCGTGTCCGCGTGTCCTAGAATCACCAAAGTTATCATTGGACGAAAGAGAACGGCCAATGCTAGACTTGGCGATTTGCGGACAAGACTCCCTCCCCTCCACTCCACTGTGTCCGCAAACATCACACTTATTCACTACTAATAAAATACCCATATTCTGCGTACCTCGCAAAATTCCTTCGCGTGCTCCCCAAGGGGCACGCGTACCCCAGGTTGGGAACCCCTTCTTTAACGGCCCTTCTCCACAGTGGGGGTTTAAACGGACTGACATACCCTGACTTTCGATGGAGTGGTGTGATGCTTTCTGTCCGGATGCTCTTCCTGGCAACTTCCAATGACCTCGAGATCAGATTTGAACTATTTGAGCACAAAAACACAAATTCCATCGCAGCAGAACATGCTCCACTTTTCTCTCTACAGGGGCTCGTCAGGGCGGCTCGGAATTGCCCAAAGTAGCTTAATATATCCGGAATGGCTGAGTAAGGAACTAGACAACGGACTGTTCTGTGTTTATCTATTCTGACTATGCTGTGCGGCTGCAAATCATGATAAATATTATAGAGTGGCAATTTTTGATATTTTAAGCCATTCTGGACCACTCTGAACCGTGCCGACGAGCCTTTAAAAGGCGAAACGCGGTGTCTAGAGCTGTCGCAGAATTTAGTGCTTATAATTGTTCAAGTCTGAGAACATCTCTCTATTAGATTTGCAAAAATGTAAGTCTAACACGTGTAGTTTGATTTAATTGATGCATAATTGTGCTTATCTCAGGGCTGATTGAAGAAACTGCAGATTTCTACACTCCTGCAGCCATGTTTGATAAAGATGATTGAAAAAGACCAAAAGAGCGAAAAATGGGAAATAAAGATAATAGTGATTTAGCCTACTTCATAGTACATGATTATGATGTAGTACTTGAAGAACTTCTATGATGTCAGATTTGCAGTAGCATCTTATAAATCGATTATCAAGACTTTTCATGCCTTGTATGAGACTTATTATGTGTTCCGATTTATTATGTTGTTTTCCCAAACATTCACAAATAGAGTGTCGCATTAATTAGTAGGGTTGTTATAATTTCAGTCGCAATAGGTTTTGAATGTCACATTCTCTCAAATTTAATGGAAGTAATCAAAAAATGAAATGAAAATGAAGCTTTTACGTCACTACTCCCATACTTGGGGCATGGACAGTGCTGACATAGTCAAACTTATGGAGCGTTGTAGTACTTTTAGTCCGTATGTCCTTCCTGCCGACTTCCAATGACATCTTCGGGGCTCGACCTCTGGACCAAAAGATCGCTAGGCAAAGCACTTAACCACTGTGCCACGGAGACTACAGTAATGTGTCTCCGTGGAAGTAATGAAAGTAATCAAACCTTTAATGAAAAATGATCTAGATGAAAGAAGACAAAATGAAGGAGATAGATGTCGTCCGCGAATTTCACCAGACTGTTTTTTTCATGTTCAGCACTCAGACTATCGATTGACAGAGCGAAGAGAAATAGTGACAAGACACCGCCTTGAGGAGCTCCACTAGACGTGGAATACCAATCTGACAGACTATCACGAACTTTTACACATTGCTTCCGCTGTTAGATTGTAATCCACCAATAAGTTTGATTAAATGAAGTCTCCAACTTCAACCCAACGACTTCGAGAAAGCGCCCAATCAACGATGCTTCATCTAAATATTTTGACCTCCTGGAAATAGAACATCACAGAAAGATGGGCCTCTACGACTTGAAGGAGAAGAAACTTCGCCTGGAAATTAAGTTGCTTGAGAGACAAGTGAAGGACGATGGAGTACTAGAAGTGAACAGTGCTCTTTGTGACAGCTATTCTCTTCTTACGTAAACAAATTCGCCTTCAATTTATATACTAAGTCTACCTGTATAACATTAGTTTTTCAACAGTGTACCTGATCTAATAAAATGTATTAAACCAGCTGGTGATTTATTGAATTGTCATCGTAATCAAAAACTTTGCATACAGGGTAAAGCGTCAAAAAATTGTTAGGAAATGAACATAGGCACTATATACCTGTTAAATAACAGTGAATCTAAACCAGTATTGAATAGGTTTAACTGATTTAGTCCATACAGAAAATTTGTTGAAGAATTGATATATATTTCCTGACTTAGGGGCGCGTCTAAGTTCTCCTAGATTTCGTCAAGATTTTGTGATTTAATTCCTAGGATTTTTTTCCTAACTTTGTTTCAGCATACCAACACCCCCTAACCCTAACTTAGGTACCCCCAGCGATCCCCTAAGATTTTTTCCTAAGTGACTTAGGGGTGACGTTCAAGCATACCACTTAGGATTTTTCCCCTAACTTAGGCAAATCCTAAGTTAGGGGTTGTTCTAGCATGCGGCCCCTGGTCACTGAATCTCAAATCGTTCCCGCCACTGACCCACAGTGCCACGGAGACCAATTCGGTCGGAGGTCTTCAACATTGCATTACTTGCTGAATGTTGCTTATTTGTAACATGTCGCTAGAAGCTTCAGCACATTGCGACTTCGGACGGTGCTGACAGTCACACCTTCTGGCCGACTTCTAATGGCAGTCATGGGACTCGATGACAAGACGAAGAGATCACGAGGCCAGCACTTAACCACAGTGCCAACAATGGAAGTGATTGCGATGAAAATTTGATCTGAATATCTGATGATGAAATTTCGCCATGTGATTCCACAACATGTTTCGAGCATATCTTTGAATTCTTATTATTCTGTCGGAGAATTCCGAGTTTCTGGAGAAAGATGCAATCAGCTCGTGGATCGACGAGGAAGAATATTTAACCGTAGCATAAACGACTGTAATTGTCGTATCTGCGATTAGTAACGATAATTGCATTGGTTCAATTTATAAAAGAACTCACTCTGCGTGCTATGCTGAACATGAACGAAGTATGCGTTCTGGAGATTAATGTATAAATATTATCTCAACACATTCGATCTAGGCACAATAACTTCGCTATGAGTATCAAAGATTTCTATGTGGAGATAATTGAACTTCAAAATAATCTGTCAGAACTAGAATTTCTGGAACAAATTTCATTGATTCTTCTATTCTGTCATTCCAAATTTTAAACCCTGTCATGCATCCGTGACTTTTTGCATCTAGTGTAGCCCTTGATATAGGTCAAGACAATCGAAACGTTGGGGTTTTGTATTTGTCGATTTCTGCTTACAATGTATCTCGACATTACATCGAATATTTCTTTTGAAAAGTGAATTACATTAGTCGTTCGAGGGTTAAACAATGTCTATTCATTTGACAGATGTTCGGATTATTCATTCAAGATTCACCTTGTTTCCATGTATGAAAAACTTAAATAACACTTTGTGAGATAGCGAGCCCAGTGACAACATTTTAAAATAAAAACGGCAAGTATTGGTCGATCGATTTCATGTCCGTTTTCATGACATATCTTCAGGACAAACAGATAAATCTAGATAAAACCTTTAAATACAACATGATGAGAACTTGTCAAGCTAAAAGAACAATTGGCAATTGCGTCTAACTCCTCGAAAATTGAATACAAGCTAAAAACAATACAATAAGAGCTGATTTACATTTACAATTACGTCTAAAACTGTCAAGGTCACAATGCTAAAACAATAAAATTGGGACTGAAGATTCGTGTTCGTTCATCAAGGTTGAAATATTGATTTCTTTCATGACCAGACTTTCAGCAGTGCGAGTGTACTTTGTGCGAAAAACTATTTGGAAATTGTCATAGCTATTTCTATGAACGTGTTTGGTAATTTCAGAATCTTTAGGTCTACCTTCCAAGTGTTCACGAATTCTGGTGATAAAGTGCCTACGAGTCTCACCAATATAGCAATTGTCACATTGCCAACATTTCAATTTGTATACAAGATTAGAGGCGAGACTCATAGGCACTTTATCTTTGTTCGGAAACAATTTGCTCGTTTTGAAAGTATCGAAAACGACAGATAATTTGCAAGTGTCAGGCAAAATGTGATTAATCGAGTGAACAGTTTTGAGAGTTTGTTTTTCTTTTTCTTTGATATACGGTAGTCGCCAATAAATGCGCTGACGATCCACATCATTATCACTTTGACCATTACTAGGTCTGGAATTCAAAATTTTGTCTCTGATTTTCTCGATGACTTTGGCATGAAAACCATTGTTAATAAAAATCGACGCGATTTTATTATAAGCACTCTCAAAATAAATATCTTTGCTAGAGAGGCGCTTAGCACGATAAATGAGGGAGCAAATAGCAGCAGTTTTATACTCGAAGGGAGCAAGCGATTCGTTAGGAACGCCGGTGTTGATGTCCTTCAAAGTCCATTCAGTCTCTAACTTGTCATCACACAACGATTAAATAACACTGTTGACCTTTCGACTTTTGACCGGCAAATGCCATCTTATATCCTGTCTTGCTCATATGGCGTAAGGCGATGAACTATCAGAAATTTGTATCTATAAATGACAATGTATTTGATGGCAAATCGTTCGGTCACTCCGAATGAATTTGAATGTCAAGTTGCTGTGATTTATTTTCTTTCATCCCATTTATCTTAAGTTTTCATAGATGTACTTATTCCTAACCATCTCAATGGTTGGTGATCATTACTTGCTTCACCGAACGATCCTTAATGGGCAGATTCGACTTTCTGCTGCATAGTGATACGGTTTTCCTTTTATCACTGACAATGAAAATGAGTTGAGCTTGATGAAATGCCGTTCGAGAGTCGACTAGGAAAGCTATTTGATAGACAATGATGAATAGTCAACATTTTAATTCGCTTTCCTCTGCAATTGTCCACTTGATTATCGAAATTGAAAAGGGAGAGATCTGAAATCAAATTCAGATTATTCATATATAAAAATCTTTTTCAAGTGGTTTCTTGTTCAACATCTCAGATATCATAATGACAATTGAAATCTTGATGCATAAGTTATGTTGAGCGTCTGACGGATCTATAACCTGGATGAATGTAATGATGCTAGAATTAATAGGTCGATTGCATTTTCGAAAACGGTTGCATTCATGTTATTCCAACCGATAACATTATTGCATTATGCTGAATTCATGTTTTCCGATTTTAATTTTGATCGACCATGTCTGGGGTCCGGCTGAACTGTGCGCGATTGAAAATGTGGTTTGGCCGCATGCTCGTGACTTTGTTCCCATTATACATAGATTGGATTTCATCCAACCTTGTCTATTTAAGTCTTTGACTTGATTACTCGTTATCACCATTTCAAAGAATAGTGGTCTCCGTGGCACAGTGGTTAAGTGCTTGGCCTAGCGATTTTTCGGTCCAGAGGTCGAGCCCGGCAATTGGAAAGTCATTGGAAGTCGGCAGAAAGGGCATCCGGACTAAAAGTACTAAAGCACTCCAGAAAAGTCTGACTATGTCAGCACCGTCCAAGCCCCAGGATGGGGGAGTACTGACGTTAAAGCTTCATTTTTATGTATGTTGTTAAGTTGTGTAATTTTTCGTATATGGTCAATCAACTTATTTTAAGTTATATTTTTTATTTAATTTTGATTTTTATAATATAATATACTTTAAGATTGAGAGGTGCGACATATGTCCTCCGTATTGCGTCAAATGGGGCATGATTGTGATTCAAATTACCCCAAAAATGCGATTCTATCATATAAATAAGGTAAGTACTGTTATACAGTACTATAATGTATATATAGTATATATGTATAAGTAGTTATGTTGTGGGAAGAACCAAGTTAACTGATGTTCTGTTCAAAATTAGAATTTTTTTGTAGTATAGAATCAAACACTGTTAGTTTGACTTGAAGTGAATTAAACAAAAAACAGCAATGCTGAAAAGTGCGAAATGGAATGGAGAGCCTTTTTTCACAGCAATCCTCCATCAAGATTTGACCCCGTTTCGTAGAGAATGCACCGAAGTCAGGACTCCCCCTCGATCAATAAAGAGGACATCAAACGAGGAGCTAGGTGGCAAACATTTGTTTCAAAGTCCGAAGAAGTCAACAAGAAGAGCCAATTGGAGTTGGACATTTCTCTAAAACCGAATACACTACCGACCAGACTGTTGCAGCACCTTCTACCGGATGATGCTGAACGACGCTTGCAGTTTGCTGTGCTCATGTTGTCGAAATTCGAGAGAACCCAGATTTGAAAATCCCTGGTCGGCAACATACAATCAGCTGAGAGCACTGAACCAGCCTGTCTGTCTGTCCGGTATGTATCAAGCAACGGTGTGAGTGGGCCAGTATTTTTTTGAAAGAAGACTGACGGCTGGGAGGTGTACCTTCAAAGCTCCAATCCTTTGCGATCCCTGAGATGCAGTCATTGAACAACTAAAGTGGAATTGGTAGAGATGTGGTCCTCCCCTTGGCCTCATCGCTCTCCGATCTAACTCCGATGGACTTTTACACACTTTCTCAACTCCGCCCTACATCACAGAATGCCTGTCAAGGCACTTCTGTGTGTAGTGTGGCCCCGAAAGACTACAAATAGTGCCGATGTCCCCATCGTCAGAGAATTCATCTGACGATGGTTAAGAGAAGAGGCTGGAATACAATAAAGAAAGAGGATTTTGGATGTCAGCTGTTCTTCCTTCTTCGCCTCCCTGTCTTGTGTTGACGACAGCGTCTTCGTACGACAGGCTGAGGAGGCGGGAGGGACATTCGAATGTGAAAAACTGGAGATCATGAGATATTGATTTTTTATTACGAAGGAGGTGACTTGGAAAATTTTTGGCCCCTACCCGAATACAATACAAGGCATATTAGCTGTCTGTGGTGAAAAAAAATTATTATATGACATAGCTTATTAATCTATAGCATTAAGACATAGCTTTTCAAGGCCAATTTCTACTGTTAGCCTACTTTTGAAACACCTTGTATTTCGATCTATACTGATCGATCACCGTCAGATACTGATGGCGTGTCTGACAATGATCTATGAGTATAAATTGTATTTCTATGAGTGTTGTTTTTCAGATGGTTGAAGTAGAAGTAAAGTGTTTATTCATCAATTGAAAATCAAGGCATTTCAGACATAGTATGCAAGCATAGAAATGGAATGATACAGCAAATACTCGCATATCCAATACATTATACAAATAACACATTACTATTCACTCAAATAATGCTTTTAGAAAATATAGAA
Source organism: Prostheceraeus crozeri (assembly GCA_907163375.1). Taxonomy (NCBI): domain Eukaryota; kingdom Metazoa; phylum Platyhelminthes; order Polycladida; family Euryleptidae; genus Prostheceraeus; species Prostheceraeus crozeri. Next base: position 40,610 of record CAJQUW010013316.1, on the reverse strand, counting down.
AAAATAAGACACGATCAGCATGAATTCATCAAAATAGAAGTCCAGTGACAATGTTGGCATAGTATGTACAGACAATGTTGGCGGGATCTTGACATGCATGTCGGTACAAATGGATGCGATGGGTGAGAAGACAACGATTCACAGTTAAGCAAAAATTCACGTGCACGCTTTTCTCTCATTGATAAAATTGATGGAAAATAATCACATTCACAGTTCCCACCACATATGATTTTGTGATCTCTTTTGTGAAAAATTTCAAGCTTCTGTTCTTAAGCTTTTGGAAGCCACACAAAAACTGGATCAGCATGCAATAAATTTGACAATATAATGGCATTGCAAATCATACGTAAATTATCACGAGTAAAAAATGGCTTTAATGCACGAATTACATAGAGGCGTTGTGAAGCAAGTTTCAGTATCCTGTCGAAGTCAGAGATCCAAATTACCCCGAGGATTTTGACCTCTTTAGCTAAGCTGACATTGGAATAAGCACAATCTGCAGCAAATCCTTTTTGGAGAACAAGCTGTTAGGACTTTCTCAAATTAAGAGACATTCTAATATAATCCATCCAACTTTGAATGCATTGCAAATTAATTGCAGAATTACCATCACGAAATATTGGCTCAATCAGTGTGACATCATCTGCATACAGCACCATAGCTGAATCCACAGCAACCCTCAATGTTCCCATAAACGCAGCAAATAAAACCGGACCACGTACTGATCCTTGCGGAATACCGGAAGGTACGATTCTTTCGAACTGAAATCACCATTCAACTTAATTCTTTGTAACCGACATGTAAGGTAGCTCTTAAGCCAAAGAATGAAACCATAATTCAAACCAGTACCATTTAAACGATTGATCATAAGACTGGGCAAAACTCTATCGAAGACCTCAGATAGATCTAAGCATGTCATTCGAACCGCTTTAACATCAGGATTGTCCATAAACTCGGTCACACAGTCATGAATTCGTATCAATGCACCATCGGTACACCCGTGTTTTCTGAAAGCAAAGTGCCTTCCGAAAATTTTGCTAAAAACCGGAGTGAGCGAAAGTCAGCAATTGCTGGATTTCCACATTTTAGGATTAAAATGACATCAGCCAAATTCACGTTCCGCTATGGATTTATTGAATATGTAATGCAGTGGAACAGATAATAGCTCCGCAGCTTCGCGAATTAAGTATACCATCGCTTCCAGATGCGGTAGCTACCTTTACATCTTTCAATTTCATCAATCTTTGTATTCCAAAATTCATCATGAAGTACACACGCATCATCAGTGACTTGCCAATTGAAATTAGCATCAAGTTCTTTTTGGACAGATGCGAGAAAAGATCAAATACCACCAAAATTATTCATACGAAATTCGTAGATGCAGTCGTTTTTCTTCCCACGTATTTCATTAGCAACCTTCCAAACATTTTTTAGTTGACATGCTTTCTGGTCCAGATCATTTTCGACTTCAGCGGTTATTGAGATTGTAATTTTTACCATTCAATAGATATTTTTTTGCCTACTAATACGAGATTAAATACTTAATCTACCCGCATTTCTAACAAATGGAACGCATATGTATATACGGCATATATACAGGGTGTCCGCGACCTGGAAAAACCTGGAATTTCGCGGTTTGACCTGGATAACCTGGAAAAACCTGGAATTTGGGAAGGAAACCTGGAATATTGCTATTATATAACTTTGTAATCGCATATTATCTTAATATAACATCGTGGAAGAAATGGTTTCATAAAAATGGAAATGTAAAACTTAAAAAGAGGTTCTTGATTTTGTTATACAGTAATATACAGTTTTGTAATTGTAGCTTATACCAAACTATCAATGCATTGCATGATTTTTTAGTTATGTTCATCCTGGTAAAAATACCGATTTTTGATTTATAACCATGTTTTACAGATATGTTGTTTTGAATTCGAAGGGAATATTTTAGTTGAAAGCTTAAAATGGTATATCGAAATACTGCTGCAACAATAGTGTATTAAGATAAATATAACTTACAAACGCATGATCAGTAACAGAGACGAAGTAAAACTGCTCTGCAATTAATTTCTAAATCAAAGAGATAGTGTTAAGATGTTATATACGAGTACATGCTTAATGATGTAACTGGCGATATAAAGAACTCTATAATAATTCTAATGCTTCATATAGCTTGTGAAATCAGCAAGATACTGCTTACCTGGATAAACCTGTGGTAAACCTGGATTTTTGCTTAAATAGACCTGGAAAATCCTGGAATATCGGTCTCGAGAAGCCTCGGACACCCTGTATGTACATGGTTGTATCCATGATCAAACTTTTCTTTGGGTCAGAATTCGATATTTTTTCTTAACCGACTGCCTACAGTAGCTGTACCATTTTTCTTTGCCTGTGGTATTTTATGATTTTCTGTAAATAGATCACAAAAAGTCGATTATCGTTCCATCTTCATATAGTGCAATAATCAAGTAAATGGGGCAGATGAACTGTTTCATCAATTAAAACACGTCTTTGTTTTTGACAAAAAGTTCGAGAAATACATCTACTTCTGCATTTTCATGGCAGCAACTGATGATGACCTGTTTTAGAAACAAACTCGCGATAAAACATGTGATACGTATGTAGGTCGATCGATGATTGTAAAAATGGAATTTGTTTACTTTTCACTTAATCACTCATTTTTATAGTCATCAATACGCTGTGAAAAACGATGGTTGTACATCATAGAATGCACGCTTGATGAGCTCTCAACAAAAATATATTTGAATGCTACAGTGAATGATGCATGCTTTTCTGAATAAAAAACTTATGCAGGGATTAAGCAACAATGTTCAACATGTAACAATTTGTTACTTCGTTCGGAACACTGACTATAGCTTTGTCTCACACCGCACTTCCATTTTGAAGGAGTGCGCAGCCACAATTAACCTTTGCATTAGTTTGTTCACCTCAACATTTCACTTTCATTCATTTAACTTTGAATTGCCATCGCTGCTGTCATCATGCGGATTCAATGAATGAATATCTCGCTTTTTTGCCTGATGCCTAATCTAACCGACAAATTTCCTGCTCCATTTAACAATGCTCTCCGGGTATCTCATAATGAAGTGGTCTACATAGCGAGTTTATGAATGTTATACTCGCGTGTAAGTACTGCTGCTTAAAAGTGTTTCTGATAACTTTAAACACATCCATCAGATTTATCACAGACCATTAAAAGGAGTTTCTCCAATGTTAAGCATGTGGAAAGATAGCGTGAAAAATATTAGCCTATAAAGATGATTTTTTTTCTTCAGCTATCTTGGAAAATTTCTAAGTTTAGAAAGTTTTCAACTAACGCACAAAATCGCTCGCCGAACTTTAATCCTCACAATAGATATCCAATCCGTACTCTTATAGATTCAAAAATTCCTGAAATCATGAATCACTACATGTAGTTGAACGAGTCTGCCTCCGATAAAATATCAGTTGCTAGCTAAACCAAGCTTTCAATGAATATTCAGAAAAAAAACAATTTCTGAATTTACCAAATTTTCCGGTATTCGGGAATTAAGCTCACAATTTCAGGAAATTCAACAATTCGGTAGTCTCAGGAAACATCCTGCAGGGACAACAGATTTGATGTTTTATGAAATCGGAGAGTGCAACCGATTGTCACCTGAAACGTCCTCTGATAAGTCAGAACTGACTGTCAAAGTCTTTCCTTTTTAAAAGGATTTCTAAGAAATATATTGACAGTCGTTAAAACTTAGTGACAATCCCCTAAATTAGTGATTAGTTCGTTTCGTTGCAGCAGTAGCGAGGTATTCATAAAGAATTGAGGGACATTGTCCCTACGATACAAATTGTGTGCAGGCAATCAATCCATGTATCTCACACAATAAATATTGTGAGCAGATTATCTATCGATGGTCACGTGCTTTTCTCAACTATTTTACAAACGTATCTTTTGAGCGGAACTTTTCTACACTGCGGTCATCACTTAAAACTTGGCAATGAGTTAATGTAGGATGGAAGGGCATTAGCCGCAATTTCAACGAAAAGAATTTTTAATCGCGGATACAGAGGAAGATTTGTGCAAAAGATGAAAAGAGTAGGTCATTCTTTAAGCTTTGGAGCAGTCATGACTGAAGAAGCTTGTACGTGCTTTGATGATGAAGCTATTACGTCACTACTCCCCATACTTGGGGCGTGGACGGTGCTGACATAGTTGGACTTATGGAGCGTTGTAGTACTTTTAGTTCGGATGCCCTTCCTGCCGACTTCCAATGACACCTTCGGGGCTCGACCTCTGTACCAAAAGATCGCTAGGCCAAGCACTGAACCACTGTGTCACGGAGACCACAGTGCAGTGCTAAAAAAACATGTAGAAAAGAACATAGCTATCATCAGTTAGTGTAAAGAGACAAAGAGACTACTTCTGAAGTGTTAACAAAACATAAGACCCATGTTGCAAAAACATTGATTTGACCGACAAGATACTGAAGAAAATATGAAAGATATATTCAATTGTGATTCAAGACATCTGCAACTGTCCTGTCTTTACCACCCAGCTAAAAAACCATTGACCGAACAAATTCTCGAAAGCTTCTTTATTAGACTGAGACTAGGCTGCTTCATCTTTATGTTCGCAATAATACAATAATAGGCTAATACGAGGGCAAATAAATTTTCAGGAATTTATCAGAGCTAGAAATGCACATGCCATGATCTATATTTTTGAGTCAAATTCTTCACTGTCACATCTAAATTCGACATTCCCACTATTAGTATCTGTATTTCACTTCTTCATTTCTTCTATCTCAAAATACAGCGAAGCAATTATGATATGAAACGTTCTCAGTTATCTAATCATGTTATGAAGAGTTTGGCAATAGTCCCATTCTGACAATTACTTGACGTAATTGAAATTTCAAAAGAAAATAAAACAAATCAATGAATCCTTGAGCGCGTCGACTATTCAAAATATTGTCATTGTAACTGAGACAAAAGAAATCACGATAATTTAGTTCTAAGCATTAACGAAAATAGTACGCCAAAATGGCCTTATCAATGTTAAACATTATTTGAGCAAACTGTGAGTGACATCAGAGGCATAATATAAGTCGAAAGTTCATGCTTTTTATGATTGAAGTACGATATGTCGACAGCAAATATCTTTTAAAAATCTCCTAATACTCCATATAATTGTGACAGTTGTATCGATATCAAAATTTGAAATTTGACCATCATAGATCTTTCTCCATTCTCTAATGTGTTGAATGGTAATACATAGAAAGCGAGATATTGCATCATACCTGAGAAAAAAATGAAACAAACTTCAATTCAAGCCAATGATAGTTTGTTTCATTAATTATGTCAATGAGTATGCAAATAACCACAATACATTGTAGTTCCAACTTAAAAATTTCATCTTCTTAATCTGAAGAATCTTGAGTGGTAGGAGAACTCAGTTAGGTAACGGACGCGCTTCGATATGCATGTGCAAAACGGTTTAGTGTTCGAGTCTGACTAACTTGAGAGGCATCACCGCCTTCAATAGAAGCCACTGATCATGCAACCAGAGGAAAACCCGAAACAATATATGTTATCGACCGCTAACTTTCATTCTTTTTCTAACTTTTCACTAAATATTTAATATGACTTTCATAGCCGTAATTTGCGTTATCATTTTTGAAATGTAGGACTGTTAAGTTGGAGGATTTACCAAGTTTCTTCTCTAGGTTCTAACGGTGTTATCAAAATCGTTCTGGGCGAAATCGCTTGATTTATCTAAATAAGACAATTATTCATTAAACAATTCATCATTAGTTGTTTGTCAATTAGTATTGCTTCGTAGACGCACGAAGGGATTTCACTGAGATTTACGGCAATCATATCCTTCGTTATTGACCTACAAGTGTTGTGAATTAGCTTCTGGTATAAATTTCCTTCTCCATAGCACCATCTGTTGCCATAATAACGCCAAAAACTTAAAACAGCCTTTTCTTCCACTGAATTTTAGCAAGGAAAATAAAACTAAACTCATACTAATAGATTTTATCTTGATCGCTTTCGATGACTCTAATCATAAGATACGTCATTTATAAGAGGATTCTAGACAATCTTGCACTGAAAGTTATAAACATTCAAATTACATAGCTATGAAAAGAGATTAAGTAAAAAATTATGCATAGGTACATACTAAAATCGAGACATTAGACTATCGGAATTTAACATAGATAAGATGAAAGCAAAAAGGACTAAGACCATGGCAGGAGCAAGGTCAAAGCATGTCAAGAAATGCGCTCCATGTTAAGATCACTGAGGCCATTTTGTTGAAGCGGTTCAGGTCCTCGCTGTGTGTTATGAAAGAATATGTAAGTGACTTGCTCCTGTAATGTTGCGTAATGTTCATGTAACATCAATTTTCATGGTGTAAATTACCAATTTGTGGCTTGAACTTACGTACCTAAAAAGTCAACGGGAGTTTTTCATTTCCTTCATACTTGTCAACAAAAATATTTGATTTGAATTGCTCCATGTAGAAGTTGTATTTGTAACTGTTTATTTGAAACTAGATTACAGTGAAGCGGTTAGATTAAAAAAGGACACAGATGGTGGAAAATGTTGTCAAAATAACAGATAAGTGCGTCTTATTCAAGTTCAATTATGCAAGTGTGAAGCAGGCGCATATTTATCAGCATCATGTTTGGCAACAGTTGTATTTAAAACAGAAGAGAATGTGGTAACCTTCTTCCCACTGACAGTGGAACAGAGTGCATTTAATTTGTTCACTGCGAGTTTATCGTTTTCGAAGTGATAACTAATCAGTTGGGGGAAAAAAAATTGCCGAGACACATTTCGTTCAGCATGAACATTCATGCTTTTTATGATTGAAGTACGATATGTCGACAGCAAATATCTTTTAAAAATCTCCTAATACTCCATATAATTGTGACAGTTGTATCGATATCAAAATTTGAAATTTGACCATCATAGATCTTTCTCCATTCTCTAATGTGTTGAATGGTAATACGTACATAGAAAGCGAGATATTGCATCATACCTGAGAAAAAAATGAAAAAAACTTCAATTCAAGCCAATGATAGTTTGTTTCATTAATTATGTCAATGAGTATGCAAATAACCACAATACATTGTAGTTCCAACTTAAAAATTTCATCTTCTTAATCTGAAGAATCTTGAGTGGTAGGAGAACTCAGTTAGGTAACGGACGCGCTTCGATATGCATGTGCAAAACGGTGTTCGAGTCTGACTGACTTGAGAGGCATCACCGCCTTCAATAGAAGCCACTGATCATGCAACCAGAGGAAAACCCGAAACAATAGATGTTATCGACCGCTAACTTTCATTTCTTTAGCGAGGGCGAGGCCTTTCAACCACTACAAAAGGCTTCTCCTGAAGATAGTCTTATGTAGCGGCTGGAAGGCCTTGCCAAAGAGATAGAAATTTTCAGTCGATAACAAGTTCTCAAGTTGAATAACAGATGTCTGGCCCATAGTTGCTTCTATGCCTCGAAAATTAGCTGCAACCTAAAAGACGTATGTTCATATCTGACTAAGCGATGTTTTCTGTTGGAAATAAGATTTGTTATATTTTGAAATCGAAAGATATCATTAATATGGGTTTTCTTTCTTACGTTTGACAAAGCGATTTCTGAATAATCATGACATGATCAAAAGTGCTTACTTAACAATTGACAAATGCAATAGAAGCAATTGCTTCAATGATGACGCAAGGGGTTGTGGCCCTTTCCGTTTTTGTCTGTTCTACCCAAAATAGATCAAAACTTCGCATTGGTGCTGCGAATGCTTTCATACCTTCAAGCACATGGAAAGGTAGGATTATTTCCCTGAAAGTCACCAAATACAAGCAGTGCGCAAATTTTTGCAAATTATGGGGTGGGACACCATATTGCTGCAGTCCGAGTCACATTTCCAAATAATCAACATTTTGTTGTTATTGCAATAGACTCTCAATGGCTTATCTTTGAATACACTTCATTTGATTCATTGATGGTACAAACAAGGACTTTAATAAGCATTTATTCCGCTAAAATTGTCAGAAAAGTATTATCTTCTGTATTATAGCATATGAGGGATGAGATATTTATTAAAACATTTATGATATTGACCTGAATATGGTATTGGATGAGATTTCAAACCACATGGTATATTTTCAATCATGCACGTTACCAGATGTTTACATACTCTCAGACAGTGTTCGTCTTTTCGATTATCCAAGTGGAATTGGCTCCCACCGATGCGACCTATGTTTACATTTAGAAGCAATTTTTCAGTTGCAGAGGTGATTTTCTAATCAGAATGATGTATGCAGTGCTAGAAAAATTGCCGATTGAAAATTGCACTTACAAAATAGAAGGATTCGAATTTGGAGATTTGTTAGTCAATGATTAAAATATTTTTATGTCGTTAACGCTACTGATTTACCGTTTTACGATATGCAGAGGAAACGTGGCTATTGTAGCAAGATAAAGAGATAAAACAGCTCTGATCTCAATGCCAATTGATTATAGAAGACAGTTATTTATTTCCTATTAGATGATGAAAAGAAAATTACTTTCAAGAGTGGAGACTTCAAAACCCAGATCGATTACGTGGCAGCCCGAGATGATCCGAGAGTGAAAGTGAAGGATTGTAAGGTGATACCTGGTATATCCTGTGTAGCACAACACCGATTGCTTTCAGTGGATTTCATAATCAGAACATCAGTAAAATTGAAGTAAAGGAGAGGAACAAAGAAAATTAAGATCAGGAGACTTCAAGATGAAAGTGTGAAAGTTAAATGCAGAGACGAACTCAACAGAAGGCTGAATAGCAATGGCAGTAATTCAGACGGATGGGAGCAAACACAGAACACCATTCTGTCTGTGGCCAAGGAAGTTTGTGGTGAAACTAGAGGATGTAAGAGACAAGAGCAAAGAGAAACGTGGCGGTGGAATGTCAAAGTTCAAGAGGTCATAAGGAACAAAAGATTGGTGGCTTTTAAGTCGTGGCATAGAACCAGGAATGAAGCTGACAAAGCATTTTACAGAGAGAAAGTGAAGTGTGCTAAAGCAGAAATTTTGAAAGCCAAGGAAGGAGCGTGGAGGAAATGGTCAGAAAGTCTGAATAAAACCGAGATACAACAAAGAATGTTCAGGATAGCGAGACAAATGAAATCGAAGCGAAAGGATGTAAACCGAGTGAAATACATAATGAGCGAGGACGGCAATATTTTGACGGATGAAAGAGAAGTCTGTGAGCGTTGGAGACAATATTTCAGCAAGTTGCTCAACGAGAAAAATGACTTCACAGCGGACGATGCTGAATTGACGGAGGGTCCTATTGAAGAGGTGACATATGACGAAGTAAGAGCTGCTCTGAGAAACATCAAATGTCGAAGAGCACCTGGGCCGTCAGGACTTTCAAGCGAGTTTATTGGTCGAAGGAGGTGATGCCATCATTGAGCGCCTTTCGACCATATTTCAGGCTGCTATTTCGAACGGAGAAATCCCAACCGAATGGAAAAAGAGCCTCACGATTCCCATCTATAAGGGGAAAGGAGATGCCCTCGTGTGTGGTTCGTATAGAGGAATTCGCCTTCTAGAGCACACGATGAAGCTATTCGAGAAAGTTCTCAAGGTCAGACTGCGGAAGCTAATCAAGATTGACAGCCGTCAGTTTGGATTTCGGCCCGGGAAGTCAACAACAGATGCTATTTTCATCATGCGTCAAATACAAGAGAAGTTTAGTCACCGAAAGAAAAAGTCATTTCATGTATTCGTAGACATGGAAAAAGCATTCGATAGAGTGCCAAGAAAAGTCGTCGAATGGTCTCTCAGACGACAAGGTATACCAGAAGGACTTGCGGTAGCCGTTATGTCGCTGTATAAGAAGTCAGCATCAAGCGTAAACACCGTGGCTGGGGTGTCTGACAGCTTCGACATTGATGTTGGAGTGCATCAAGGGTCCATCCTAAGCCCTTTGCTGTTTGTCACAGTAATGGAGGAGGTGACTAAGGAATGCCGTGGGGAAGGTCCATGGGAACTTCTGTACGCCGACGATCTAGTGCTCACTCCAGAGACTAAAGGAGAAGTTCTTTCCATGTTTCAAAGATGGAAATCCAGCTTTGAAAGAAGTGGTCTCAAGATCAACCCGGAGAACACGAAGATCCTTGTGACGGGGAAGAAACAAAAGGACGTGATACGCACATGTAGATGGCCATGCTCTTGTTGCGGAAAAGGCGTTGGTCAGAACTCGATTCTGTGCACGGCGTGCAATAGCTGGTGCCATTTCAGATGTTCCGGTTTAACCTCAGTGAGAGCGTCGTCCTCGTTTAGATGCCCAAAGTGTATCCGAGGACACGACTACAACGAAGATGATAACGACACGCTTCAATTGGATGAGTGCATTGTGCAAGAAGTTCAGCATTTCTGCTATCTTGGGGACATGCTTGACAGGGATGCAGGCGTCGAGAGAGCGGTGAGGACTCGCAATGCGACGACATGGTCAAAATGGAGGGAACTCGCCAGCCTCCTAGCGAACAATGGAATACCGTTACACTGCAGAGGGCAGATTTATCAATCTTGCTTGAGATCTGTCCTGATATACGGTTCGGAGACATGGTCTCTCACAAGCAAATTGCATGCCATGACAACGTGTGACTTGACGATGCTTCGCTTTATGGCTGGTGTAAGATGGAGAGATAGGATCGCAAATGAAGAAGCAGTGAAAAGGTGTGGTCTGAAGGACTTGGAAGTGCTCATCCGGAGAAGCAGACTTCACTGGTTTGGGCATGTGAAGAGGTCGGAGGACATTGTGAGGGAGGTTGAAGAAATGGAAGTGAGCGGTCGCCGACCAGTAGGAAGACCGAAAAAGTCGTAGAGGAGCTGCATCTCGGAAGATCTGAAGAAGCTCCAAATAAATGAAGATCTTGCAGCAGACCGAAGCAAGTGGAGACGAGCCATCAACCGTCCAACTTCGTCACGGAATTCAAGGACGTTGAACGAGGAGTGAGAGTGAGTGAGTGAGTCTACGAAACGTCTTTCGAAAAATAAAAAAATCGAAAATAAGGTGGTATTTTCAGCGCCTGATACAATTACCTTTCGAAAACTCTGTTCAGCCAGTCGGGAAACCAATTGATGTGAACGTTGTCGTCCACAGCGGTGATGCTTGCCCTTTTTCACCTGTCCTCTTATCGCCGCTTTACGTGTTTGTGTAGAATGGACAATTACTATGTTGATTTTCCCCCTATTTATCTCCTGAACGAAATGATTACATCATCAGAACAGTAATTGTCCTAAGTTTCCAATACAAATGCAACGACACAATTGAGACACTATCAGTGTACAGTGGTGGATTGCGGAATGTGATGTCACTACCGGTAGTTTACGTAAAATCATGGTATGGTTTTCTTCTACAATGTTGAAATGATGAAAATCTTGCAAAAAATCAGTAATCAATAGAGATGTTACAATAGTCCTACATGAAATGCACATGATAACGGCTAATGATGCCATGTATTCAGTGGAGAGGGATATCTCTCAAGAAGATTATTGTTTTACAATAGTTTTGAACATGGACTTTGACGACAGAATTTTCATATGACATTAGAAATTGCAGTACATATATTGTTAGATTTAAGACTGTGAGTCTGGAGGACCTCAATCTGCTCTGAAAACCCTACGCTCTTCTATAATTGAAAGCACTGGATGCTGCTGCTTTGCTGAAGGTCGGATGATTGAGGTTCGGAAAGTCTCCAAATTCGAAGATGTCGAGAGGTTGTACTGTGACAGGTGTGGGTCGTCCGGGCGACAATTTGCTTTCGAATAGTTTGAGAATTACTCAAGACTTGCGCCGGCCGATTCTGCTTGCAATCGTCTTGAGGCATGTTAGCTTCTTTTTATAGAGACCCTGATGCACCACCCACTTGTGTTCTTCGGCTTTATCTATTTATTGAGAATTCTGCCATCCGACAGACTGCAGTGTATAATTTTTTCATGCGTCAATTTAAACTAGGAATTTCAAAAGTAATCATCATGGCTTCTGGATGTAAATGGTTTTATTATATGTTTATACAAGATATCAGTTGACGTACATTTACTTCGTGGGTCAGTTATTAATATAAGATACCATAAAATGTGATACATGGATTTTGTACTTTAGTAACAAATTTTCCGGTATAGAAACTCCTCTTTTTTCAACTGCAAAGTAGTCATTTGATTCATGTTGCTGGTAATAATAGTCTGCTGGTGCAAGCCTATCTTCTGGCAATATTAGCAGACTTTTATTATCAAGCACGATTGACAGGGTCATGCCCGGACCTGACCCGCGCCTGCAAATAAGACCGGGGCCGGGTTCACAGTGGACACCAGGACTTGCAATTAGACCCATTATATCTGGGAACTCTGTTTGACCATTTGACAGGTAAAATCAAACTTTGGGGAGATAGTGCGCGATACACGTAGCTTCTATCAGTTATCGCTTTTCTATCAGTCTATTACAATCTTGGCTATCAATAAGCAGTTCACAAAATAGTTTTTCAGAGCCCTAATTTGAGAATATTGTTTTAGTATAGTTGAAAAGTGACAGTTGTGAAACCGGCTAGGCGAAAATTGTCTTTTCTGTTTTCAAAGCCTCCGGCGGTTTCTCTGATCATTAATGAGAAAATTGTGGATGATAAATCCGCCATGAGATTCCATAATTTGAATGAACCGGTTTGTTTAAGTAAGAATATGCTAATCGATTCATGTAACTCGAAAAAGATAAATACAAACAACAATGATATACATCTAATAGAATCTTCCAGCGTGAACGAAATAGAAGGATGAATGCCTTTCACAATCCTTAAAGTCCGCTGCCTAGAAATGTTATTGAATAACAGAAGCATATCATTGTAGTACGTCTTCCAAGATATTGTTGTTTCAATCATTTGTTGAATGTAGATAGATGAAATATGTGTTATGAACTACTTTGTACCTGCCGAGGGCTTTGAGGACGGTTTGGATTTGGTCACGATGATCTCAACTTGAACGAGATGGACATATCAGACTTGCTTCAGTTCCGAATCTGTTATTAGGTTAAATGATTTTATAAGATAATGAGCACATTGTGGTCTCCGCGGCGCTTTGGTTGCGTACTTGGCCTAGCGATCTTCTGTTCCAGAGGTCGAGCCCCGAAAGTGTCATTGAAAGTCGGCAGGAAGGGCATCCGGACTATAAGATCACAACGCTTCATATTAAAATCAGACTATGTCAGCACCGTCCAAACCCCCAGTATGGAGGAGTACTGATGTATGATCTTCTTTTCATCTCATTTTATTTCAGACTATGCGACCAAAAATTAATAGATGATCATCGTCGATCGATTTCGTATCGTTGATTGATGCATCATCAGGGCAGCAACTCAAATCAGCAAGATGAGGTTTATATACAAGTTAAGATAATCAAGTAAACACACTTAGAACAGTTAAAATGAAATTTGCAGTGGGATGGAGAAGTAATTGCGCATTTATAATTACCTCTCTGTAGTACAATTAAAATACTATATGCAATGGAACAGAAGAATCACATTATCTGTTTGGAAGCTCCCCATGTCAGATATTTGACACATTAATGCACAGCAAAACTAGCTGGTCTCGCGCGAGCGCTTTCGACGACCGTCGGCCACCATAATCATGCGCACTTGCGTGAGACCTCGAAAGCGCTCGCGCGAGACCAGCTAGTTTTTCTGTGCATTAATGTGTCAAATATCTGACATGGGGAGCTTCCAAACAGATAATGAGACTAACTCCCCAATATTCTCATCATTGACTAGCATCTATAGAAGAATCACATTCGTTCAATAAATTGTCAGTTTCATGCATTTTGATTAATTTGGATTCAGCTCTGCGATTGTGTTAAGTGCGTCATTAATAGAATAATAGACAATAGAATGATCATCGACTATCGCTTTATGAATGTGCTTTGTAATTTCAGTATCTTGCGGTCTGCCTTTGATATGGTTATAAATAAGAGTGATCAGGTGTCTACGAGTCTCACCAAGGTAGCAACTGTCGCATTCCCCACATCTGAAAAACTAAATTAAAATGAGACTCGTAGGCACCGGATCTTTGTTATTGTTAGGAAAGACAGGGTGGCGGCCGAGCCCGGGAATCGCCCGGGAATTTTGTTGGGGCCCGGGAATCGCCCTTAAACTTAAGCGAAATAGCCAATTAGCCCTTAAATAGCCCGGAAATGCCATTTTGTGATATTTTGCCACTAGGTTAAATGAGCAATATTTTTTGATTTCAACTGCTACTATTGTGACTTTTATTGATCCCACCATTTCTATTAAATTTCTTCGAATATTAATTGAAATAAACAATATGATTGCACATTTAGATGAGATACTTACAAGTACATGAATTTACATCGTTTCCATGTGACTGTAAATGATATTTGTGAGGCGATGGTTATGTCGTTGGCGCGTCGCTAATGACGAAGCACTGAAAATACATACTTACAAAACCAATGTTTGGCTATTCACGTCGAAGTCGATGGGTTGACTATAAACTAATTCGTCTATGCACGTATAAACTCGCAAAAAATCGTTTTTGTTTCTTAACGAGTCCACGTGCAATTTTGCAACACACTCGTAATATGGCAAATTATAATGCAATTAAAGTTGCATCATGTTAGACACTCAAAAGTCATATCTAAATCGTCGTTTATCTTCACGTTACAAAGTTCATGAGTTGTAAGATATTTTGCGAGTGCAAAACCTTTTGAGCAATAATAGCTTGATTTAACACTGCAGGTTACTCCTACGCTTTCACCCACACCAAGTTGCGGAAGGATATCTGTCCAAAATCATGCCAAAAAATTCTACCAATATTGCTACTGGCAAAAAAAGTGCATCAGAGTTTTCGTTGGTATTTTGTGATGAGCTAAGTGATGAGTTCGAAAACCTCACATTAAGTCGCGACAGGAAGTCCACCCAAACCAATTGGACTTATGTATGGACCACCGCTTCCAAATATCGGGGTCGCGACCAAAAATAGAGTCGCTAGTATATGGAACCAACCATCTGGAGCTTCTTCTAGCGGTAGAGATTTTGTTCTCTGTTCCGGTTACGACTACACTAGAAACGTGAAAAATAAATCAACAAATACCGTTATAAGCATTAAAAGTAAGTAAATTTTGCTAGCCTATGCCGTATGCCTAGAAAAATAAGGCCTAGCTATTTAATACTTGGATGCATGTGCTTGACCGGCTAAAATTAAATTAAACGAGATAAAGAAGCTTCTGCCATGGTATTGTCTTCAATACAGAGGTAACATTACTGCGTTGCACCGCATTCGCTGAATCAAGAAAGATCGAGACCTTGATTCTCATGCATTATAGTTGACTCTGCTCGAAACATCAGGCACAAATTTCACGACTGGCGGTTACCATGCGCCCATTGTTTCTACACATGTTAATAAAAAGAGGATGATAATTAAGGATTCTTTTGGCGTTCTTCCTTCCTGCATTGTTGCAGTTTTCCTGGCTGCTCTTGTTTTATGATGAAGACAGTTTAAAGAAGTGTCCCGATAATTATCGAGCGGTATGATTGGAATATCATATCTGTTCAATATTAAAGAAATACCGTGGAAATTCGACGAAATAGCCCGGGAATTTGAAGCTTGGAATCTGGCCGCCACCCTGGAAAGATATTGCGAGTATTAAAAACTACGGAAAGATGTTGGTTTTTCGTCAGGATGCGGTTGACGGCATGAACCAGGTAAAATGATATTCTCTTTCGTATGAGCAAAAACTAATTTCCACGCGCTGCTGTTCCATGGTACAGAGTTTTGAGAATAATGGAGGTGGTTTGCCAAATAGAATTATACAACAGAACAAGCGGTAGCCTTGGAAGTGAAGTGTTGGCTTTGGAAATGAAGTCCGTAATTATTTGACAATTACTGGGACAGAGGTTGTTATCAGTAAGGACTTTTGGTAATTGCCTATTTTATAACAAGACTTTTCGTGTTTGAGTATCAGGTATTGGGAATTGAGTGTTCTGATGTTCAGGAAGTGATGATTAGTATCACGGTGTTAAAACGCGCAATACGAAGGCATGATGATGATGAGTTTTGACATCAGTAATAATGATTCTGAGGTGCTAATCACAACTTGTTTTGTCTCTCAATGTATTCATTCGTTTTCGTGTAAACCATTAACTATTTCCATTCGATGAACTTTTTAGATCACGAAAATCATTATTGCTGATCATAAAGATACGACGACAATTGCATCCTGCATCTATAACTTTGTGAACTGAGTCACCCATTGTATATTCTATCTGCGTTTCCATCAACGAATCAACATTAGGTTAATAAAGTAAAATTGTATTTTTTGACATTTTTCTAGGGAACAAGTCTTGCATGTGCAAGCATCTGGGCGACCAGACCTGCAGTAAGTTTTGTCAATACATATAAGCAATTTCCGCAATTACTACACTGCCCAACACACAGTGTGGCAGACAGGCAGGAGTCCTCGAGGGCACTCCTGCACTTTACTGGTCCCTAAATATCCCCTCCTTTACTTTGCTGGTTCCAAATTTAGCACGAACGCTGGCGTGTTGCTATGTGTCAAATCGTGCGAATGAACTATGGCTGGTGATCTTTGAACTCCCACGCATTGTTTTAAGGGATTGGCTATCTCTGGATTTAGTGTGTTGAGAAGGAATTTGACTGAAACTTGACGTCGAACAACATGAGAATAAGCGACCTCGCGAAACACTGCGCCTCCTTTGCTGTCGCCCGCACATTCCTACAGGAAGAAGGAATTTTACGTCGATCTTTTCCGATATGTCAGTTATGTGATAGGCCAATGACAGAAGTAAAATGTACAACTTCGAAGATGGATGATTTTATTTATCGTTGTCCTCGGGATGTTTTTGAAGCAGAAAAATGCTTTTAATCGGATAAATATTTGTTTTTAATTTGGGACCAGTAAAGTACAGGAGTGCCGTTCTCGAGTAAGTCATCCATTTTTTTTCTCACTCTACTTATATTTACACACTACTTTTTTTCATTACCTACCATTTGAATATTTTCAACATTTACATTTGTGTTTTATTCTTATTTTTCACATTGGTTTTACTTACTGAATAGTTCGATTTGCGATTTAATTCATTATTAATTGTGTTTCGCCTAAGGTTATCCCTTGCTAATTTGATGTTAATAATCTTTAACTGCACTTTCATGCGCGATTATTACTAACGAACTGTGACTGTGCTGCTCTGAGCTGCATTGAAAAGTTCAGCAATTTGAGTTGCTATTTGTCTCTCCGTGGTAGCGATTGGCCTTGTGATCTTTCGGTCGTGTGTCGATCCCCGAGTGCTATTGGAAGCCTGTAGGAAGAGTATCCGAACTAAAAGTATCAAAATACTCCTGCAAAAGTCTGACTGTGTTATAGCCGTTCGAGCACCGTTTGTACTGTAAAACTACACTGCCCATCAAAATTCGCACACCCTGGCTTAATCACAATATTACACTGAAGTAGTTCATATTCTGAGTCAAGATGATCTTCAACAGACTGAATAGAGTGTGCACTCATGTCGTCGGAGAATTCGGGACATGAAATGTCGTCTTTGATGCAATTTACACGTCTAATAGTGCAGTCTACACAAGTCTGAATGGAAGACAATAGACATCAACACCGAACCGCAGAACAGGAGTTGATTTCTTTGTCTGAAATTACAATGACAGCACGTGTACCGATGTCAATCAGATGCAACTGTGTAGTAAGCCATGAGGCACTAGCATTTTATGGAAACCCTGCTACAACTTATTGTCATCTTTTCGGGGATCTTTATTGATATTTTTTGTGAACAGTAATCAAAGAGGGTGCACAGTTTTTAGAGTGTCACCAGTATAAAAGTTAACCAGTTGCAATATCATTTCTAGACATGGCTCACGTAAACAAAGAGATTCGCTGGCGAATTGTCGCTTTTCACGAAGATGATGGGTGGTCGCATAAACCACATTGCAGTGCATTTTAGTATGCCTAAATCCACCATACGGGATCAGGTATGGCACTATTGGATGCAACAACAGAATGCTGGCCAATGGTCTGTCAGATCAGAAGGAAATAGAGTATGGGTTCCCAAACTTTCTCTTCTCGAGGCCCTCTTTCCGGAATTCGAAACATCCTGTGGCCCCCACCCATAAATCAATGCTGATAATTACATATATATATTATTGCAATGGCATACCATTGAATATATTCTAACGATCTATCTATTCAAATAGAAAACTTATCAGGAAAACGTTATCAGTGAGATGGGTGAAGCTGCAAATTTTTCACCAGTTTTTCAACTTGATGCTCGGTTTTTGAGAGGCAGCAGCGCAAGTCAGGTTGCACATCAAGACGACTGCGATTTTTTGATTTTATTTGCAGTAGAGCAGAAAAAGCCGTCTCACATAGATAAGCCGAACCGTAAGTCGACTTGTCGCGAGGATTAGTGCAATGCGAGTGTCAGCCAAACTAGCTCCTGGAGGAGATCAAGGCAGGCTGACTCACGAGCAGAAATAGATAGTTTGACTCCTAAAGGAGCGCGCCCGCGACCATAGGAGAGATCGCGATCGTTGGAGGAGTGTGCGTCCTTGAAACTGGCTGGCTGTCTGGCTTTCCCCAATTTTGCGCGCGCGTAGCAAGCGCTTCCGGTATCGATGGATGTTCACACCGATATGTTTCCGTCATCGACGCCTGTTTAGTTGTGCCATCAATGCACTGTCTCCTCAAATAATTGAAATTGTGTCTGCCTGGATTTTACTAACGTCTGAAAATGAGTAAAGAATTATTTCATATCAGAAATTTGCTTTCAAATGGGCCACGAGAACCCACTTTGGGAACCGTTGAAATAGAGGCTGCGAGATGGTGTGGGCTGCTATCACGTGGAATTGTAAGTCTACAATGATACTAATCGACGGAAAAATCAATGGAAAATTTTACAGAGACGAGATCGTGGATCCCGTTGCCATTCCATTTGTCTTAGCCATTATCGGCCGCGGTTTTGTCCTCCAAGACGACAACGCATCGTTCTGCTCTCGTGGAAGAATTTCACAAAGTCTACGATAAGTACATTCACATGGAATGACCAAGTCTAAGCCCAGACCTGAACCCAACATCTGTGTGACGAACTGAGTAGAGCATTAGCAAGAATCACAACGACAGCTGATGACCATATTGTTGAGGGACTGGGACGCCATACCCAAAACCGGGTTCAGCGGGGGTTAAGCCTGATTAGAATTTTTACTGCATGCAAATGTAGCCTCGCTCTGTGGTAGAAGCAAATGTTGGGAATGTTGGGTAGAGGAAATATTGACGCATGTTGCATTCAAGAGACCTGATATAAAGGAAATGAATGCAAAATATTGGGGGACAGAGATCAGCGATGCAAGCTTCGGTGGTCTGGTGAGAAGACAAGTCGCGAAGGAGTCGGAATTCTTGTAAGAGTAAGAGATCGGTTTATAAGCAACGTGATTCAAGTAGAGAGACCAAGTGCCGCTTTCATGAAGGTGAAAATGGTTTTTGAAGGAAAAGTGTTTCACATCTATGCCCCCAAACAGGGGAATCTGTGCAGCGTGAAACTCGGGGGTTGTGTTGTGAAGTGCTAAGAGCCACAAAGAACAAGAAACCGACTTTCAAAAAAATGGGAGAAGTCAAAAAGTGAAAATGACTGTAGGCTGTACAAAGATGCGTCAAAGTTGTCAAAGAAAACTGTTGCCAAGGCCAGAGAAGAATCGTCTCAGACATTGAGCAAGAACATCAGTATGACCGAAGCACAAAACAAGGTGTTCAAGATTCCACGACAAAATGAAAGCTGAATGGAAAGATGTCGTTCAAGGAAGCTTCGTGAAAAGTGAATGAGGCGAGATTTTAGTGAAAGAAGAAGAAATCAAAATTCGTTGCGAGGAGCTCATTGAAGGACAGAAACTTTGCTATCGATAGACCGATCATAACTGAAGGACCCACAGAAAGAGTGACCGGGGAAGAATTTCGTAGTGCTCTATGCGACATGAAAAGTGGCAAAGCTCCGAACCATCAAGCCCCTCAGTTGGACTACTTAAAGGAGCTGGTGAAGATACTGTACTGAGACTGGTGACGGTATTTCAGGAAACAATTGTTAGTGGTGGTTTGACGTCTCTATGACAAAAAAGCCTGATTATGCCCATTCACACGGGGAGAGAGAGAGGTGATTCCTTACAGTAGAGAGGTAATTACAGAGGGATTCGTCTTCTGGAGTATGGTATGAAGATGTTTGAGGTGATCATAGAGAGGAGGTCGAGGAAGCTCGTTGACATCGATTGCTGGCAGTTTAGTTTTCGAAGAGGAAAATCTACAATTGATGCCGCCTTCATCCTCCTACAGTTACAAGAAAAGTACATCCGAAAGAAGAAGAAGATCTACCAAGTGTTCGTCGATTTCAAAAAGGCTTTCCACAGATTCCCAGGAAAGTCATCGAATGGGCATTACGCAGACAAGGAGTTCTTGAGCGACTGGTTGGGGTAGTAATGTCCATGTATCGGAGTTCAACAACGCAAATCACGACGACGTTTGCTCTATGGAAGGAACTATAGAGAGAATTGACCAGTCTTCTCACCAACAAAGGCATTCCAGTGAAGTGCAGAGGCCATGTGCATCGTTTGATTAACAGGAGTCTCTCGTTGATAAAGGGTCGGGGCCCGAAACGTCCGGGACGAAAACAACTGTGAATATTGTCTTTATTCTTACAAAAATAACTGGAGAGTCTGCAGTATTTTTTACGTGTACATAACTATGAAACACCTCACATCGGACATTGATGATAACTACATCAAGTACTGTTATCAAGCTGTTTCTTACCATTTTTACATTAGCTTTTAATTACTACGCCTGATTGTCTGATGTTCGTAAATTCTAGTTCAAAATTGTTATAAAACAGTCATATGACTGAATATTGACGTGTGTCGAAATCGCTTGATTTTTATGAAACGTTCATTTCTTTGTTGATTTATGACAGCTTGTATTTTACAACAATTAAGACAGACTAACTTCCCCTGAAAACCCATGTCATAGAAGACGGATGAACGAATGGACGGAAAATGATGACAGCAGCTCATCCGTTTTCTGTTGTCAGTAAACTCTGAACTTGTCTTTATGAATACGTTTCCTTTCAGGATGCCAGATCTTGTTGCCTTCATGTTTTTGCCTTAACTTCAGCATCACTTAAATGCATCCTCGTCAATTCTTATTTATCATCATTCAACAATTTGATTAGTTGGTCATCTTCATTCGATTGACGCATCTAAATATAGGGCATTTCTTTCGCGGTTTTTGGGTTATTTTGGTGTGTTTCCCTTTATATTTACTCATTTTTAATCATTCATGAATTAGTAAGATATGATGATTTATTAAGAAGTCGCACAATAATTGGTATTTATCAAGTTTCTGCATGATTATCTAGGCGCCTATTCAATTCTGTTGATAAAAGTAAATATACAGTAATTTATATTGAAAAACCGTGAGTATCCTAAGTTTGTCAAGATTAGATTGGTTGTCGGATTTTTAAATAAGATTTCTAATTCAACAGTTTAGGCTGGTCATTCATAGTCCGGCAGCCAGAACGAGTTTCTGCAGGGAACGAGGCCGAAAGTGAGACTTTCACAGAATGATGCACACCCTATGCCTACTTCGAATCTGCACGTCTGCCGAGTTCTAGTGAGTCCCTCTTCTTGTCAGACAAGATCAAAGAAAAACACATGTAAATCCAATGGTACGCAGATTGCAGTTTTTGACTAAAATGAAATTTTCCATGTTTTCTCTGATTAAGCAAAAAGTATTAAGCCCAGAGTCATGATTTTTGACATGTAGTGCCCTCAGGTCATTTCCTATGATATGCATGTGCTTTTATCATGCATCTAGTCGGCAGTGTATGCGAGAATGTGGCTGAATGTGGATAAAGTTGCTCAAAATGTTTGTGTTTCCCGACATTAAGAGGCTCGCCAAATCTAAATGCGTTTAGCTTTATAGACAGGGGTGCATGAACATGATAGGAAATGACCTGAAGACATTCCATGCCAAACATTATGACTCTAGGCTTAATACTTTTCGTTTAATCAGAGAAAACATACAAAATTTCATTTTAGCCAAAAACTGCAATCTGCGTCCCATTGTATTTACATGTGTTTTTCTTTGATCATGTCTGACAAGAAGAGGAACTCACTAGAACTCGGCAGACGTGCCGATTCGCAGTAGGCATAGGGTGTACATCACTCTGTGAAAGTCTCATTTTCGGCCTCGTTCCCTGCAGAAACTCGTTCTGGCTGCCGGACTATATCCCCTTCGTGATTTCCGTCTTTGATGAGTTATGGGAGCATGCTACTGAAACGATCAGCCGGATTGCGACTCAATCCAATATATCCTGTAGGGAAGCCGAATCCGCCATTCTGACCCACCTCAGCATCATGCTAATGAGAGCGAATACACGAGCTCAAATTTCAAGATCGCCTTTAGGTCAACATTTTCTTTCAAGAACCTCTGCTTTATAGTATTTTTTCATAAGTTTGCGAATCACTCGATATTGTAAGTGCGTGTCTTGGCACCATGACGCCTGAGATGATCGACATTGATTTGCATGCATGTATATTTGGTACAAATTTTCATGCAGCCCATCACTGACTTATTGACTGATACTGAGAAGCAGCATTTTCGCAATGTGTTAGCCTGAAACATTTTACAACATGGTGTATGTCAAATGACGATCAGCTCGTATGTTGCTGATGAGTTCAAAGACCTTGAGTCGCGGAAAGTGTGTATTTGACAGCATGATTACATTATGTTTCAGAGATGTATAAATATGTCAGTAGTTCAATATTTCAATAGTATCGAAATGTATCTGTGCCTGCTAGATGTTGAGTTAGTTACCTAGATATGGAGTTCCATCCTCAGTCAAAAATGCGAACAGACATCCTCTATTTCACTCCACAGGATGAAGTGAGATGCTAATCCGGTCTGCTCCCATTCATCGACTGAAAATGCGGTTCATAGTATATCATAACTCCATTGATGATTGATGCGATATCAACAACAAAGGGCGTTTTCATAATTTTTCTACCTCTTCAACATCAAAACCTTTTCAATTCTACCAAACGGTGAAAATGATTATGAAGCTTGATAATTAAAAGTTATTTTTATTAAATTTATCATGAGACAGTTAAATTTCCTCGTTCGTCACAATTTCAATGGAAAAATTGGAATAAGGCGGGAGAGCTGGCTCAACTCGTGTCATTGACTCATCATGAGACACTTATTATTTATCACCGCTTCCATCATGACGTGATTAATCTATGATGATTTTTCTTGAATTGCTTACTTTTGGCTCAATTTCGCTTCTAAGAGCACCGACCAACTCAGGACTGAGTCTAGCATTAAAATACTGTCAATTAAAACTGTGTAGAATTTCCGATTGTAATCCGCCTTTGATAAATTCATTGCATTTGAATCGGCCTTTTGGCCCTCATCAGTCACTGATTAATTTTAGCAGTAACTGAAGAACTAAAGGAAATACAAACACAAATTCAAGACAATCAGATTATCAGCAAGAATCAACTTTAAAAGTCCTTTTTTGTCCTTGAATGTAGATTACAGATTGCTGCAGCAGCCAATTTCATTCTACATCCAAAAACATCAATTTTCTTATTTATCCATTAGTCATGAACGAAGCTAGGGGCTGCTCAGTGAAAAAATGGTAAATTAGATTATTCTAAATAGAGTAGTTGCAGTTTTTTTTTATCTGATTAAGTTATCCTCATCAGCAGCCTGTTCGCACGCCTCTTCAAGATTGTATTGGTCTGTGATAGTGGTCTCGGGAAGCTGACTCCCAAGATGTGCGTGCGAACAAAATAGTTTTCGAGCAACTCACGGTACGTACGCGTTCTAAGCTCACATGATAGGTTGTGAGTGCATCTGGAGAAGATCTTAAGTTTGGGTCGCACTCATTTACTACAGAGCTGCTTCTATCGAAATATGAGTTAGTACTATATGCTAATACAGTGTATATATATAATAAGTACTAATAGTACTATATCGAAATACTCCTAGTTACTGTATAAAGGACTATGTGAAACAACATCCCGATCGAGAGGGGCTGCAACTTATTAGCGGGTTTTTCTCCCGTTAGATTGTTGACACATGTCTCAACCCGTTCAAGGAGGTTAAGATGTGTTTGTGGGGCGCCGACCCACAAATGGCAACAATACTCAATCAGAGGACGAATAGTGGACTTGTAAATATAGCAGACAGTCAGCGGTGGAAGATAGTTGCTGGCACGGTAGAGACTGCCAATGCGTGCTTAGTGATGGACTGGATGTAGGGCTTCCCTGACAAGTCTTTAGTAACCGTTAATCCAAGGAAGGAGATGGAATATTATTCTCTGATGCTATGTTGGTCATCATCTCCGTCTTTATGTCGTGAATGTAGAATTTTCTTTAGTTTTTGAAGGATTGAAAGAAACAATCCTTTTGGCGCCCCATTCGGAGCCCCTACGTAGGTCTGCATTAAGAACGTCGCATAACCGCTGACGTTGATGGTTGTTCTATAAAAATGTCTCATTTGAAAGTGTCTTTTCATCTGCATACATCACCAGTTTATTCAGTCTTTGAGGTCGTTGATGCACAGCAGAAAAAGTGTATGTCCCTAAATTGACCCTTGAGGAAATCCTGCACTGACAACCTTGGTGGAAGACTTTTGGCCATTTAGAATGACAGAATAGGGAAAGAAGCAATAGATTTCTGGAGTTGATCAACAACTCCATAAGACCTAAACTTACTAAGGAGTCCTACATCAGTCCTACTTGATGCCAGACTTTATCGAATGCCTTGAAAATGTTCTGGGCAATTGATCTCGTCTCATTGTGTGTGTCCAGAACGCCACTCACATGTTCAGTGACATATGAAAGAACATCTGCAGTTGATCGAGAGTGCCTGCCTGAAGCCATATACTGTTCTTCTGATAGAAGGTTCTGAATTTAAAGGAAGTTAACATGCTGATCAATCAATGCTTCAAAAGTCCTGTCAGCAATTTCAAGCAGACTAATAGGACGGTGAATGGATGGAAGAGATGAGTCAGAACCTTTCTTTGAAACTGGAACCACAGAATCTGCTCTTGTTTTGAATAGTTTGGATAAAAGTGGAGAAGGCTCAGGTGAGAGGTGCTTGAGGACCGAAACTGGGATACCATCTTGTCCACGAGACTTCGAGCCATCGAGACTTGTGATGATCTCATTGGCGCATCGAACCATGACTGAAGGAGGGCTAAGTGTTCCGCTAGTGCGCGTGGGAATTAGAGGTGGAATTCGACCTCCATCGACCAATGTTGAATTCTTCGCAAACTCCTTGCAAGGAAGCTCGGTTTTGTCTGCTGAGGCTGTCGTCATCGAAGCGCTGACTTCGTCATGATAAAGTGCTGGGATGGAGGATTTGTTCCTATTCGTAACACCGCTGCAAATCTTCCAGAAGTCCTTAGTGTCAAGATTTTGGGATTTCTGTATATACGAAGCGTAACGGCTTTTGGCCTGATGTAAGGTTTCTTTGCAATTTGTTTGTGCTCTGAATGACATACTGTGATCTAACCTGGTTTCCGACAGGGCTAGAAGATCTGGTGACTTTCCTTGAAGGAAGATTGACCTCATTCCTCTTCCGCTGCAGAAGCTGATCGCATCGCAGTGCCTAGATTTATATATTCCTGCTCCCAAATATCGCTGGCTCAGATCCTATTTGGAAAGAGGCCCAGTATAACCTGCTGTGGTGACCTGTGTTGAGATATGATAACAGTTTTTTATTGTAAACATTAACATTAGGGTTAAACAACACTCGTAAAAACTTATAAATAATGATCACATCAATGATGCAGGCTACTTTTTTTCAATTTTTCATAAAATCTTTTCATTTCATAAAATCCTTTTGTGAAGGTAACCACTGATCAGTGTACCCCATTTGTTTGTTTCCGTTTTCAATTTCACAATGATAACAATGATTCACAATCTGAATGTGCAGGCTGGTATTCGTTCATTGAAAGTTGATTGATTGTGCATCGGTGGTATATCGGAAAAACTATTGCTTCTTCGAAGGGGGAGGAATCTAATTGCGAGGCTAGAGTTACACTTCCTTACGTCAAGGGTACCACCGATAAGATCGCCAGGGTGCTTCGACGAAGTGCGTCTCAAACCCGGTTCCATCTTGGGCAGAGGGTATCACAGTTCCTCCATGCTCCGAAGGATCGTCCGCCGAAACAACTCTTGAAAGACGTGAGTATGATCAACTCAAAGACTGGTGAAAAATCCTATATCCGTCAGTCTAGAAATACGCTGTCAACACGAGTGAAACAGCATCGAGGAACAGACTGTTAATTGCAAACTGACAAATCTGCTGTTGATTTGCATGCTGTTGAAGGACATCAGATTGAATTGAATAATCCGACTGTGATAGCCATGGAAAGAAACTACCGGAAACGGCTTTTCAATTAATCTTGGCACTTCAATAAAACGTTTTAATCGCACAGCCGAATCGGTTAATTTTCCAGCTTGTTACTCTTGTCTTTGACTATTTTTAATTCTATTTTCTTAATTATTCTATTTTTTTATTGTTACTATTATTTTTTCCTATTATTCCTTCTCTTTTATTATTAATTCGTTTTTTATTTAAGAATACTTTTTACTATTTTCCATGATTTTTTATGATATTTATATATGTTTCCATCATTTGTTTATTTATGTTTTGTTTGTTTCGATATTAAGTTTCATCTTCTTTATTTTAATGCTATTTCAAATGTGGTTTTAGCGTTGTGTGTTTGCATATTTCTGTTTAGCTCTTCTAGTTACTTTTGCCTTGTCCCTTTTGTGCTATGGCTGTGTGTCTCCATTTCTCAGTGCTACATGATCATGCTAATTCCCATTTGTCACGCTTGATTGAGGCCATGAAATGTGTTCAGTTGTTGCTGATGCATACCGTCTGAACATTGTGATCTCAATGTGCATTTGCCCTGAAAGATTGTCGGTCGAAAATTCGGCAAATGCCAATAAAGTACAGCATCGAAGAAGCAATAGTTTTTCCTGTATTCGTTCATGTGTCTAAGTACTCGCAGCGCAAATATGCGAAAGTTTTCACATCAGTACCGGTGCAGTTTGTGCTCATGCGTACTATTGTACATACTTGCATGCGCATGGGAATTGTAGTGGATGTAAGACTGTCGGATGCTATCATTTACATGGAAAGTTCAACGTGTTCTACGGTCTGCATATCATCCGAACGTATTGTAGATGCTTCAAGAAAGTTTTGAGCACATCTAAATCATTCTAGCAATCAAAATCATTTGATTAAAAAAATGAATAAAATGTGATTTTAAAAATGAATGAGTGAATTGAATGGTTTGAAATGATCTTTGAAATGAATAAGTGTGAATACGGAGCAATGTTCCAATCGCTTCTATGTACTTTATCGGCTTGTGTCAACGGAAGTAGCGTTCCATTGAATGTTCCCGTTCACGATCGTAGCGTGTCCTGTTTGGATTTCCTGTATTTCAGTGTATGTAAAAAGCACATTGTCAATCAACGCTCTTGTGACGGTGTAATGCGTTGTCGTTCATTGTCGAATTAAAAAAAAAAAACACCAACTAAATGTCAATGTTGTGGATCCAATACTTCCATGATTGCACTGTTTTGAAAAGCCATGGATGAGTCTAGTTCAATTATCACAGAGAGGAAATGATATGAAAATTTAAATAATGCGACGATGTGTGTTGTAGAAATATTTGACCCAACAAAATAGTGTTTGATTGACAAGTGCATGATCTTTGACTCTTTCGATCAATGAAAATTACTATCCATCAACATTATTTCGCGATTATTCCTTGACATTTGGTTGATTTGTTACAGTCTATTTACCAAGCCCTAAATATCAAAAATGTCATAAAATTTCTCGCTAGAAGATCGACTTCGGGCCCAAAGTTTCAAAGTGATCCTCATATAGTATAATTTTCAAAGTGTGTTTCCAAATGACTTAAATGTGTACATTCGATTTAACAGAAGTTAAACCCGATAACTACATGCACATGCAAAACTATAAATCGAAGCACCAATGGATGGATTGTAGGAAGGAATTCTTTACAGAGCGCGTTGCTCCCCTGTGTTGCCCTCTGAACCTGATGCATGGTAATGATTCTCTCATAGCATGGTAGCTGAGTTGATTCTATCTGAAATGCCTGTCATAAATAATAGAGTCAAAGTCAGTCACAGACACTCAGATCACACAGATAGAGATGACAACTGTACAATTTTTGAAATCATAGTTCTTGTGCAACGAAAGCTAAATACTTCCCATAAAAGTCGTGTGATTTAGTCCAAGAAAGTCGTAATGTCATGATGAAATGTTAGGCGTATTTTCGACCGAGTCGTGAATTTGCGCATCGTAATCAAATAGATGCTACTTTGCAATACAAACAAACATAATTTAATTACAAAAAATAAAGTCAATAAGTTTGCGAAAATGCACACTAAAAAAATTCCATACTGAAAATACCATACAGATGTTCAATTCGCAGTTGCTGTAATTATGGAGCTTATGTCGACAACTACAGAAAGTGACTCTTCTGGTACGTACTGTGTAAGAACAAGGGCGAGTGGAAGCCATCGATTTAAAGAGAAGAATTAATACCCTTTGCGTGAAATGACTGAAACAGTGGGTCATTAAATTACCCCGGGTTTATAACAGAGATGGAACCGGTTTACCGGTACCGGTCCACCTGCCTTATGGTAAAGTACAGGAACACTTAGATCGAGTGTGATTGGCTACGAATAGCGATCAGACAACAACCGCGTAAAACAACTGATGTTTGGTGGCTATTGCCTGCCTGTCTGAGTTTGTCTGTGACTACGCACTCATTACTTGCCTTTATTGTCGTCGTGTAACTCGAGTGTCGTGTCCTCGTGTGAGACTGAATTTTGTCACTTTCTTGATCAATTCGCACCGCAATGGAACTAACTGCTGATATTATTCGCTCAAAAGTTAAGTCTGATGATTTTCTGAGAAAGCGCAAAGAATCACTGTGTGATAATAATAATAGAATGCTTTATTTTCAATCAATACAACGAGCGGTATGACTGGTTACAGCAATTACATCATGTGAATCTCGAGTATTTTACGAAACTTCCATTGTAGAGTGAGGAGGATCGTCGTTGAGGTAGCAATTTCCGGTAGCGACGAACAACACGAGCAGGGTCTCTTACAGTAAAAAATTCGACAAGTGGATGAATATGGGGATTACCACTGATCTTTTTGATTAGTTTAATACACATTTTGTCCAGAAAATCACGCAGATGGGGTTTGCCTTGAACATTTGACCGTATAGACTGTCAAGTTTTTGAAAGTTCTTTACACTTACATCACAAATGATGGGCCAACAAAATGTTATATGACACAGCACAAGACTTACAAAAGCCTGCCAAACGACTTCACCACGGTTGTTATTATTACGTAAACGGCGTACAAATGACATGGAACAACAGCATTTAGCATACAGTTTTGCGAATTGGACATCCCAGCGAAGGTCTGAGGTAAAATACACTTCCAAAATTTTAATACAATCAATCTGTTCAATCGTGGAATTATTAATTACAATATCCATGGTCTTACAATTAGAAATATTCCTGGAAAAGGTCATACATTTAGATTTTTCAACATTTATAATCAGTTGCTTCTTTTTTGTCCATGCACAGAAAACATCTATATCAGAGTAGAAGTCAAAGTTAATACTAGGACAATCAAAATGCAACAAGGTAATGTCATCGGCATAAACAATAGGTTTTGTATTTACAAAGTCGGGCAAATCATCCATGAAAAGAGAAAACAACAGTGGTCCCAAAATTATTACGTATAATTGCTGAATGTTTGGAAGCAATTCAGTACTGTTTACGAAATCGACTCCAGGGGAGCGAAAGCTAGGATTTGTTTGTAAGGGATGAAAATCCTCTATTATTTTGGAAAGCAAATGAAAAACTGTACCCAACTTTGTGCAAAGTCACTCGCAAAGTACTGGTAATCCAAGCATCAAGCTCGCAAAGTGAGCGCGTTTTCAGTGATGCAGGGTTGACCCTGACCGCGACTCGAAACCGCTTAAAGTCTAAGCATCTCGAGGAGTTGGTCACCCTTAAGTGCTCTAAAAGCAGGACTATGGTAATTTCACAATTCACATGTTGGCATTTACACTTTGAGTTTTGTGTTTTTGAATAAATTTGATACAGTCGGATATTCCATTTTCCATGTATACTATTGATGCATGTACATGATTGTTGGCCAATGTAATTTTGCAATTACATGTAGGTCCTATATGCTTGCTGTTAATTGCTATGATTGAGCTGAGTCAAAATGGTAACAATTTTTTAATGCAGTAACATTCTCGAACTAATGCCGGTACATGTACTAGTTTTCAGTTCATTCAAGGAGTTACACAAAAATAAGCAATGAGGGACATGTTGTCTAAATCCATGCACTTGGAAAAGTTCACCGGTATCGGTACCGGTAGCCAAAAATGCTACCGGTTCCATCTCTGGTTTATAAGCACTAGTCAGGGCACATAAAGTTAAATTTCTCCCGATAAGTTTCTCGGATCCGGCATGTGAAAACGTACGTTTTACTGAAATTGTGACCGTAACTTATTTCTCATAAAATATAATGGGAAGGCAGATTGACCTTCCTTTTTACTTGAAGATAGTTAACGGATGTTCACTGAAATTAATTGTAAAAAATAACAAAGAAGAAAATAAAACCACCATCTTCCAATATTGGCTCTTTCCAATGCCACTCAAAACATAAAAGCTTTGCTCTCAAATCATCAAGCCCAAGGCACATGAGCAATGACTATCGAAAGATAATCCTCGAATGAAGTGAGAATTTATCATTTTTTTGAAACATTTATATGTTTTAAGTGACGTGTTTTTCCAATGACTTATAACATTCAGTAGAAAGAACAGTTAGTGATAAGTTAGTTTATAGAATGTACAATTTTTAACATGCACGGTTAACTATTTTGTCAGGTAGTTTGCTCACTCCTTCATAAGAAGTAAATCGTACAATTTGCACATATCATTTTTTCATAAAGGAAATTTTAGAACTCTCTTTTTTCTCTCTAGGAACGGGATCTAATCAAGAAGCTGCTTGATGAATACGAACAGGATACAACTACTGCATTCAAACAAGATGAAGGATCACGGCTTGCAAGTATGGACTCTCTTCTGAGAAACTACAAATCTCAAGTTGTTGAGCAGGATGCAATTATTCAAAAGCTAAGGAAAATTGAAAGTGTCAAGTCAAATTATGCGACCGAGAAAGCAAATGTAAGTTTGAATGTCATATTTCAGTGGATTTTGGAGACCATTGAAATGCCAACTGAATATCTTCGTTGAATGTAGTACGAAATTTAGAGAACAATTTGAATTTTTTTACTGAATCAATTGATTTGTAAGACGATATTCTGTGTCCCCGCCAACGGTAGTCCTTAAATTCAGTATTGAGAGCTGATGTATTTTATTTTATTTATTTTAAAGCAAGTCATCGCTCAAGTATTGAGTTTCTTGCAGAACTTGAAGTCTGTTAATGA
This sequence comes from Prostheceraeus crozeri, assembly GCA_907163375.1. Taxonomy (NCBI): domain Eukaryota; kingdom Metazoa; phylum Platyhelminthes; order Polycladida; family Euryleptidae; genus Prostheceraeus; species Prostheceraeus crozeri. The sequence goes on along the minus strand of CAJQUW010013316.1, from coordinate 8,945 downwards.
AAGCGATGACAGCTTCCTTAAAATTTTAGGAATTCACGAAATTAGACTAGATCTTGGTCGGGAATGATGATGATTAAAAATTTGCAATGAAGTTTGAACCCACTTATAAAGTTCCTAAAAATTACACTATCTTGGATGATTATATTTGCTACCAGCTGTGAATAATTCAAAATGAGAATTTCTATCATGAAATCCTATCATATCTTCTTCCATTAATCATGATATTTACTCGTGAGTTTTGCATGGTTGGGCGCTTTTAGTTGTGTTTATATGATATTTTCGGTAACAATCAACAATCAGTGAGGGTTGCACATGTGATTCTGGATCACTAAGCATCTACATATTGGGCAGAATGAGTAGATATGGGCGAATGAGAGGTATTGGTCATTTTTCTGCTTCAAAAACATCCCGAGGACAACGATAAATAAAATCATCCATCTTCGAAGTTGACCATTTTACTTCTGTCATTGGCCTATCACATAACTGACATATCGGAAAAGATCGACGTAAAATTCCTTCTTCCTGTAGGAATGTGCTATTGAAGCTGGGACATTCCCATAACGATGTCTACATGTTTCATAATTTTAATAAACTTATAGTTAATAAGACTTAAGGTTTGTCCTTAAGAGGACAGGTGGTGCGTTCCCACCGGCAGACATTAAACGTTCAAGGCGCGTCAAACTTTTGACTATCCTAGGACTACATTTTAGAGCCAAACTTGACGAGATCGGTGTGGAGGACCTTCCCACTAGTCCATTTTTCACTCAGCGCTTCTAAAGCGGGGCTGGACCTTACCCCTAATGGTCCTCTGACTTGTGATCCTCGACAAATGCATGAATGCATGAAGGTCTTTAAGCACAAAGACTTGACGGATCTGATTGCGTGCCGGGCGGACCTACCGGGGGTCCATAACATAGCGCTATACGGGCTGGACTTCACCCTTAAGTGTACGAGATCGTACAAGGCCGCTTAACAAGTGATCTCCTTGGTCAAAGTTTCAGGCTCGATTGATTAGGAACTTATATATAAATAGACACTTAGTAATCACCATGTCAACCCCATGGAGACCAGTAACCGACACAGTCCATTCATCACACTAGGGTAGTTAGCGATAAAAAAAAAAAAAGAGAACAAACGTTAAAACAAATAAAACAATAGCCAGTCGTCAGCAGGTACCCGCCTGGTTGCGTTTCGGCCCCTCTACCTGAACGCTCAAGCCCAGGCGGGCGGGGCCCCGCATAAACTTATATGCGGCTGGCATTCTAAAATCAATACAGTAATGATATGTGTAATAATAAGTAATACTGATAGTAATAGTAAAAACAAAAACAAAACAACCGCAAAAGACGGATACATCCAAAACAAACTAAAATATATGTGTGAAATACTGAAATGGTATAACCAATAAAAAAAAAAAATGTTTAGAAAACAGTGTTAATTATATTTTTTAAAATGCGCACTGCGATGTCAGCTGCCTGGCTGAGAAATATCCAAACTTGACTAGAAAATTGTTATGACCGGTTAGGATTTTCTCAGTACATGCCTTCATTTTAGACTTACAATATCCTCTGCTGCTCATCACAAAAAGTGTCATATTAATTCGTTTAATTAGATCTTCAAGATGTGAGCAGATGCGACAATAACGTAAAACCTGGCCGGCAAATACATTAATTCCCATGTTATAAGGTATTGCACTGTCTGGAAATGTCAACAGAACAACAGGGAAATCAAAATCTTCCACTTTATGATATATTGAGGTTCGAAGACCGTCACTACTAGATTGGAGTCTCACATCGAGGTAAACAACTGCTTTGTCATTGACTCCGTTTCTATCTGCAAGAAGCTCATTGGGTAAATTTTAGGAATTAAGGTATTGAAATGCTTGTAATTTATTACGCATATATCGTCTATATATCTCGAAGTGTTTGACAATAATTTAGCTAGTCCAAACTTTTTATTTTTAACCAATTGTTTCATAAAAGCAAATTCGCAATTTAACAGAAACAAGTCGGCAAGTAAAGGACTGCAATTCCCTCCCATTGGTACTCCTCGAATTTGTCTGAACACGTAACCGGAAAAAGAAATGTAGACTTCAGACACTATAAAATCAATAGCCTTCTTAAAAGAGTCCACGTCATAACAAGAATACCCCTTATATTTGATTTTGGAGAAAAACGACTTCTCATATCCTACACACAAGTATCTACGATTAGTGGAATTGAATGTGAGATCAAGGATGGAAAAAATATTATTCTTGATAGCACCTTGATCTAAGTTTGTATAAAGAGTAGAGAAGTCAAAAACTTGCATAGAGTGGACGTTCACGTTAGAAATATTCCTCAAAAAATCTTGAGTCGAGGCTACACTCCAAAAATAAGAATAACCAGTATTACTCCTGATTGACTCACAGTATCTATGGAAATTTTCTCTTATCACTTTCAGACCTTTGTTGATATTCACCGATAACTTTTTAGTTGTACAATTTCTGGCTCCGGCAATGAATCTAAACTTATAAGGATTTTTATGCAATTTTGGAATCCAGAAAAGTTTTGGTAGTTTAAGGTCCTTGTCACTAACATTAATATTAAAGTTTGATTTCATATCTTTAACGTGTTTAGTAAGGACTTCCTTATCAGAAATAAGCTCAGGTTTATAAGTTGCATTGCCTACTGCAGTGGAAGAATCTATGTCAAAACCAAGCTCGTCCATCAGGATTTAGAGATAGAACTTTTTACATATGAAACTAAAGTTGTTGGATGCTTTATCGACAGGAACGACTATCAAGTTTTTATGGAGATCTTGCAACTCCATATCAACACAAACGTTGCTGCCATTATCTTTCCCACCCAACTTCTTACAACGAAAGATGCGGTGCTTTACTAACATCATGACCCTGTTTTTCCAAATAGAGAAGTCATCAACTTTTAAGTGAAGGCGATGGACACACGAGATATATGATTATCTATGGAATCGCTGATCTCTTTTTGAATGGATTTCCATGATATTGACCTAGACAATCTGTGTTTAGTGCCATACGCGAATATAGCTCTGAGACCTGGATCATTTATTATATCTAAATTACCGGTAAAAACATGCCCATAAGGCTCATAAACAAAACTGGTCATCGAGTCACAGCTGCAATCGCTCTGTAAAATGCCAACAACTTCCTGAATTGTCAGGCTATTAAGAAACTTATTATAATTGAAGAATTTCAAACAAATAGGGTTATTAAGCTTTATGGTACACTTTGGGAGGATATAATGTTTCGCTTTTTCTGGAACTAAAGCACAGACACTTTTATCATTAAATACAGAAGGTAAATGAAGTTTGTCAACTAAATGAGACTTGAAAGGAATCACTATATGCGTTTTGTCTTCGGTAGAGCTATCCCTCTTGTTTCTATATAATTTACTATGAACATATGTTGTCAAAACGAAAGATAGGTCATTCGACTGATCAAGAAGCCTAGAATACATAATTTTAAGCATGCTATCACTAATCGATTTCAAGCAATTATAGAAATGTCTTATTTTGTTGCTCTTCATCAACTCTTGAAGCTCCTTGAGAATATCCTCACAACTATTAGATGGAGGATATTTTCTTTCTACCCGACTTCCTAAGGCCATGGCTTCTCTTACGTCTGCTAATAGGAGAACTAAAAAATGAAAATGAATTTGCAGTGTTCTGAGAGGCGCAACCTCCGCCTAACACTCTGTCATTCAAACCCAAAGGATGCAAGGTGTTCAGCGTTCTTATATGAAAATCTTCCTTACTGTTAAGCTCGAAGGCAATTTCTGTATCAGATTTATTACGAACATCGACAAAGTCAATAATTTGTATACTTACATTCATCCCAACTGTGATTAGAACTATTAAAATGATTACTTAAATACGGATTGAGATGATTCTTTTGAACAGACTGCCGATGCCCATTAAAGTCTACAATGTAATGGCTGTTTTGTCTGTCCAACATACTGGACCCCACATGATTGACATGTGATCAAATATATTACATGCCTACTCTTACACGAGAAACTACTAGGATAATTTAAAACGAACCGTCTGCCGGTACTAAAACTCTTAAAAGTAGTATTAGTGTCAAGAGATTTACAACATAGGCATCTTTTGCTGCCACAGACATCAACACTACTGACGCATGTGGAGGGCACTATCCACCCCTTCGCATTAACGTCATACACTTTAGCTTGCATTATATCCATATTTCAAATGCCAGGACCCCATACTAAGCAAGGAATCCTTTCAGAGGTTGGACTTTAGATCCTTGCTATCTAATTGGTACTTAGACCTAACACAACTACCGATGTCATTAATAACCGCTATAAGAATGTGAGGCTTTCGCCTGCCAGCAGAGGTCCAGTAGCGGGGTCATAAACCACCAGCATCTGCAGACTTACTGTGTTAGCAATTGAAGCTGGGACATTCCCATAACGATGTCTACATGTTTCATAATTTTAATAAACTTATAGTTAATAAGACTTAAGGTTTGTCCTTAAGAGGACAGGTGGTGCGTTCCCACGGCAGACATTAAACGTTCAAGGCGCGTCAAACTTTTGACTATCCTAGGACTACATTTTAGAGCCAAACTTGACGAGATCGGTGTGGAGGACCTTCCCACTAGTCCATTTTTCACTCAGCGCTTCTAAAGCGGGGCTGGACCTTACCCCTAATGGTCCTCTGACTTGTGATCCTCGACAAATGCATGAATGCATGAAGGTCTTTAAGCACAAAGACTTGACGGATCTGATTGCGTGCCGGGCGGACCTACCCGGGGGTCCATAACATAGCGCTATACGGGCTGGACTTCACCCTTAAGTGTACGAGATCGTACAAGGCCGCTTAACAAGTGATCTCCTTGGTCAAAGTTTCAGGCTCGATTGATTAGGAACTTATATATAAATAGACACTTAGTAATCACCATGTCAACCCCATGGAGACCAGTAACCGACACAGTCCATTCATCACACTAGGGTAGTTAAGCGATAAAAAAAAAAGAGAACAAACGTTAAAACAAATAAAACAATAGCAGTCGTCAGCAGGTACCCGCCTGGTTGCGTTTCGGCCCCTCTACCTGAAACGCTCAAGCCCAGGCGGGCGGGGCCCCTCAAAAACTTATATGCGGCTGGCATTCTAAAATCAATACAGTAATGATATGTGTAATAATAAGTAATACTTATAGTAATAGTAAAAACAAAAACAAAACAACCGCAAAAGACGGATACATCCAAAACAAACTAAAATATATGTGTGAAATACTGAAATGGTATAACCAATAAAAAAAAAAAAAAAAAATGTTTAGAAAACAGTGTTAATTATATTTTTTAAAATGCGCACTGCGATGTCAGCTGCCTGGCTGAGAAATATCCAAACTTGACTAGAAAATTGTTATGACCGGTTAGGATTTTCTCAGTACATGCCTTCATTTTAGACTTACAATATCCTCTGCTGCTCATCACAAAAAGTGTCATATTAATTCGTTTAATTAGATCTTCAAGATGTGAGCAGATGCGACAATAACGTAAAAACTGGCCGGCAAATACATTAATTCCCATGTTATAAGGTATTGCACTGTCTGGAAATGTAAACAGAACAACAGGGAAATAAAAATCTTCACTTTATGATATATTGAGGTTCGAAGACCGTCACTACTAGATTGGAGTCTCACATCGAGGTAAACAACTGCTTTGTCATTGACTCCGTTTCTATCTGCAAGAAGCTCCATTGGGTAAATTTTCGGAATTAAGGTATTGAAATGCTTGTAATTTATTACGCATATATCGTCTATATATCTCGAAGTGTTTGACAATAATTTAGCTAGTCCAAACTTTTTATTTTTAACCAATTGTTTCATAAAAGCAAATTCGCAATTTAACAGAAACAAGTCGGCAAGTAAAGGACTGCAATTCCCTCCCATTGGTACTCCTCGAATTTGTCTGAACACGTAACCGGAAAAAGAAATGTAGACTTCAGACACTATAAAATCAATAGCCTTCTTAAAAGAGTCCACGTCATAACAAGAATACCCCTTATATTTGATTTTGGAGAAAAACGACTTCTCATATCCTACACACAAGTATCTACGATTAGTGGAATTGAATGTGAGATCAAGGATGGAAAAAATATTATTCTTGATAGCACCTTGATCTAAGTTTGTATAAAGAGTAGAGAAGTCAAAAACTTGCATAGAGTGGACGTTCACGTTAGAAATATTCCTCAAAAAATCTTGAGTCGAGGCTACACTCCAAAAATAAGAATAACCAGTATTACTCCTGATTGACTCACAGTATCTATGGAAATTTTCTCTTATCACTTTCAGACCTTTGTTGATATTCACCGATAACTTTTTAGTTGTACAATTTCTGGCTCCGGCAATGAATCTAAACTTATAAGGATTTTTATGCAATTTTGGAATCCAGAAAAGTTTTGGTAGTTTAAGGTCCTTGTCACTAACATTAATATTAAAGTTTGATTTCATATCTTTAACGTGTTTAGTAAGGACTTCCTTATCAGAAATAAGCTCAGGTTTATAAGTTGCATTGCCTACTGCAGTGGAAGAATCTATGTCAAAACCAAGCTCGTCCATCAGGATTTTGAGATAGAACTTTTTACATATGAAACTAAAGTTGTTGGATGCTTTATCGACAGGAACGACTATCAAGTTTTTTTGGAGATCTTGCAACTCCATATCAACACAACGTTGCTGCCATTATCTTTCCCACCCAACTTTCTTACAACGAAAGATGCGGTGCTTTACTAACATCATGACCCTGTTTTTTCCAAATAGAGAAGTCATCAACTTTTAAGTGAAGGCGTCTGGACACACGAGTTATATGATTATCTATGGAATCGCTGATCTCTTTTTTTGAATGGATTTCCATGATATTGACCTAGCCAATCTGTGTTTAGTGCATACGCGTATATAGCTCTGAGACCTGGATCATTTATTATATCTAAATTACGGTAAAAACATGCCATAAGGCTCATAAACAAAACTGGTCATCGAGTCACAGCTGCAATCGCTCTGTAAAATGCCAACAACTTCCTGAATTGTCAGGCTATTAAGAAATTATTATAATTGAAGAATTTCAAAAAATGGGTTATTAAGCTTATGGTACACTTTGGGAGGGACGGAATAGATGTTTCGCTTTTTCTGGAACTAAAGCACAGACACTTTTATCATTAAATACAGAAGGTAAATGAAGTTTGTCAACTAAATGAGACTTGAAAGGAATCACTATATGCGTTTTTGTCTTCGTAGAGCTTATCCCACTCTTGTTTCTATATAATTTACTATGAACATATGTTGTCAAAACGAAAGATAGGTCATCTCGACTGATCAAGAAGGCCTAGAATACATAATTTTAAGCATGCTATCACTAATCGATTTCAAGCAATTATTGAAATGTCTTATTTTGTTGCTCTTCATCAACTCTTGAAGCTCCTTGAGAATATCCTCACAACTATTAGATGGAGGAATATTTTCTTTTCTACCCGACTTCCTAAGGCCATGGCTTCTCTTACGTCTGCTAATAGGAGAACTAAAAAAAAATGATTAAAATGAATTTGCAGTGTTCTGAGAGGCGCAACCTCCGCCTAACACTCTGTCATTCAAACCAAAGGATGCAAGGTGTTTCAGCGTTCTTATATGAAAAATCATTCCTTACTGTTAAGCTCGAAGGCAATTTCTGTATCAGATTTATTGACGAACATCGACAAAGTCAATAATTTGTATACTTACATCATCCCAACTGTGATTAGAACTATTTAAAATGATTTACTTAAAATTACGTATATTGAGATGAATTCTTTTGAACAGACTGCCGAATGGCCCATTAAGATCTACAATGTAATGGCTGTTTTGTCTGTCCAACATACTGAGACCCCACATGATTGACATGTGATCAAATATATTACATGCCTACTCTTACACGAGAAATCTACTAGGATAATTTTAAAACGAACCGTCTGCCGGTACTAAAACTCTTATAAAGTAGTATTAGTGTCAAGAGATTTACATCAATAGTGCATCTTTTGCTGCCACAGGACATTCAACACTACTGACGCATGTGGAGGGCGCTATCCACTCCTTCGCATTAACGTCATACACTTTAGCTTGCATTATATCATATTTCAAATGCCAGGACCCCATACTAAGCAAGGAATCCTTTCAGAGGTTTGGACTTTAGATCCTTGCTATCTAATTGGTACTTAGACCTAACACATACTACCGATGTCATTAATAAACCGCTATAAGAATGTGAGGCTTTCGCCTGCCAGCAGAGGTCCAGTAGCGGGGTCATAAACCACCAGCATCCTGGCAGACTTACTGTGTTAGCAATTGAAGCTGGGACTTTCCCATAACGATGTCTACATGTTTCATTAATTTTAATAAACTTATAGTTAATAAGACTTAAGGTTTGTCCTTAAGAGGACAGGTGGTGCGTTCACCACCGGCAGGACATTAAACGTTCAAGGGCGCGTCAAACTTTTGACTATCCTAGGACTACATTTTAGAGCCAAACTTGACGAGATCGGTGTGGAGGACCTTCCCACTAGGTCCTTTTTTCACTCAGCGCTTCTAAAAGCGGGGCTGGACCTTACCCCTAATGGTCCGCTGACTTGTGATCCTCGACAAATGCATGAATGCATGAAGGTCTTTAAGCACAAAGACTTGACGGATCTGATTGCGTTGCCGGGCGGACCTACTCCGGGGGGTCCATAACCTAGCGCTAATACGGCTGGACTTCACCCTTAAGATGTGACGAGAATCGTACACAGGCCGCTTAACAAGAGATCTCCTTGGGTCAAAGTTTTCAGGCTCGATTGATTAGGAAACTTATATATAAATAGACACTTAGTATATCACACCATGTCAACCCCATGGAGACCAGTAACCGACACAGTCCATTCATCACACTAGGGTAGTT
>CAJQUW010013315.1:0-244155 GCA_907163375.1 Prostheceraeus crozeri | reverse complement strand
ACTGAACTGTTTTTGTTATCTATGTGAAGCCAGACTCTGGGACGATTTATTGACGATTGAAGACCTTTGAAATACATGCCATAATAAATTTTTATTTCGTATTAACTTTGCATTCATACTGACGTACTTGAATGGGGCTTCAGTGGATGATTTAACCATGTATACAATTTTCATTTGGAAATAGTAGCACCGCTTAGTCTAAACTTGTAAATCTTAAAACATTTCATATGGACGATGATGATAGATGAAATAGTGTCAAATAAAATTAAGATAGCTTACACTTCTGATACAGGGATAGCAATCGACTGCGATCCATGTGTAAAGAGCTTGTTAGACTACGGATGGTGTTAAGTGGATGATTTAACCATGTATACATTTTCATTTGGAAATAGTAGCACGCTTAGTCTAACTTGTAAATCTTAAAACATTTCATATGGACGATGATGATAGATGAAATAGTGTCAAATAAAATTAAGATAGCTTACACTTCTGATACAGGGATAGCAATCGACTGCGATCCATGTGTAAAGAGCTTGTTAGACTACGGATGGGGTTAAGTGGATGATTTAACCATGTATACATTTTCATTTGGAAATAGTAGCACGCTTAGTCTAACTTGTAAATCTTAAAACATTTTCATATGGCGATGATGATAGATGAAATAGTATCAATAAAATTAAGATAGCTTACACTTCTGATACAGGGATAGCAATCGACTGCGATCCATGTGTAAAGAGCTTGTTAGACTACGGAAGAGAGAAGTGTGTTATGTTGCGTGTGGCGCGTGAGTGTCCTCCCATTTCATTCCATTCATTATTTTTCTTCCCCTCTGCATTCCATATCCGAGGATATGTGGCGGGCTTGGGACCGCTTTAGCTGCATTAGAAGGTTGGCCCTTAAAAGAGCCCATGGGTCGTTCTCCGTCCACCGACACTCCTCTCACTTCTGCAAAAAACTCTGAAAGAAAAAGAATAGGAGATTAGATGAGCTACAAAAATGATCATGTTGAGGAAGCTTACTGGGAACTTTCTTCCGAACTTTTCGGACGACGAAGTCTTCAAGCTGGCCGGTAACGTCCATACTCATGTGGAGACATCGGACTCCGTCGCCCTCATAACACTGCTGTGTTACGTTGGGATCATCCGTGATGGTTGGGGCGTCGCACACATTGTTCTCAAAGAGGGGAAGATGGACTTCATACACTCTCCTTTTTCGACACTTCAAACGCTCATGCAGTCGCTCCACTTCACCCGTCAACCTCTTATTAATAACCTTCACCACGCTTCGCATCCGCTCTATCTCTTCATCCTTCCTCGACACACTCGCCTGCAAACACTCCACCAAACCTGCCATCCTCAACAACTCGCTCCTTTCCGCCATCCATTCTTTCTCCTTCTTTCTCAAGCTCTCCAACTCTTCCCTTGTTGCCCTATACCCCTCAAACCTTCACCTTCAGCTCTTCATTCTCCTTCAAAACTTTTCTATTATTACTTTCCAAAGCCATCACACGATCCTTCATTCTCACAAATACCTCCGTGTCATACGCCTCTTGCTGCCGTGGCGATGACGCTGCCATCGGCTTAGCCACTTCCTCCCCCTCCCACTCTTCCTTCAAATCCGCTATGTCCCCAAACAAATCTTCCATCACCGCATCCAAATCAACATCATCCTTCTTCTTCATATTCGCTCTCAACTCAACTTCCTCATTCGAACTCCCATCACTCGAACTCCCCTCACTCGCATTCCTCACCACTTTCTCCCCACTCACGTCCTGTATCGCTGCCACCGCCTTTGTCACCTCTTCCCTCTCCAACAACTCTCCCTCAAACCATGCCTTGAACCCCTTCTCTCCGATGTTCCCACTCTCACACTGCAAATGCGCCTTCATACCTTCCTTCTCAGCCCCCATCACCCATTTCCGACAAGACACACACAACCTTAACATCACTTTCCTCTCATGGCCATCGTCCCCTCTTTTTCTTTTAAATGTTTCTTGAGTTCGCTACCTCTAGCAATCTTGCCACAACTGCACTTCCCCACTAGCATCTTGGCGTTACTCGCTTTGTCATGATAATTCTGTAAAGATAGAGTAAAATTTGATAGCAAGTGTTTATAGGATACTACTTGCTGATATGTATTGAAAGACTAAGTCACCAAACATTTGATAGCAAGTCAGCAACCGTTTGGGTGTTAAGCTCTTGAATCCGTTACAGGCATTACTCAGAGGGGATCTTATCCCAGCTCCAAGGCCTCGACCCACAAATCCAACCTCGATCGGACAGAGCGTGCGTCATATCACTGTGTTGGTATCCGGGCCCCAGTTTTGACATGAAAACCGGTGGAGTTATTTACAAGAGGAAACGACCCAAGTCACAGAGACTCATAAACGACTGCTTTTTATTCAAAAACTTTAATTATTATCATTAAATATGAATTTAAATTTTTCAGTATTTTAGTACTACTCATAAAACGTTTATAAGTAGTCTGTCACCTTCAGCATAGCAAACGCTGTCGAATGTTTTTTGAATCAAGTCTAAAGGACTTGTAGAAGCAAAGTTATAGCCGTTTGAAGATTTCGGCCTACTATCATCAAATGGTCAGTCATGCTATACTGACTAACCTATAAGTCTGACACCTTAGCTGATATCAGCAATGTAAAGTCAGAAGTCCGATATCGGACCTCAAGAGAAACGACTTACCTGTAGTCAGTTTCTCAACTTAGTGAAATTCCTCTTCCGATCCCGTTCTTATATACCCTGTGAATATGCAATCGATAAGAGGGGGGGGGACGTCAGTGAAATTTCAAAATTTGATGAAAAATGTTTTGGTGACGGTCCCAGGTCGAAATTCCACACTTTGGAAAATTTTCAAATTTTTACCCATACAAAGCCACTCTGACACTTAGGATTTTTTCAGGTGAGCGAGCTCCGACCTAAAATCTTGTAACCGCTCTAACTTTTGAACGAAGACAGATAGGAACAAGCCGATTGTTTCACTGAATTTGTCTCACTCTTAGCTTTCAAACGAGCTATCGCACGACAGAATCCGTCCACTGGAAGCCAAAATCGAAGCAAGCTGTCCAGAGGGGGGGGGGACGTCAGTGAAATTTCAAAATTTGATGAAAAATGTTTTGGTGACGGTCCCAGGTCGAAATTCCACACTTTGGAAAATTTTCAAATTTTTACCCATACAAAGCCACTCTGACACTTAGGATTTTTTCAGGTGAGCGAGCTCCGACCTAAAATCTTGTAACCGCTCTAACTTTTGAATGAAGACAGATAGGAATAAGCCGATTCTTTCACTGAATTTGTCTCACTCTTAGCTTTCAAACGAGCTATCGCACGACAAAATCCGTCCACTGGAAGCCAAAATCGAAGCAAGCTGTCCAGAGGGGGGGGGACGTCAGCCGAAAATTTTTTCTCTCCGATTTCGCTGGAAACATCCTTCCTAACCCAAAATTTCACGTAGATTCCGAATCTGGCCTCCGTTTTCTCATCCGATGCTTCGTTTGGGCGCTACACACCAAAACGTCCCAAATTCTAACTCTGTTAAAATTTTGAAGAAAAAATTTTTTTTTTTCGCCAATTGCCTTGAAACTCACCCTACCGATGCAGAATTTTACGCTGAATCCGAATCTGGCAGCCATTTCACCATCCACGACAACCTAGACGGTCGCCCACGTCAACCTAGACGGTCGCCCACGTCAACCTAGGCGGTCGGCCACGTCAACCTAGGCGGTCGGTCACGTCAACCCATACGAGACCAACACATCCGAGTCTCACACTCTGTCGTTGCAGAGGGGGGGGGGAGTCAGCGAACATGTTGTGAACCCACCTGGCCGGCACACCACGACAGACTCTGTCGTTCCAGACCAGAGGGGGGGGCTCAGACCCGAAGCACCACGGCGGCCGACCACGACACTCTGCCGTGCCAGAGGGGGGGGCGCCGGTCGAGTGTTTGTCACTTGCTTACTACTTGTATCTGTGAATGATCTCCGAAAACTGGAAAAATGCATTCTCAAAGTCAAAAAATTATAATTGGATATCACCTATGTCAATGATTGTGATATTCTTCTCTTGTGTCCTAAATTTCTTCTCACTAAACCTAAACTTAAACCAATTAGTGATGATGTTGATGAATTCAACAAATTAGCCATCACATCGCATATAAAATTCTTAAATAAAAAATTGAAACACAATAAATTTAAACTCCAAAAGCTTACCAGTCACATTTCGAGTCAATTATCGTGGTTTCGTATTCTCACGTTAAAATTGGCTATTTACAAACATGTCAATAACTCTCTCCTACAAGTAAAAGAATCTCATCGTAGTAAATTAAGTAAACTTTGGCTTGAACAAAGGACTGCAACCCCGGATTGCATCATTAACCTTAGTAGCCATTCACTCTCTCTGTTTGAACGTGAAGCATTACGGTATGGTTTAAAAAATCCTATTGCTCCTAGACACCTTGATTTAGATAAAATGAAATATGAACTAGAAAAATCAATTTGTGGCGTACCACGCAATGATCCTAACTGGACCAAAGAAATAAAATTAGATATAATACACTCACTGAAGGAATTCGAAGATAACTGCAATGACACTTTGAAAAGTAAACGTAACCGTATGTTGCACATGACTTTGAATAGACTATCTAAGATTCGTAACTTAAAGATTTGTTCTTTTGATAAAGGTCAAGGTATCGTGCTTGTAGATACTGATGACTATAATCATAAACTTAATGGGATATTGAGTGATTCTTCTAAATTTAAAATAATTCCTGTACCTACTGATATTAAAAAACATCCTGTTTGTATCGAGGAAAATAAATTATCTCGCTACCTCAATAAATATGTAAAAAATAAAGTTGATGACAGCGTTTATAAGGACATACTGCCTTCTGGTAGTAACATAGCACGTATCTATGGTACCGTAAAAGTACATAAGAACAACTACCCTGTTCGACCGATAGTTAGTACTATTGGTGCTGCTAATTATAAATTAGCTAAATACTTAGACAATTTAATTAAACCACATATCAATGATGACCTTATGTTGAAATCAACTAATGATTTCATTAGTGTATTAGATGATGTTAAACATAAAATAAACCGTCATAGCACCCTTGTGAGCAAATGCTTGTGAGCTTTGACGTCGAAAACTTATTTACCAACGTACCCGTAACTGAAGCAATCAACATTGCAACTAAATTAGTGTACTCACCTAGTAATGCCAATAAACCGAAGTACGAAGAAAAAGTATTTAAAGACTTATTAAAATTTGCCACGTCTGGTTGCTTTCTTATGAATGATACTGTATACCAACAGGTGGATGGTGTAAGTATGGGTAGCCCGTTGGGTCCAACCCTTGCTAACGTCTTCTTAGCTAATCTAGAACATAAATGGCAGGACCTACCTTTCTCTCCTGTTGTGTATCGTCGTTATGTAGATGATATCATAGCTGTATTTAACAATGAACAACACATAGATGTATTCCATAATTTTCTAAACATTCAACACAGTAACTTGCACTTTACATCAGAAGTGGGCAATAAAGAATTACCGTTTCTGGATGTCCTTCTGAAAATTGATGAGGACAATATACTTACTGAGATTTATCGTAAACCTACCTTTACAGGTCTTTTACTGAATTTCAATGCTTTATGTCCTCGCAATTGGAAAAACACACTAGTATTAGGCATGCTTCATCGTGCTTACAATGTATCCACCAATTGGAATCTATTCCATAATGAATGTAGTAAAATTACCAATATCTTAAGTAGAAATGGCTATCCATTGCAATTAATTCAATCAACAATCAACAAATTTATAGGTCGTAAATTATACAATTCTTCACGCGTTACAATTGATAATGACTTCAATAAAATAATCAAAATCCCCTTCGTGGGTTATGCATCACAGAAATTTAGTAATAAGTTAGTAAAAATATTTCGTAAACTTAACTTGGAATGCAAGGTTGTTATGACCTCGTTCAAAACTGGAAGATATTTCTCCCTTAAAAGTAAGTTAGGTCCAGACATGCAATCGCGTCTTGTCTATTGCTTTCAATGTCAGGTTGATCCTGATTGCCAATATATTGGCAAAACCAAAAGACGTCTGCATCAACGTAAACTTGAACACTTAAGTGGCAATAGTGTCATTGCAAAACACATAGAACAATGTAACCATTGTTTTCGTAACTATAATGATTGCTTTAAAATCATTTACCGTGGAAACTCGGACTTTGAGATTAGCATTGTTGAATCTATAAAAATTTTTAGTAGCAATCCATTGCTTAACCGAACATTAGGTTATAATGGTAGCTCTTATTTCTTAAAGATATTTAGCTAACAATACCTATTGTTTAATTGTTTATACGTAGTATTTAAATAACCTTTTCTTCGTTGCAGATTGTAACCACGTGACTTATAGAACACATTGACTGAGTAGATCTCCACCGTCTAAACATTCGTTGTCTTGTGCGTGGTCTTCACTGCTACATTTTACTGGGTTGTGTAACATAGCATCATAGAACTCTTGTTGCTGGCCGAGCTCCTGTGGCTCCGTGTCCTACCACTGTACTGTTTTGTATTTACAAGTTCGGTTAAGCGGCTTACCGTAACTCACCTGCTGATCTTACCTACACAGTAAGTTATTTTACCTCGTATGTTGTCGACTTCATCTTCATACTACTGTATTGATTTTACTTAATTTTTGCATAATTTCCTACCGCACGTTAACCTAACTTTAGTGGCTCTGATGAAGATTGTTGGTAACAATCGAAAGACGTCTCAGCAAAATACAAGTGTTTTCTATTTTGTTAATGTACTTACCTAACCATGAGTCTATACTCACTAGTCATTTGTTGTATACTGTGGTTTGTAAAAAGTAGTAATCTTGCTGATCTATACTTTAGAATAAGTAATCACTTTAATGTATCTGTGAATGATCTCCGAAAACTGGAAAAATGCATTCTCAAAGTCAAAAAATTACAATTGGATATCACCTATTTCAATGATTGTGATATTCTTCACTTGTGTCCTAAATTTCTTCTCACTAAACCTAAACTTAAACCAATTAGTGATGATGTTGATGAATTCAACAAATTAGCCATCACATCGCATATAAAATTCTTAAATAAAAAATTGAAACACAATAAATTTAAACTCCAAAAGCTTACCAGTCACATTTCGAGTCAATTATCGTGGTTTCGTATTCTCACGTTAAAATTGGCTATTTACAAACATGTCAATAACTCTCTCCTACAAGTAAAAGAATCTCATCGTAGTAAATTAAGTAAACTTTGGCTTGAACAAAGGACTGCAACCCCGGATTGCATCATTAACCTTAGTAGCCATTCACTCTCTCTGTTTGAACGTGAAGCATTACGGTATGGTTTAAAAAATCCTATTGCTCCTAGACACCTTGATTTAGATAAAATGAAATATGAACTAGAAAAATCAATTTGTGGCGTACCACGCAATGATCCTAACTGGACCAAAGAAATAAAATTAGATATAATACACTCACTGAAGGAATTCGAAGATAACTGCAATGACACTTTGAAAAGTAAACGTAACCGTATGTTGCACATGACTTTGAATAGACTATCTAAGATTCGTAACTTAAAGATTTGTTCTTTTGATAAAGGTCAAGGTATCGTGCTTGTAGATACTGATGACTATAATCATAAACTTAATGGGATATTGAGTGATTCTTCTAAATTTAAAATAATTCCTGTACCTACTGATATTAAAAAACATCCTGTTTGTATCGAGGAAAATAAATTATCTCGCTACCTCAATAAATATGTAAAAAATAAAGTTGATGACAGCGTTTATAAGGACATACTGCCTTCTGGTAGTAACATAGCACGTATCTATGGTACCGTAAAAGTACATAAGAACAACTACCCTGTTCGACCGATAGTTAGTACTATTGGTGCTGCTAATTATAAATTAGCTAAATACTTAGACAATTTAATTAAACCACATATCAATGATGACCTTATGTTGAAATCAACTAATGATTTCATTAGTGTATTAGATGATGTTAAACATAAAATAAACCGTCATAGCACCCTTGTGAGCAAATGCTTGTGAGCTTTGACGTCGAAAACTTATTTACCAACGTACCCGTAACTGAAGCAATCAACATTGCAACTAAATTAGTGTACTCACCTAGTAATGCCAATAAACCGAAGTACGAAGAAAAAGTATTTAAAGACTTATTAAAATTTGCCACGTCTGGTTGCTTTCTTATGAATGATACTGTATACCAACAGGTGGATGGTGTAAGTATGGGTAGCCCGTTGGGTCCAACCCTTGCTAACGTCTTCTTAGCTAATCTAGAACATAAATGGCAGGACCTACCTTTCTCTCCTGTTGTGTATCGTCGTTATGTAGATGATATCATAGCTGTATTTAACAATGAACAACACATAGATGTATTCCATAATTTTCTAAACATTCAACACAGTAACTTGCACTTTACATCAGAAGTGGGCAATAAAGAATTACCGTTTCTGGATGTCCTTCTGAAAATTGATGAGGACAATATACTTACTGAGATTTATCGTAAACCTACCTTTACAGGTCTTTTACTGAATTTCAATGCTTTATGTCCTCGCAATTGGAAAAACACACTAGTATTAGGCATGCTTCATCGTGCTTACAATGTATCCACCAATTGGAATCTATTCCATAATGAATGTAGTAAAATTACCAATATCTTAAGTAGAAATGGCTATCCATTGCAATTAATTCAATCAACAATCAACAAATTTATAGGTCGTAAATTATACAATTCTTCACGCGTTACAATTGATAATGACTTCAATAAAATAATCAAAATCCCCTTCGTGGTTTATGCATCACAGAAATTTAGTAATAAGTTAGTAAAAATATTTCGTAAACTTAACTTGGAATGCAAGGTTGTTATGACCTCGTTCAAAACTGGAAGATATTTCTCCCTTAAAAGTAAGTTAGGTCCAGACATGCAATCGCGTCTTGTCTATTGCTTTCAATGTCAGGTTGATCCTGATTGCCAATATATTGGCAAAACCAAAAGACGTCTGCATCAACGTAAACTTGAACACTTAAGTGGCAATAGTGCCATTGCAAAACACATAGAACAATGTAACCATTGTTTTCGTAACTATAATGATTGCTTTAAAATCATTTACCGTGGAAACTCGGACTTTGAGATTAGCATTGTTGAATCTATAAAAATTTTTAGTAGCAATCCATTGCTTAACCGAACATTAGGTTATAATGGTAGCTCTTATTTCTTAAAGATATTTAGCTAACAATACCTATTGTTTAATTGTTTATACGTAGTATTTAAATAACCTTTTCTTCGTTGCAGATTGTAACCACGTGACTTATAGAACACATTGACAACAAGCGATTATTCAAATGTTCCCTTGTGTTCAAAAATACAGCAGAAGCATAATCGAATAAAGACATGATTATGGCATTGAATACAATAATCAATTGGTCATGGTTTAACATGCCTTTCAGAACTTAGAACATACAATATTTGAGCAGCCTTTCTTACAACCAAATCAATGTGATCTCCCCATTTGAATTTGCTGTTGATGTACAGTCCTAACAATTTCAGAACGCCAACATTGTCCAAAAACGGTACTTCCAAAACGGTAAAAGTCCTACCAAAGCCAACACAGTGTTTTGGTCTTTGATGTGTTTACAGACATTTGATGACCTTGACACCAGGATTCAAAATGATCAATTTCAGATTTCACAATAGATAAATTGCTTGGCTGATCTTTCCACACGGGTACGATAAGTGTTACATCATCAGCATATTTGATTACTTTGATATCTGCATCACACGGCTTATAGCTGGACAAATAAATAGAAAATATCATCGGGCCAATAACTGAACCCTGAGGGACTCCACTTGTGACATGAATGTTATTACTCAAAGTTGTTCCCAATTTTACACGTTGTTTGCGATCACATAGGTAGCTATTCAGCCAGTTGATAAAGCAGTTGACATTTGCAAATTGGAGTTTCGAAATAAACGACAACAAGAGATTATGTGGAATACAATCGAAGGCGTGCGACAAATCAAATGTTATAATACGAACAGCAACAACATTTGTATCATCAAGAAACTTTAGAACAATGCCTTGTAGAGTAAGTAGCGCACATACAGTTGACGAACGGGGTCGGTAGGCAAATTGGTGTTCATCGTAAAATTCTAAGAGTGAATGGCTGAAGTTACTCAGGACAACTTTTTCATAGACATTGCTTATTACAGGCAAAAGAGATATAGGTCTCAATTTATTTACGTTCACAGGACGAGATTTAGGCACAGGACAAACATCAGCAACTTTCCAGATCTTCGGAAAAATATCTTTTTCAAAAGAAAGGTTAAATATGTAGCACAAAGGAAGGGATATAACGTCACCTGACAATTTCAACAATATGGGATGGATTCCATCGCTACCACAAGACTTATTGGCTTTTAGATTATTGAAAAAATTCTGAACAAACGATTTATCACATATAGTAGTCACAGGGGAACTCACAGATAACTGTGGAAAAATATTACTTTCTACAAAAATGAAGAAAATATTCCATTAACAGCATTGGCAGCTTTTACAGCGTCAGGGAATAATGCAACAATCTGATCTACCGAACTACTAACTTTTTTGCTCCGAACTTCATTTACAACAGACCATACACCTTTCACAGAGTTACACATGTTTCTACTCCAAATCATTTTCGATTTGAAAATTTCTTTACGCACTTTGTCTTTGTAATGACGATAAAGTTGGAAATTCTTAGCTTTATAAGCTGACCATCTTTCATTAATTAGGTCTATAACAACAGGAGTGATCCAGGGTTTAGTTTTCGTTGTGAATTTGACAAAAGAAACTGGTATCTTTGAAAATGCCATGTAAAATGCATCATAAAACAAATCTACACATTTTTCAACGTCACGACAAGAAAACAATGCAGACCAATCTGTCGACTCCAACTCTTTGTGAAAACGCATTACATGAGAATGACGCAAATCAAAAACTTTATGATAGTGGACTGTCGGTGGATTCGAAGAGCAGTCTTTCGAGACAATAACAATTGAATGGGCATTCCTAGCATTTCCAAGAGGAGGAGCAGTTGAAACATCGAACCCATTGACATCATTATCAAAGCAAAAGAATTTATCTAAAGTTGCATCACCGAAGGTAGGTACAGTAACAATATTAGTCATATTATAATGATCGAAAGGAAACTTCATATCGTACCTGTTAAAGTCACCACAGATATACAGATCAGCCTCCGGGTTGATAGACAAGATGTAATCAAAGCAATCAATGAGAAATTCTTTACATTGCACGAATACGTCGGCACTAAGTCCTGGTGGAATGTACACACACTAGGGTGGATCAAAAAATCGAAATTTTGAAAATCAAAATTTGGGTGGTCAAGTCTTTGGCCTATGGATATTTTGAACTCCCATGCAAAATTTCAGTGAATTTGGACAAGGTCTACTATCCCCACAGTGGCCATCTATTTGTTGACTATTTTAGTTTTTTCGTCAATTTACGCTAGTTGAAGCTGTATTACATGATACTTCCTAATGAGCTAGAGCCTTGAAACTCTAGGTGCAAGTACATGTTGACAGCCTCTTTTGATTGAAGCAAAAATTTAAATGACTCAGGATAGCGAGCTCCTACTGAGAGACCTCCAAAGTTTGCAAATTTTCAAAATATGACCAAAAATGTGATTTTTGATCATTATTCTTTATTTCCCTTTTAACTAAGATCTGGTGACTATAGTGTAGACCCTAAGTTCTAGCAAAAACAGTGATGAAATTGAATATTCCTTTGAGCAAACTGATATGAAGTGTTTGCTTTTTGCTGCTGTCGCTCATACTACTGGCCATTTTTCTGGCGAATGCTGTCCTTCAAGCCAGTCTATTCCCCACTCTACGGAAAGCTCTGCTATCTATTCATGTTAAAAGGTTGACGCAACTCATTTGTGCACGGTGATGACGTCGAACCGCTATTATACATTTGGAGATAGAAGTTGCTATAGAGACCGATCATAGATATCTGTGGTTGCGAAATGTTGGCTAATCTTGGTGTGTTAATGACTTCTACTTAATTAATCTCTTCATTTGCTGGTTTCTCTGCAAAATGTTGCGATCGGACACAAATCACTGCGTTTTGGGTCATCCTGCACAGCTGCCTGCCAACACTCTTCCTACCACACGCGAGGCTCTTCAGCACATGAAGCTTCTGAAGCAAATGAAACCACCAAAGGAGCCTATTATCAACTTGGCTGTTGAGACATCGAAAAGTGTACAGGCGATCTGGGAACACCGCAGCATTCCAACTTCAACATGCACTCACACAATAGGTACAAGACTAGCGAAACTTTATGGTAAAGCAATGGATGTGAATAAGTGGCAAAAGACTAGATCAAACTACACTGCTGTAGTGGCAGCTTTGAATGATGAATTCGATTCACTTTTTGACATATGTTCCTGCAAATGTAGACACTTTGCCCAGTGTTCCTGCACACGGAAGGTTCCAATCAGTGAACGAGAATTTCTTCAAGACCAGAGGTCAACACGCCAAATGGATGTAGGCAGCATTGATGTCTTAGGCACAAAGAGGACACAGCGGAAACATTATCGAGAGGCATTGGCGACATCTACTTCAGAAACGACGTCAGCCCAAACAAAGAGATGCTACAACACCTCTGAAGAGAGATTGTGAACCAACAGTCAAGCCACCAAAATGTTTTCCTACTGTTTTAGTATTGACAGACCGCTATGGGGTATCGAATACGGCAGCTGCTGCTTTATGTTCGGCCACCTTGAAGGATGCAGACATTGAGAAGGTAGTTGATCGCAGCAAGATTATGCGTGATAGAAAAGTCACACGTCAGGCAGCACAAATGAACACTGACATATCTTTCCTGAAGGCTCTATATTTTGATGGAAAGCGTGCAGACACACTTATGAAAGAGCAACAAAATCGAAAGAGTGTGAAACAGAGACATATAGTGCTGGTTGGGGAACCCAATTGTGAATATCTTGGCCATATTTCGCCTGAAAGTGGATCGGTTGAGACAGTCGCAAGAAAAATGCTGGAATTTCTCGAATCTAAAGGTGCTGATTCAAGACAACTACGATTAAGTAAGTAAATCAACATTTTTCTGATACATAAAATGTTCATGACATTCAGCAACATTTTCTCTTTCAGTTGGCTGCGATGGTACCAATGTCACAGTTGGTGAGACTGGAGGCGTTATAACATTGATAGAGGGCACAATCAATCAACCGGTGCACTGGTGTATCTGTCTTTTGCACTTGAATGAGTTGCCTTTGCGTCATCTGATGGAGTTTTTGGATGGTAAATCAAGTGGCCCACGGTCATACACATGAAATCTTGGTAAGGAGCTCAACAGATGCCATGAACTTCCTATTACAGATTTTCAGCCAATTGCAAGTCGAGAGATGCCTGTTGTGCCGCCTTTCATCATGAAAACACTGTCTACTGACCAGAGGTATCTGTATGAGATGGTGCAGGTAGTAATTACTGGGAGAACGCCATCCAAAATAGTTTCACAAACACCAGGCCCACTCAATCATTCACGGTGGGTAACAACTGCATCCCGAATTTTGCGATTGTATATAGCTACCCCTCAACCTGATTCCAAACTGAAAATACTGACAAAGTATGTGATCAAAGTTTATGCTCCGTCGTGGTTCCTGATCAAAAAGAATCCAGCCTTCCATTTTGGTACCGCACACTTCATCTGGCTGTGGAATGGCATCCGAGCTACTCTCATTAACTACAAGGCAGGTCAGGGAAAGCTTCTGGATATTCTCAGAAGAAATTGCTTCTTTGCTCATACTGAGCAGCTGATAGTTTGCATGTTGGGAGACGAAGACATAGAGACTCGGCACCAAGGCCTACGGTACTTACAGCAGATACGAGCAACATAGAAGATTATTCACCAGACCGGAGTTGAAGGGTGATGGGCAGCTGTCTCATGAAACTTTATGGCGTTCAAATAGTCAGAGTAGTGACCCACCGGTTTTGAAGGCAACTCCTCTTTGGACTTTGAGGCAGCAGGTTGAGTCACGACCAATCACCTTCGCTCAATACCCTTGTCATTCTCAGGGCGTTGAGCGAATGGTCAAAGTCGCAAGCGAAGCAGCATCAGCTGTTTCCGGTGCTGAAGTCCGCGATGGTTGGATCCGAAACACTCTCAACAGTAGAGAACTGATGCCATCATTTGACTCCAAAATGGACTTTCGTGCTTGATCCCATTCTGTGTGCGTGTATTTAGTTGATCAAAAATATTTTGTTTTAGATATTACAACTGTTCACTGAACATATTTTGCTTTTATCTCGAAGTGAAACTGTGATACCTCTCTAACTCAAGAAAATGGTGAAGCAACCAATCAACACCGCAGCACAGGGCTATTTCCTTCACACTTCGAGAGAAGGGACATAAGGGGCCAAGAGCTATAATTTAAGCTCACTTATTTTCATCAATAAAATCACTGTGCTCACTTGAAAGGAGCGGCTATAGAGGATGTCTGCCACAGGGGAAATCCATAAAATTATGTACATGTAGGCCTATTTTATGACAATAGCCTATACAGAAGGCTCACGTGCAAAGCACAACAGACCTACGTGTGTACACATGCTGCCTATTAATTTCGCACTTTGAAGCTCCTAAAAATCTTGTCTCTACAATGTTGGTTCGAATTCACGACAAGAAAGTGTCATTCAAAATGTGCAAAAATCACATTTTTGGTCATATTTTGAAAATTTGCAAACTTTGGAGGTCTCTCAGTAGGAGCTCGCTATCCTGAGTCATTTAAATTTTTGCTTCAATCAAAAGAGGCTGTCAACATGTACTTGCACCTAGAGTTTCAAGGCTCTAGCTCATTAGGAAGTATCATGTAATACAGCTTCAACTAGCGTAAATTGACGAAAAAACTAAAATAGTCAACAAATAGATGGCCACTGTGGGGATAGTAGACCTTGTCCAAATTCACTGAAATTTTGCATGGGAGTTCAAAATATCCATAGGCCAAAGACTTGACCACCCAAATTTTGATTTTCAAAATTTCGATTTTTTTGATCCACCCTAACACACACATCAAGTAAGAACACACATCATTTTCAAAAAATCTGATAATGTTACATTCAATACCAAAAGGTTTTTGCATGTAGCAGGGAAATACAACTTCGGTAGAAGGGATGGATAGTGAGCTGTAGATAATAGTTCCACCGCCACGTCTACTGTCCAAAATATTGTCCTGTCGATCATTGCGGAAAAACTGGTATCCCTGAATTTGAACCAGACTGTCCTCTATAGCAGGAGTAGACCAAGTTTCGGTTACGCAAACAAAAACAGGTTTCGTTGCAAATACAAACGAACGAAGTTCATCCAGCTTATACAAAAGAGATTGGGCATTACATAGCATCAGCCAGTTACTTTTACGCCGATTAGGGGTGTTTGAGGATGGATTGCGTAAAATCGCAGTTAGAAATTTTTCGATTGGGTGCGAAGCACAATACGATCACGAAAAATTACAACGTCTTCCCCGTTTTCCCTTCGCTCCTTCAGTTCGGCAATTAGAGATTTCCACAGTCTCTGTTGTTGAGGAGAGCGGTCAGGGTTGATGAACACACGGCGAAATTTCACATGAGCCCGTAAATTCTTTGCTTTTCGGAGAACTGTATCACAATTGTTATTCACTGAATAAGATTGAATTTCGTGACGCCCTCCGTCCAAGATACAACTGGCAAATACCGGATATCCCCTCACATTGTGGTTGTGGAGTGAAAAATGATTCGAACCATTTATTAAATTGTAAAATTGGAGGTTTCATAAATTTACGACACAACATGATAAGGGATCAGGAGGCAAATTTTTTGAGAGAAGTAGCAAAAGATGTTGTTATTGAGCCAATGCTTATCCCTATTGAATCAGATATTTTTGTACAAACAGGAAATAGAGAAGATCAACCAAGGTTAGACATAGCAGCACGAGGTGTATGGGGGAGCATGGAGAAGAGTTTTTTGATGTTCAGGTCACAAATCTATTTTCTACATCAAAGGCAAATGAAGCAGCGAAACAAATATACGAACGAAACGAAAAAGAAAAGAAGCGTATTTATGAAGAGCGAATAATAAACATCGAAAAGGGATATTTTTCTCCTCTAATTTTTGTACCACTGGTGGTGCTGGTCCGTGTGCTCGACTATTCCAAAAAAGACTCGCGAATTTGCTTTCACAAAAATATGGTGAAAAACATTCAGACATAATGGGGCATATTCGCACAAAATATATAAAAACCATGATCCGCAGTGTAGGAATATCTCTGAGAGGATTTCGTCGGAATAACAACATTGATATTCCTCTCTCAGATATTCCTTTCAACATCATCCCACAAATGCGCGAATATGAGCATTTCTAACTGGCTCAAGTAAATTTATTTGTATTTTTATCGCATTTTTGCACACACATTTTTATATGACTTTTACTTGCTTTAGCTGCATGTATTTAAGTGCTTGTTACCATCATTTATGGTTTATATAAATAAAGATGGATATATTTTTTCCTCCCGACAGTTTACACAGATATATTTTACGTCATCAACCTCAAACCTACTGGAATTTCACTGCATTCATTGTTTTCTTTTGGCAGCTGTAAACGGTAGTATAAAATGAGCCGGAATTTTATCAGCGGTCATTTGACCACTCTCGTCATACTTCACCAACACACAAAAATATCTATGAACAACAACTGATAAATCAAATATATCATGACACAAGCAAAGTACTTGAGAAATAATGAAAAGTCACCAGAGACGAACTTGTTTTAACCAAAGATAATCGAAACGATTTTAGAAAGAAGTTCGTTTAGCGGTCAATAGACCGCTCTCGGCATTCTAGTGTTAAAACATGCAAAAAAATTATCAACAGTCGATAATATTCCATGACTTTTATTCATTTATCTAAATGTTCCTTACAACAAAAAACGACAAATTGAAATCTGCTTTGAAACGCCTCAGCAGTGAATATATCGGAAATAATTGTCCGCCAACAGGGGTGTAGCACATCCCAAGATCTAATTGCAGGCTCACTTTTTATTTCTCAACAGCTATCTTGTATTAAACGGTGATTTTGGTGTGACTTGTCAATTCCACATATTTCTCTGACAAATTACTGTTATTGCGCATGTCAATGCCAAAAATACCGTTTCTATCAGTGCTCAAATGAGATCAAGTTGCGCTAAGTAAGCTTATGAATGGAAGGATGATTCATATTACCGTAAAACAATGACAAGCGATACAAAGAGATAAATTCAAAGCTCTTGCTGCATGCGACTATTGCTTTGAATGCCTATGCTGTCGTCATTCTGAATCATGTCAAGACCGAAGCGTGTTTGTAAAGACCGCTGCTGTAGGCCTACTTGCACTACATTGCAAAGATGATAAAGACTCCATACTTGACTGATGATAACTTAGAGGTTGCAGGGGTTCAATTGGATCGGTTTGTCAAAGAAGTGATCAGGAGTGAATATTATCGACGAGATGAAGAGAGGATTTACTTGCAAGAGCAGTGTAGGAGATGGCCATGCGTTGTCCTTTCGAATATGCTTGACGCAATGGCGCATCAATAATATTATTTGAAATTTACAGAAAGTGTCATAAGCAGGAATCACATCACCAATTTCTCAAAGAAGCGTCATGCCAGCTGACAGCATGTCGTTGAAGTTAGCACCAACTTTTTGAATATAGTTTGTACAGAATAGAAAACCACATATACAGGTGCTATTGATGACACAGAGTTTGAACAGACAAAATTTTTTCCAAAATTCGAACTCCGTCACTTTCAAAATTCAAATTTAAATTCGAAAAATTGGTGCAAGTGTTGGTGCTACCTAGCTAGCGAATTTGTACAGCATTCCGATGGAAAAATTTAGATACAAGAACAAAAAACTGAGTTTGTACAGTAACCTCCAGCACTTTCCCTACACGAACAACCGGTAAAAACCGCCAAAAACCGATATTTTAAAAGAATGATAAGATTTCCCAGAAAAGTTCTTGGTGCTACATGGAAAATGAGTTTGTACAGTGCTCTAACCGGTGGAAGAGCGTTCCGCTAATCGAGTGTGACTTTGAACACGCACTTCTCCGACACTCCAACACTCGCACGACCAGTAACTACAAGAATACTGCCCATTTATAAACATAGAATGATAAGTTTCTCTAAATTGGCCGTCAAAGTAAGCGACTTCAAAGTCTCTTTTACCGCGTCATTGGGGTAATTACGACATGGTCTGGGGGTTATTGCGACTAAGTACGTTTTCATATAGTGTTGCGAATTAAATTCCGATGATTGGTTGGGAATGTAATATATAATGACGGTGATGCATTTCGCTCCTATCCTAATAACAGAGCAACTGAACTTTACAAGAACGTCCTAAGTGCCCAATCGTTGCCTAGAATAGAGATTTGCACATATAGAAGTTGATCTTGGTCTATTTGTGATTGCAGAATTGATGTAGTTCATTATTTCGATAGATTTGTTTATGTGAGATAAAAAGGGGAAGTGTCTAGTATGTACATGTATATAATAAGCGTGTTTTGAAACTGAATAGGCCTATTTTTAAATGGGATGCATGCATGAGATGCTACAACTGGTCCACGTTCAAAAACAAAATTACCCTTTTTTAGAAATATACGAGCGTATTAGAGAAAAGAATATCAGAATTAGGCCTTAATATCTTAAAGGTTTCTCGTTCTTTCTGGACGTAGATCCTTTCGTTTGATTGACTTGAAATTGCATCTAGCTGTTGTTAATCGAACGAAATCCATGAACTCGAAACAAGCTTGAATCTTGAGCATTGCACCCTATTGTCGTTTGAGATATCTATGATTTCAAAATATGTTGGTAACGATTTTATTGACACAGGAGCGTATCAAAAATCGAAAAAAGCGACAAAAATCAAACTTTTGCACGTTGTCGCACCTATCCCGATGGGCCATGTCGCATTTACCCCGGAAGTGGTTTTCACTACCAAATTTGATCGGGCTACGTAAATAATGAAGAGGTATTCGACCGAATCCGCTATTACGTGTGGATGAACTTGACATTTTACTGTGATCTAAAAGATCGTCCATATTTAATTCCAGCTTGCTTCTCTTGACAGCAAACAAAATTTGTTGCAGAGTAAAGCAAATAAGGCCCAATTTTCAAAAACTGCCAAATCGTTCACCAAGTGTCAGGGTATATGCAATACTTTTGCGAAATAAAATACCTCAGAGATTAGCTATCGATGTAGGCACATATGGATGCAAACTGAACGGTTTCTTGGCTATGAGTTATTGGTTTTGGCTACAACCTAGTCGCATTTACCTCATGTTGCATTTCCCCAAGCCAGCCCATCGCTATAATAATCCTGCAATATTTTTATACACTGCATGTTCAATCATGCACAATCAACGATCAAGGTCACATAACTTTCACATCTTAATTTAAAAATTTGGCGGATGAATGAATGGTCGAAATTCTATCTTTTGCAGCGAATTGCGTGTATTTGTATTTCTTAATCTATGAGCGGCACATTAAATGGCACATAGAATTATAAATTTTCACATAGGAAAATGAAGTAATATGCAAGTTTGCTGGGTTTACATTCATTTATACAGCATCATTTAATTCGCATTAGCACACATATTTGACGATAAACAAATCAACAAAAATAAGATTGACAATGAATATAGCCCGTAAGTTTTATATGTCATTATTTTATGGCTACTGAGCTGAGAGCCTAACTAGCCTGCCTGACCGTGATACAATTTTTGATGCATCCGGTGATTAACATCATCGGGCAAGGTTCAGGAAATCAAGTTCCTATTTCTACCAGTCGGGTTGAACCTATGAGGCGTGTTCAAATGAAACCCGTTCGCTATACTGTATTTGTAGAATAGTAAGCAGACAAAGTAAAAGCACAATCAATTAGTAACAACTGTGTATCATTAACATAAAAACAGAAGCAACAATAAAAAAAAGTCTCCGTCGACTTCCCGGCAATTGTCCCGTTGCTTGGGTAGGCGTTGAATTCCGTTGGCAAAGAAGGACTTCGGCTGTCCTTTGAACCAATCCCTAACAGCTGTCTTCACTTCTTCGTCTGATCGGAATCGTTGTCCCTTGAGAAACTTCTTCATGGGACCAAAAATATGAAAATCACAAGGTGACAGGTCAGGACTGTATGCAGGGTGTTCCAAAACTTCCCAACGCTTCCTTGTCAATGCGTCAGATGTCGCCTTCGAAACGTGTGGTCTTGCGTTGTCGTGAAGAAGAATGACACCTGAAGACAACATACCGGGTCGGTTGCTCTTTATCGCTTGGTGAAGCTTGTCCAAAGTCTGGATATACCGCTGCGAATTGATTGTTTCGTTGGGTTCAAGAAATTCGAGGAGCAGCGGGCCCTGAATATCAAAGAACACCGTGAGCATCACCTTCCCTGCATATTGTTGCACTCGGAACTTCTTCGGCTTGGGTGAACTTGGATGCTTCCACTGCATGCTGCTCTGCTTCCCCTCCGGCTCGAAATGATGGCACCACGTCTCGTCTCCAGCCACAATGCGAAGCAAGAACTGCTCATTCTCGGTATTGAAGCGAGTCAGGTGTTCCAAACTGAGTGTTCTCCGTCTTTCCTTGTGGTCTTCAGTAAGCATTCGAGGCACCCATTGAGAGCAAACTTTGTGATACTGCAACTTTTCCTTCATGATGGTATGCATTGAGGCAATTGAGACATTGAAGTCATCTGCCAGATCTCGAATGCTTCGTCGACGATCGGCTCTGACTGCGGTATCGATGGTCTCAGTCAGACTTTCAGTCACCACTTTGTGCGCCTTTCCAGGACGTGGCAAATCAGATGTTTCAGTTCGCTCCTCTCGAAACCTCCTTTACCACTCTGTCACTGTGGTCTTTGAAACAGCTCGATCTCTGTATACTGATGCCATTCTGCGATGGATCTCTGCTGGCATGCATCCTTCTGCGGTCAGGAATTCCACTCTCTGGTCTTTGGACGGACTTTCTACCATGAACGACATTTCACTCGTCATTAATCGTGAACAACAGATACACTTGATGAACAAACACATTGTCACGCTGTTATAAAGCACTGAATAGTACTCCACAGGTCTGCTTTGATTAATTGGTCATGCATGAACCCGCTAAGATAAGTCGAACGGGTTTCATTTGAACACGCCTCGTACATACAAGGTTTTAGGATTCATTGCGGTTATTGCAATGTAACGGATAGTTCATTTGAGGCTATATTTCGGGTTGTACGACATAACTTGAACATCAGTAGGTTGCCTTCTACACCGCTCGTTATGACATCTGGTGATAACATTCTTTCATTTGAAATTATTCAAATTATCAACTTAGTGAGCATGTAGTGTATCTGAACATGTGTGACTGATTACAGAGAGCATCTGTTCAACAGCTACGATTATGACTCCCTTTCTCTCATGTTTGATCGATAAGTCTTCAACATTTTTTGAGTGTGAACACGAAATTGGAATATTTTGGCATCTACTTTATTCCGCTTGTCATGAGCATTCATGAAGTTTGTTGTAATTGATCTTATCCCGACCATTTCCTTTGTATTATAAAAACTTTATCGCTTGGTCACATTTTTGGTCATTTAAGGTTCATCTTATAGGCTATACGCAAGCCTGTACAATTCTTACTTTTATACCTTTGATTGTTTTCCGGATTTTACTAATACCTTAAATTCACATATGTAGACAAACCTTTTTCCCTTTGTATTCTTAGGATTTCATTGTTTCGTCCTATCAGCTGGACTATGGGCAAGTGCATGCAGTTGTTACATTTATTATGCCTTCGATTGTTTTCCAGATATTAGTGATAAATTGCAAGCAACACTTTCAAGATTGTTCCTTTATGCCGTGATTTTTTAAGTGCATTTGTAATTGTCTTAACTACAATTTGTTGACACAACTTAGTACAGGCATTTTCAGCGATGTTCCTCTTTTCTGTACCTTGTAGTTGTTTTTCTATATGGGTTTCGGACTGTCCAATCATTATCGTATAGATATTCGGTCTATGTCGCAAGTTATTTTTATCCCATCTGACCTTTCTATGCTGTGCTTCCTACTGTAATAGAGTATGTAAAATTGAGAACTCGATATTCATCTGTTGTCCTTCTCCCATGTCAGCATTTGGATTTGGTGCAGCTATTCATTTTTGAAGCACCGCCTGCATCAAGCTTTCCACCCGTTCCCGTCATGACATACACGGCCTTTTTCCAGAGTTTTGTGCACCATTCTCTGTAGATTTCATATTTTGATGGATAAGAACATTTCTTGAAACAATATACACTGTATATTGTTTTAATTGTCGCTTCACTACTGGAAATTAGCGATTCAACTGACAATTGAATTTTGAAAAAAACCATCGAATCGTTGTTGTAGTCACTGTATATTAACCGGTATTTACCGGTCGTGGGAGTGCTGGAGTGTCGGAGAAGTGTGTGTTCAAACTCACACTCGATTAGTGGAACACTTCCACCGGTTAGAGCACTGTACAAACTCATTTTCCATGTAGCATCAATTGATTTACTACTGGAAGTTAGCGATTCAACTGACAATCGAATTTTGAAAAAACCATCGAATCGTTGTTGTAGTCACTGTATAATAACCGGTGTTTACCGGTCGTGCGAGTGTTGGAGTGTCGGAGAAGTGCGTGTTCAAAGTCACACTCGATTAGCGGAACGCTCTTCCACCGGTTAGAGCACTGTACAAACTCATTTTCCATGTAGCACCAAGAACTTTTCTGGGAAATCTTATCATTCTTTTAAAATATCGGTTTTTGGCGGTTTTTACCGGTTGTTCGTGTAGGGAAAGTGCTGGAGGTTACTGTACAAACTCAGTTTTTTGTTCTTGTATCTAAATTTTTCCATCGGAATGCTGTACAAATTCGCTAGCTAGGTAGCACCAACACTTGCACCAATTTTTCGAATTTAAATTTGAATTTTGAAAGTGACGGAGTTCGAATTTTGGAAAAAATTTTGTCTGTTCAAACTCTGTGTCATCAATAGCACCTGTATATGTGGTTTTCTATTCTGTACAAACTATATTCAAAAAGTTGGTGCTAACTTCAACGACATGCTGTCAGCTGGCATGACGCTTCTTTGAGAAATTGGTGATGTGATTCCTGCTTATGACACTTTCTGTAAATTTCAAATAATATTATTGATGCGCCATTACGTCAAGCATATTCGAAAGGACAACGTATGGCCATCTCCTACACTGAATACAAAATACATTTGAATTTTGAAGGTGACGGAATTCGAATTTTGGAAAAATTTTGTCTGTTCAAACTGTGTCATCAATGGCACCTGTAGTGTATATGTGGTTTTCTATTCTGTACAAACTCTATTCAAAAAGTTGGTGTTGAAGTTGGTGCTAACTTCAACGACATGCTGTCAGCTGGGATGGGCAGAATGTCTCGCAAAATGAAACAGTGAAATCTGAAACCCATGGTAGTTGATCTCTTCAATCTCTTGGCTACCAAGGTGGGATGAAACGAACTATCACTGCTTTGTAAGCAGAAGATGTG
Organism: Prostheceraeus crozeri; assembly: GCA_907163375.1. NCBI lineage: Eukaryota > Metazoa > Platyhelminthes > Polycladida > Euryleptidae > Prostheceraeus > Prostheceraeus crozeri. The sequence goes on along the minus strand of CAJQUW010013315.1, from coordinate 220,490 downwards.
TGTTTTTGCGAGAGAAAATCAAACAGAAAGACCAATTTTGCCTACTTCTGCGGTCCATCCATGCGTATTTGATATCGACCTTTCGTGTTATGCTTGTCAGTGAATCAAAGTTGAATCTTTTAGGTAGGCCTATAAAATTTTTGAACTAATTTTAATGAAGTAAAATTGTATGAATTTTCTTCTCTGTGGATTGAAATTGATACTAAGAAAATATTTTAGTAAAACATGCTCACACAACTTACGAGTAGATCTATTTACCTATGTAGCTGTAGTGATGCAAATGGAAAATTTTCCAGAAAATTTCCGGAAAATTTTTCGGTAAATTTTGAAATTTATTTTTCGGTGATTGACGTTTTTGCCTTTGTTTTGGAGACTTATTATAGTCGTTTGAAAGGACTATGTAATATTCAAAGACCGAAAACTTCTCTATCTTCCCTGCATGTTAACTTTTGGAACCAAGCACCTTTATGTGTATTTCAGATCTTTCCAAATGAATTTCAGACATTAGATGGATTTCAGATTTCACTAAAAGAATTTCAGATATCTGTCAGAAACTCAACTTTGAAAAGATCTTAAATTCAACTGGAGATCTCCAATTCATCTGGAAATGTGTGAAATTCATTTGGGCATATCTGAAATCGATATGGAACTATCTGAACTAGAAACGGACGATGTGTAGTTTGTCCTCAACGAAGATATCGGACAATAAGTCAGAAGTTAGAAGCTATCATAGATATTCTTTTACTCATCACAGATATCTTTAGCTTCTAAATGTCTCACGAGTTTACAGTCTTTATATCTTCTAATATGGTCGCTCATGTATGATGCTGCATGGACTGTGTGCTTACACTTGATGTTCATCAACACATGGAGAAGTTGTATCAAATCAACGCTGCATAATAAAGCATAACTTTCAAGCTATAAGCAAACTCCAAAATAGAAGTACATTATTTTTGCTCCAGATCTTTCACATTGCATGAAATTATACCCCTATTGTAAAGCAAGATTCACGTTATCCGAAACGGTATCTGTGATTATCAAAAATGTTAGCAAATTAGCACAAGCCACTGAAAGGAATGCTCAAAAATCCGCGGACGGGACTCGTATTGACACGATCGTTTTAATCGAAATAATGATGAAATCAAGAGATTTTTAGAATAATTCTATTGATGTGTCCATGCCTCGGCTTTGTTAAACGCAAAATTTACATCACAAAAATTCAAAATGTTCCAAAATTTTCCATTTTTCAAGATCGTTTCATTCGAAATAATGATGAAATCAAGAGTTTTAGACCCATTCATGAACCCATTTTATTGGTGTATAGCTGCCTCGGCTGTGAAAGCGCTCGAATTATAGAGATATCACAACAAATCAAAACGGAAAATTTTCATCACTATGTAGCTGTCATAAAAAGATTCAAGCATATTCAAATAAAAATAACCTTCATAAATGGAATACGCATTGATCAACTGAGTAATAACTGAGGTATGCGAAATTATTAGCTTTAGAACTCAACTATCTTACATTATTTAGTAGCCTAATGCATGCCGCAACCGAAAGCATGAATTCATTTGTTGGCGTAAGTCCAAAAGATCAAGCACCAGACAAAAATTTGGGAATATAAAATAGATAGTCTATTATTAGAAACTTCTCTCGACCCGAGGATATCAATATATTTGCCACCATGACTCAAACATAGCTAGTTTTTTATTCAGTACACCGATATCTATGTTCGATTTTGAAGCACTTCAACAATTGGGACATCCTATGATTGTGATGCAGCTTTCTAAATAAGCATGCATATTATTTAGACTTACGCTTTATCTGTACTAGATTCGGGTGTGACACACCCCTTTTGGCGGTTGACTGTTATTTCACTTCGACGTCAGACAACCGTTAATAGGCCTAAATTGCTTGATGCTAAATGGGATCAAAACATGTTTGATGCAAAATGATTGTTCATGAACTACTACCTACTTTTTATTCTAATTGCGGCTGCACAAGTTTGTGTGATGTCAGCTCAGATGCGTGGTCGAACACGTGAAGATAATCGATTAAACCTTATAATGACGGTGTTATACATCGTGCAGCTATAGTCCTACTAAGCAGTTGGTGGTAGTGGCGGGCGCAGTTCATCGATTCCTCTCGATTGTGCGACGGAATCAATCACGCAATTCTTATATGACCGGGAATCGCGCGACTTTTTTGCAAAGTGACTTTTTAATAAAACATATGCTGATATTCTAACAAAAATTTGATATTCAAACTTTTAAACATAATGGGTGCTTCCCCGACACATTTTTGTTGTTGACAGCGTCAGGGATCTTTTCTTGCTCCTAAGTGCAGTCTCACTACCGTCGCAAAAGCGTTGAGTGTGTTAAATTCAGGGTTGGCTTTTTGCCGGCTAAAACTGGTTTTTGCCACTGAGTGGTAAAAACCTGGTAAAAACCGGCAAAAACTGGTAAAAACCGGCTAAAACTAAAATTCCGAAAAATCAGTCTATTTCTTCACGAAATGGTCGACAGCAAGTTGGGGTTTGAGTATTATGATCCATGTGGGTTTGCAGTTTGCAACTCTTATCTTCCAAAACATGACATTCATTCTGTGATAGAACCACATGATATGCTTTTATAACGAACGACAAGCGATGTTGTCTTTTGCTTACGATTACTCTGCCCTTTCCTTGTGATTTAAGAACAAATGTAGACTTCAGCACCATTTTGGTTCTTTGGTTGATGTAATAGAAGTTGTTAAATACTCCCAGAATTATCATCAAATGAAAGAAAAAATGAAAACAAATATATGAATATAACTGTCTTATACATACTGTAGAACTAAATTAAGCAAGCCACTTTCCTCATGTGGACGAAGTTCAATAATCCAACTGTCATTATTCTGCGTTGAGTGTTCAGCAAGAAAGCAGAGTGTATTTTAATGGCAGCTTAGGTTTCATCAGATCTAGATGTGAACCCTGGTCTCATGAACGCAGAGAGAACACTTTATCAAAAAGCGTCTGCACTGGAAAATCTAAGCTCCCAAATCAAGCAATGTGCAACAGTCACTTATAACGCATTTCCTTTTCTTAGAACTGAATGTACAAATACTTGTGACTGGAGCAGAAAATCATGATTTGGAAGAACAAAAAATTTATTGAATAACATTGTTCGCAACAGCAATCTTGATAAAGTGAGGTATAATGTATGTCTGAACAGCTTCAGTTATAATCTCACCAAAAGAACATTTCCAGTAAGCTGCAAAGTTGATCTTGTTAATAGAGTCTGAGAGTGACAAACAACTGTGACATTGTGATATTCAAGTTTGTTTAAAGTTCTTGAAATTTCCATATTTTGAGCTCATATCAAAGTTTTACTTTCGGTATGAAATTTATTTAACATCACCTTATCCTCTAAATATATGAGGGTAAATTGGCATGACATGAAAAAAGTGTTGAAGGGAAATTTTTTTAATCTAGTCCTGGGAGTGCAGGATAAATTTCATAGTAATATTCACGTGTGTGAAGTTGGCGCAACCACACAGCGCAACCATTTTTGTTTTTACTGTGCCACCCCCAAAAATCACATCACCCACGCAATTCGAGGTCGCTGATTATGTGCCACTACTCGGTTTCACGAAATTCAGCCTCCTTTGGCCAGAAAACGCAATTCAAATTTCAAATTGGTTGCGCTGTGAAGTTGGCGCAACCAATTTTTCCGACTTTCATAAATACAGCGCATCAAGCAACAAAACCCATCACAAACGATGCAGCATCCATGCCTAATTATGTGCCACGCAAAAAATTAATAAAAATAATAGATCTTCATGGAAAAAATCAAGTTTCAAAATTTTATTACACCGAAGTGTGAAGTTGGCGCAACCAAACTTCAGATCAAAATTATTCAGCACTCAGGTGGTTATGCTTCACATAAATGGCACCAGCGGATATGCCAGGTCAACATTCATCAGAATCAATCAAACAAAAGCTGTCCTTCACCCCTTCAAAAACAAAACATTAGACATCAAAATCACATGACAAAGCTCCTAACAAAATATTGCACATCCAGCGCAACCATTTTTCATTTCGAGTGTGCCACTCCTGAAATGCATGTTTCTTGTACAATTTGGGGTCGCTGATTATGTGCCACGCATCAGTTTTACTAAATTCGGCCTCCTTCACTCGGAAAACTCAATTCAAAGTTCAACTACATCACACAATAATTCCAGCGCAACCACTTTTCAAGTTGAAATTACTCTGCTCAAACGCCGCTTCACATCAAATAAATAGCACCATCGGGTGTGCCAGGTCAATATTCATCAGAATCGACCAAACACTCGTACCTATTCACTCGCTAAATCAGAAAATATCATCCTTCAAAAACACATGATTTCCTGCCATGTATAGGCCTAGACATGATCGAGCTGAAGCTCAGATCAATTCGAGTCAGCGCAACCATTTTTCATTTCGAGTGTGCCACTCCTGAAATGCATGTTTCTTGTACAATTTGGGGTCGCTGATTATGTGCCACGCATCAGTTCCACTAAATTCGGCCTCCTTCACTCGGAATACTCAATTCAAAGTTCAACTACATCACACAATAATTCCAGCGCAACCACTTTTCAAGTTGAAATTACTCTGCTCAAACGCCGCTTCACATCAAATAAATAGCACCATCGGGTGTGCCAGGTCAATATTCATCAGAATCGACCAAACACTCGTACCTATTCACTCGCTAAATCAGAAAATATCATCCTTCAAAAACACATGATTTCCTGCCATGTATAGGCCTATAGACATGATCGATCTGAAGCTCAGATCAATTCGAGTCAGCGCAACCATTTTTCATTTCGAGTGTGCCACTCCTGGAATGCATGTTTCTGTAAGTTGTAATGTAAATAACTTAACAGTTGAAATAACGTGCTTCGAGTAAAAACCATGCGCTAGTAGCAAGACGACATGTTGTTGTATTGAATTGTGTACAGCATCAGATCGATTAAATTCAGTGCAGTAAAAGAAAGGCAAATCGCACAGAGTAAGACATTGAAAACACAACAGTTCATCTCCCCCTTAAAAGAAACGATCGGGAGGCACGCCCTTGGTAGCGCGAGCTGAGCGCCAACCAGAGGACAACAAAGGTGAAGGCATTGACGAACTAGCAAGTCCAGTAGAAACAGAAGAATCATTTGTTGAAACTCTTCTAGGCCTAGCCCGAACAGTGGGAAACTCAGTAACATCATTCGAACTGTCCAAGTCGACATCATTACAATCAATTAAACGCTTTTTAATTTGTGTTATATGCCGTTTCCATAACCGTCCCCCAGAGACTGAAACTACGAATGTGACTTGGCCTTTTCTTCCTACGACTGTTCCCGGAATCCATGTCTTCGTCGGAAGGTATTGTCTGACCCATACGTCACTCGATTCAAAGTCATCCGTCGGAGTTGAGTTATTCCCGTTCTGTGGCTGTAAAACAGAGAATCGCGTTCTGACCTTGAATGAGAACAGCATTTCAGCAGGAATTTCACTCGTCGTAGAATGAGGCGAAAAACGGTAATCTTGAAGGAAATCACGTAGCGCAATATGTTTGTCCTTTCCGTCTTCTCTCAGTTTCGTCATTGTCTCCTTGAATGTTCTTACAAAGCGTTCTGCGATGCCATTGCCTTGAGGTCGGAAGGGACTGCTTGTCATATGCTTAATGTTCCATTTTGCATAGAAGCTATTCATTTGGTTGGAATTGAACGGTGGACCATTATCCGATACTATGCAATTACTAGGACCAAGTATTGCGAAAATAGATTCCAACGCATTAGCTGTAGCTGTAGCAGTAGTGTCTGAACCCATTCGAATAACAAAAGGATACTTTGATTTTGCGTCAATAACAACCAGCCATTTCTCTCCCCAAAACGGACCGAGGAAATCTATATGTATTCTGTCCCAAGAATGCTCCGGAGTAGGCCATGGTAAGTAAGATTCCGGCGAATTAGACGCATTCCTTTGACATCTTTCACAATGTGAGGACAATTGTTGTATTTCACTATCCATCTCAGGCCACCATATCCATCTTCTAGCACATTGTTTCATTCGATTCGTGCCCATGTGACTGCTATGTAGTAAGTTCAGACAGTCTTTCTGTAATGGTTTAGGAATAACCACTCTGAGACCCTTTAATAAGCAATCCTGTTGAACAGTGAGCTCGTCTCTCCGCTGAAAATATGGTTTGAGTGAATCATCGCTGCATTTGGTCGGCCATCCATGTGTAGTGAATCGCATGATCTTCGATAATGTCCTGTCAGATTTCGTATGTTTTTGAATCAACTCTGAATTTATCGGTACATCTTGTAGGGTTTCTTCATATAGCGCGTGAACCATTTCGGAATCAGAATCATCAAACATTGTATTGGACACAGGTAACCTCGAAAGCGAATCAGCATTGCCGTGATCAGTAGATTTCTTGTAGACAATCTCGTAATCATAACCCATCAGAGTTATTGCCCATCTTTGTAAGCGTGCAGCTGTAGTTTCAGGAATTCTCTTACTTGGATTGAATAGAGTCAGCAAGGGTTTGTGATCAGTCACCAGCACGAACTTGTGTCCGAGTAAGTATTGTTTGAACTTCTTCACACCGAAAATGATGGATAATGACTCTTTTTCAATTTGGCTGTAGTTCCTTTCTGCCGCAGTAAGGGTCTTCGAAGCGTGAGCTATAGGCAATTCATTACCGGCCTCGTCTTTCTGCAACAGCACCGCACCTACACCGAACTGGGATGCATCCGCAGCTAGAATCAAGGTCTTATTCGGATCGAAATGTACAAGTAAGGTTGCCTTTGCAAGTCTATCTTTTAGCTCATCGAAAGCTCGTTGACATTGATTGGACCATTTCCAGGGTACTCCTTTCTTCCTAAGGTTGTTGAGAGGGTAAGACACCTGTGAAGCATCGCGAATGAAATTCCCATAGTAGTTTATTTTCCCAAGAAAACATTCAACTTCTTTAACGTTCGTAGGAACAGGAAAATTCACTATTGCATCAACTCTCTCGGAGTCCGGTTTCTTCCCTTCCTGGTTGACAATAAATCCCAAGTACCTAACTTCATCTGCGAAAAATTTGCATTTTTCTCTTTTCAGTTTTAGTCCATACTCGCGGATTCTATCTAACAGCATTCGCAGTGACTTATCATGTTCTTCATCGCTGCTACCCGTAACGATAAGATCATCAATGTATGCAGCAGTATGAGGGATACCATCAATCAACTCATTTGCCAACCTTTGAAATATAGCGGGAGCGGAAGCTATACCGTATGCAAGTCTATTGTATCTGTAGATGCCCAGAGGTGTGTTGATGACTGCGATGTCTTTACTTGCTTCATCCAATTCAAGCTGAGTATACGCATCTGCCATATCTAATTTGGTGAATTTCTTTCCTCCATTCAACTTCACGAGTAATTCCTCAGGAGTTGGAATCAAGCATTGATCTTGCTTTAACCAAGGATTAATTGTTACTTTAAAATCACCACATAAGCGAATTTGATCATTAGTTTTCGGAACAACCACTATAGGCGCTGCCCAGTCGGAATGCGAAACTTTTGATAAAGTCCCGTTACATTCTAATCTATGAATCTCTTCTTTCACTGCATTCATACGCGCAAAAGGTACTTGTCTAGGCTTGTGAAATTTGGGAACGGCATTTTCATCTATATGAAGCTTTGCTTTGAACTTCGTGCAGTGTCCTAACTCGGTTGAAAACACGTCATCATAATCAGTCAATACGGAGTCAGCTAAGGAAACGGATGAGCACATCACTACATCTGACCGATATAAAAATTCATTACGCATCAAATCAGTGACATCAAGATTTGTTTTCCTAATAGAATCGCGACCAAACAAAGGCGGTTTTCTACCTGACACAACAAGTAAATTCAATATCTGTGAACTTCCTAATACACAGGCATTCACTTTACAATGACCTTTGACATTTATGTCATGACCTGTGTAAGAATTCAGTGAAATGTCGGTGTCCAACAATTTAGGGGACCCGATTCCACACCACGTACGTTCATCAATAATTGAGGCAGGAGAGCCTGTGTCAACTTCAAAAAGAATGTCTTTACCATTTACATCAATAGGTAACATGAAAGGCGAATTATGAATCATATTATGAGAAGAATTCACAGAACTGACAAGAGTATCAACAGAATGTACTTTGTTGGCAGAATTCTTGCTGGACAACACAGCAGATGAATTTGCGGAATTTCTTCCACACACAGATTGAATGTGACCTCTTGTATGACACGCATTACACACATAGTTCCGGTACTTGCACTCTTCACGTTTGTGATTATTCTTACCGCACGATAAACAGATGTAACCTTTGGTAGATTTATTCTTCGAAAAATTACCATTGTATTTAGACGCACCATTTGGTCTTGCAGGTCGAAGCTTTGCAACTTGTTTTGAACTTTCCGTAACTGTAGCAGTAGGTTGAATCGATTTCATGTCCTTGGATAACTGCTCAATCTGTAGAGCTATTTCCTCCGCACGTTGAAGAGTAGGATCACCTTCTTTCAGTAGAGCTTGACGAACTCGTAGATCTGCACAATTGATCACAATAAGATCACGTAATGCACGTTCTCTAGGCGTACTGACACAACTAGCATCAAAGCCACAATGTCTAGCTTTCTCACGCAATTCAGCAAACCATTCTGACGAACTTTGTCCAGGTTTCTGTTTGCAGGAATAGAGCGAATATGTAGCGGACATGAAGTTAGATTCTTCTTTGAAATGAACGTTTAACTTGTCGGTGATATCAGCAAAGGTAATAGCAGTGTCAGATAATTTCACTGGAGAAAATAAACTTGTGAGAGTTGAGAATAGTTCTTCACCGCACCAAGCTAAGAAATAGTTTTTCTTTTCCGCATCGTCCTTTATGCCACAAGCGCCAAAGTAAAACGAAAGTCTTTCTGAGTAGAGAGCCCATTTCTCCTTGTCCGTTGAGAATTTGGAGAAAGGCGGAATTACAGACATTTTCAGCACTGCAAAATGTCTGGCGTAAAATTTGCAACACTATTGTAGTCCAATTTTCCTCGTCGCCAATGTAAGTTGTAATGTAAATAACTTAACAGTTGAAATAACGTGCTTCGAGTAAAAACCATGCGCTAGTAGCAAGACGACATGTTGTTGTATTGAATTGTGTACAGCATCAGATCGATTAAATTCAGTGCAGTAAAAGAAAGGCAAATCGCACAGAGTAAGACATTGAAAACACAACAGTTTCTTGTACAATTTGGGGTCGCTGATTATGTGCCACGCATCTAACTTTTGAACGGCTGGTCCGATTGACTCGCAACAAAAAATGTCGTCGAGCAGTTTTTTCTCCTCTTTCAAACGAGTAGCCTTAAGACAAAATCCGTTCACTAGAACCAAAGTTAGAAGATTGCTGTCGGGGGGGGGGGGGAGGTCAGTGAAATTTGATGAAAAATGTTTTGGTGAAGGTCCCAGGTCGAAATTCCACACTTTGGAAAATTTTCAAAATTTTACCCATACAAAGCCACTCTGACACTTAGGATTTTTTCAGGTGAGCTCCGACTTAAAATCTTGTAACAGCTCTAACTTTTGAACGAAGACAGATATGAACAAGCCGTTTCTTTCACTGAATTTGTCTCACTCTTAGCTTTCAAACGAGCTATTGCACGACAAAATCCGTCCACTAGAAGCCAAGATCGAAGCGAGCTGTCCAGAGGGGGGGGGAGGTCAGTGAAATTTGATGAAAAATGTTTTGGTGAAGGTCCCAGGTCGAAATTCCACACTTTGGAAAATTTTCAAAATTTTACCCATACAAAGCCACTCTGACACTTAGGATTTTTTCAGGTGAGCTCCGACTTAAAATCTTGTAACAGCTCTAACTTTTGAACGAAGACAGATATGAACAAGCCGTTTCTTTCACTGAATTTGTCTCACTCTTAGCTTTCAAACGAGCTATTGCACGACAAAATCCGTCCACTAGAAGCCAAGATCGAAGCGAGCTGTCCAGAGGGGGGGGGAGGTCAGTGAAATTTGATGAAAAATGTTTTGGTGAAGGTCCCAGGTCGAAATTCCACACTTTGGAAAATTTTCAAAATTTTACCCATACAAAGCCACTCTGACACTTAGGATTTTTTCAGGTGAGCGAGCTCCGACCTAAAATCTTGTAACAGCTCTAACTTTTGAACGGCTGGTCCGATTGACTCGCAACAAAAAATGTCGTCGAGCAGTTTTTTCTCCTCTTTCAAACGAGTAGCCTTAAGACAAAATCCGTTCACTAGAACCAAAGTTAGAAGATTGCTGTCGGGGGGGGGGGGAGGTCAGTGAAATTTGATGAAAAATGTTTTGGTGAAGGTCCCAGGTCGAAATTCCACACTTTGGAAAATTTTCAAAATTTTACCCATACAAAGCCACTCTGACACTTAGGATTTTTTCAGGTGAGCGAGCTCCGACCTAAAATCTTGTAACAGCTCTAACTTTTGAACGGCTGGTCCGATTGACTCGCAACAAAAAATGTCGTCGAGCAGTTTTTTCTCCTCTTTCAAACGAGTAGCCTTAAGACAAAATCCGTTCACTAGAAGCCAAGATCGAAGCGAGCTGTCCAGAGGGGGGGGAGGTCAGTGAAATTTGATGAAAAATGTTTTGGTGAAGGTCCCAGGTCGAAATTCCACACTTTGGAAAATTTTCAAAATTTTACCCATACAAAGCCACTCTGACACTTAGGATTTTTTCAGGTGAGCTCCGACTTAAAATCTTGTAACAGCTCTAACTTTTGAACGAAGACAGATATGAACAAGCCGTTTCTTTCACTGAATTTGTCTCACTCTTAGCTTTCAAACGAGCTATTGCACGACAAAATCCGTCCACTAGAAGCCAAGATCGAAGCGAGCTGTCCAGAGGGGGGGGAGGTCAGTGAAATTTGATGAAAAATGTTTTGGTGAAGGTCCCAGGTCGAAATTCCACACTTTGGAAAATTTTCAAAATTTTACCCATACAAAGCCACTCTGACACTTAGGATTTTTTCAGGTGAGCGAGCTCCGACCTAAAATCTTGTAACAGCTCTAACTTTTGAACGGCTGGTCCGATTGACTCGCAACAAAAAATGTCGTCGAGCAGTTTTTTCTCCTCTTTCAAACGAGTAGCCTTAAGACAAAATCCGTTCACTAGAACCAAAGTTAGAAGATTGCTGTCGGGGGGGGGGAGGTCAGTGAAATTTGATGAAAAATGTTTTGGTGAAGGTCCCAGGTCGAAATTCCACACTTTGGAAAATTTTCAAAATTTTACCCATACAAAGCCACTCTGACACTTAGGATTTTTTCAGGTGAGCTCCGACTTAAAATCTTGTAACAGCTCTAACTTTTGAACGAAGACAGATATGAACAAGCCGTTTCTTTCACTGAATTTGTCTCACTCTTAGCTTTCAAACGAGCTATTGCACGACAAAATCCGTCCACTAGAAGCCAAGATCGAAGCGAGCTGTCCAGAGGGGGGGGAGGTCAGTGAAATTTGATGAAAAATGTTTTGGTGAAGGTCCCAGGTCGAAATTCCACACTTTGGAAAATTTTCAAAATTTTACCCATACAAAGCCACTCTGACACTTAGGATTTTTTCAGGTGAGCGAGCTCCGACTTAAAATCTTGTAACAGCTCTAACTTTTGAACGAAGACAGATATGAACAAGCCGTTTCTTTCACTGAATTTGTCTCACTCTTAGCTTTCAAACGAGCTATTGCACGACAAAATCCGTCCACTAGAAGCCAAGATCGAAGCGAGCTGTCCAGAGGGGGGGGAGGTCAGTGAAATTTGATGAAAAATGTTTTGGTGAAGGTCCCAGGTCGAAATTCCACACTTTGGAAAATTTTCAAAATTTTACCCATACAAAGCCACTCTGACACTTAGGATTTTTTCAGGTGAGCTCCGACTTAAAATCTTGTAACAGCTCTAACTTTTGAACGAAGACAGATATGAACAAGCCGTTTCTTTCACTGAATTTGTCTCACTCTTAGCTTTCAAACGAGCTATTGCACGACAAAATCCGTCCACTAGAAGCCAAGATCGAAGCGAGCTGTCCAGAGGGGGGGGGAGGTCAGTGAAATTTGATGAAAAATGTTTTGGTGAAGGTCCCAGGTCGAAATTCCACACTTTGGAAAATTTTCAAAATTTTACCCATACAAAGCCACTCTGACACTTAGGATTTTTTCAGGTGAGCTCCGACTTAAAATCTTGTAACAGCTCTAACTTTTGAACGAAGACAGATATGAACAAGCCGTTTCTTTCACTGAATTTGTCTCACTCTTAGCTTTCAAACGAGCTATTGCACGACAAAATCCGTCCACTAGAAGCCAAGATCGAAGCGAGCTGTCCAGAGGGGGGGGAGGTCAGTGAAATTTGATGAAAAATGTTTTGGTGAAGGTCCCAGGTCGAAATTCCACACTTTGGAAAATTTTCAAAATTTTACCCATACAAAGCCACTCTGACACTTAGGATTTTTTCAGGTGAGCGAGCTCCGACCTAAAATCTTGTAACAGCTCTAACTTTTGAACGGCTGGTCCGATTGACTCGCAACAAAAAATGTCGTCGAGCAGTTTTTTCTCCTCTTTCAAACGAGTAGCCTTAAGACAAAATCCGTTCACTAGAACCAAAGTTAGAAGATTGCTGTCGGGGGGGGGGGGAGGTCAGTGAAATTTGATGAAAAATGTTTTGGTGAAGGTCCCAGGTCGAAATTCCACACTTTGGAAAATTTTCAAAATTTTACCCATACAAAGCCACTCTGACACTTAGGATTTTTTCAGGTGAGCTCCGACTTAAAATCTTGTAACAGCTCTAACTTTTGAACGAAGACAGATATGAACAAGCCGTTTCTTTCACTGAATTTGTCTCACTCTTAGCTTTCAAACGAGCTATTGCACGACAAAATCCGTCCACTAGAAGCCAAGATCGAAGCGAGCTGTCCAGAGGGGGGGGAGGTCAGTGAAATTTGATGAAAAATGTTTTGGTGAAGGTCCCAGGTCGAAATTCCACACTTTGGAAAATTTTCAAAATTTTACCCATACAAAGCCACTCTGACACTTAGGATTTTTTCAGGTGAGCTCCGACTTAAAATCTTGTAACAGCTCTAACTTTTGAACGAAGACAGATATGAACAAGCCGTTTCTTTCACTGAATTTGTCTCACTCTTAGCTTTCAAACGAGCTATTGCACGACAAAATCCGTCCACTAGAAGCCAAGATCGAAGCGAGCTGTCCAGAGGGGGGGGGAGGTCAGTGAAATTTGATGAAAAATGTTTTGGTGAAGGTCCCAGGTCGAAATTCCACACTTTGGAAAATTTTCAAAATTTTACCCATACAAAGCCACTCTGACACTTAGGATTTTTTCAGGTGAGCGAGCTCCGACCTAAAATCTTGTAACAGCTCTAACTTTTGAACGGCTGGTCCGATTGACTCGCAACAAAAAATGTCGTCGAGCAGTTTTTTCTCCTCTTTCAAACGAGTAGCCTTAAGACAAAATCCGTTCACTAGAACCAAAGTTAGAAGATTGCTGTCGGGGGGGGGGGAGGTCAGTGAAATTTGATGAAAAATGTTTTGGTGAAGGTCCCAGGTCGAAATTCCACACTTTGGAAAATTTTCAAAATTTTACCCATACAAAGCCACTCTGACACTTAGGATTTTTTCAGGTGAGCTCCGACTTAAAATCTTGTAACAGCTCTAACTTTTGAACGAAGACAGATATGAACAAGCCGTTTCTTTCACTGAATTTGTCTCACTCTTAGCTTTCAAACGAGCTATTGCACGACAAAATCCGTCCACTAGAAGCCAAGATCGAAGCGAGCTGTCCAGAGGGGGGGGAGGTCAGTGAAATTTGATGAAAAATGTTTTGGTGAAGGTCCCAGGTCGAAATTCCACACTTTGGAAAATTTTCAAAATTTTACCCATACAAAGCCACTCTGACACTTAGGATTTTTTCAGGTGAGCGAGCTCCGACCTAAAATCTTGTAACAGCTCTAACTTTTGAACGGCTGGTCCGATTGACTCGCAACAAAAAATGTCGTCGAGCAGTTTTTTCTCCTCTTTCAAACGAGTAGCCTTAAGACAAAATCCGTTCACTAGAACCAAAGTTAGAAGATTGCTGTCGGGGGGGGGGGAGGTCAGTGAAATTTGATGAAAAATGTTTTGGTGAAGGTCCCAGGTCGAAATTCCACACTTTGGAAAATTTTCAAAATTTTACCCATACAAAGCCACTCTGACACTTAGGATTTTTTCAGGTGAGCTCCGACTTAAAATCTTGTAACAGCTCTAACTTTTGAACGAAGACAGATATGAACAAGCCGTTTCTTTCACTGAATTTGTCTCACTCTTAGCTTTCAAACGAGCTATTGCACGACAAAATCCGTCCACTAGAAGCCAAGATCGAAGCGAGCTGTCCAGAGGGGGGGGGAGGTCAGTGAAATTTGATGAAAAATGTTTTGGTGAAGGTCCCAGGTCGAAATTCCACACTTTGGAAAATTTTCAAAATTTTACCCATACAAAGCCACTCTGACACTTAGGATTTTTTCAGGTGAGCTCCGACTTAAAATCTTGTAACAGCTCTAACTTTTGAACGAAGACAGATATGAACAAGCCGTTTCTTTCACTGAATTTGTCTCACTCTTAGCTTTCAAACGAGCTATTGCACGACAAAATCCGTCCACTAGAAGCCAAGATCGAAGCGAGCTGTCCAGAGGGGGGGGAGGTCAGTGAAATTTGATGAAAAATGTTTTGGTGAAGGTCCCAGGTCGAAATTCCACACTTTGGAAAATTTTCAAAATTTTACCCATACAAAGCCACTCTGACACTTAGGATTTTTTCAGGTGAGCTCCGACTTAAAATCTTGTAACAGCTCTAACTTTTGAACGAAGACAGATATGAACAAGCCGTTTCTTTCACTGAATTTGTCTCACTCTTAGCTTTCAAACGAGCTATTGCACGACAAAATCCGTCCACTAGAAGCCAAGATCGAAGCGAGCTGTCCAGAGGGGGGGGGAGGTCAGTGAAATTTGATGAAAAATGTTTTGGTGAAGGTCCCAGGTCGAAATTCCACACTTTGGAAAATTTTCAAAATTTTACCCATACAAAGCCACTCTGACACTTAGGATTTTTTCAGGTGAGCGAGCTCCGACCTAAAATCTTGTAACAGCTCTAACTTTTGAACGGCTGGTCCGATTGACTCGCAACAAAAAATGTCGTCGAGCAGTTTTTTCTCCTCTTTCAAACGAGTAGCCTTAAGACAAAATCCGTTCACTAGAACCAAAGTTAGAAGATTGCTGTCGGGGGGGGGGGAGGTCAGTGAAATTTGATGAAAAATGTTTTGGTGAAGGTCCCAGGTCGAAATTCCACACTTTGGAAAATTTTCAAAATTTTACCCATACAAAGCCACTCTGACACTTAGGATTTTTTCAGGTGAGCTCCGACTTAAAATCTTGTAACAGCTCTAACTTTTGAACGAAGACAGATATGAACAAGCCGTTTCTTTCACTGAATTTGTCTCACTCTTAGCTTTCAAACGAGCTATTGCACGACAAAATCCGTCCACTAGAAGCCAAGATCGAAGCGAGCTGTCCAGAGGGGGGGGGAGGTCAGTGAAATTTGATGAAAAATGTTTTGGTGAAGGTCCCAGGTCGAAATTCCACACTTTGGAAAATTTTCAAAATTTTACCCATACAAAGCCACTCTGACACTTAGGATTTTTTCAGGTGAGCTCCGACTTAAAATCTTGTAACAGCTCTAACTTTTGAACGAAGACAGATATGAACAAGCCGTTTCTTTCACTGAATTTGTCTCACTCTTAGCTTTCAAACGAGCTATTGCACGACAAAATCCGTCCACTAGAAGCCAAGATCGAAGCGAGCTGTCCAGAGGGGGGGGGAGGTCAGTGAAATTTGATGAAAAATGTTTTGGTGAAGGTCCCAGGTCGAAATTCCACACTTTGGAAAATTTTCAAAATTTTACCCATACAAAGCCACTCTGACACTTAGGATTTTTTCAGGTGAGCTCCGACTTAAAATCTTGTAACAGCTCTAACTTTTGAACGAAGACAGATATGAACAAGCCGTTTCTTTCACTGAATTTGTCTCACTCTTAGCTTTCAAACGAGCTATTGCACGACAAAATCCGTCCACTAGAAGCCAAGATCGAAGCGAGCTGTCCAGAGGGGGGGGAGGTCAGTGAAATTTGATGAAAAATGTTTTGGTGAAGGTCCCAGGTCGAAATTCCACACTTTGGAAAATTTTCAAAATTTTACCCATACAAAGCCACTCTGACACTTAGGATTTTTTCAGGTGAGCGAGCTCCGACCTAAAATCTTGTAACAGCTCTAACTTTTGAACGGCTGGTCCGATTGACTCGCAACAAAAAATGTCGTCGAGCAGTTTTTTCTCCTCTTTCAAACGAGTAGCCTTAAGACAAAATCCGTTCACTAGAACCAAAGTTAGAAGATTGCTGTCGGGGGGGGGGGGAGGTCAGTGAAATTTGATGAAAAATGTTTTGGTGAAGGTCCCAGGTCGAAATTCCACACTTTGGAAAATTTTCAAAATTTTACCCATACAAAGCCACTCTGACACTTAGGATTTTTTCAGGTGAGCTCCGACTTAAAATCTTGTAACAGCTCTAACTTTTGAACGAAGACAGATATGAACAAGCCGTTTCTTTCACTGAATTTGTCTCACTCTTAGCTTTCAAACGAGCTATTGCACGACAAAATCCGTCCACTAGAAGCCAAGATCGAAGCGAGCTGTCCAGAGGGGGGGGGAGGTCAGTGAAATTTGATGAAAAATGTTTTGGTGAAGGTCCCAGGTCGAAATTCCACACTTTGGAAAATTTTCAAAATTTTACCCATACAAAGCCACTCTGACACTTAGGATTTTTTCAGGTGAGCTCCGACTTAAAATCTTGTAACAGCTCTAACTTTTGAACGAAGACAGATATGAACAAGCCGTTTCTTTCACTGAATTTGTCTCACTCTTAGCTTTCAAACGAGCTATTGCACGACAAAATCCGTCCACTAGAAGCCAAGATCGAAGCGAGCTGTCCAGAGGGGGGGGAGGTCAGTGAAATTTGATGAAAAATGTTTTGGTGAAGGTCCCAGGTCGAAATTCCACACTTTGGAAAATTTTCAAAATTTTACCCATACAAAGCCACTCTGACACTTAGGATTTTTTCAGGTGAGCGAGCTCCGACCTAAAATCTTGTAACAGCTCTAACTTTTGAACGGCTGGTCCGATTGACTCGCAACAAAAAATGTCGTCGAGCAGTTTTTTCTCCTCTTTCAAACGAGTAGCCTTAAGACAAAATCCGTTCACTAGAACCAAAGTTAGAAGATTGCTGTCGGGGGGGGGGGAGGTCAGTGAAATTTGATGAAAAATGTTTTGGTGAAGGTCCCAGGTCGAAATTCCACACTTTGGAAAATTTTCAAAATTTTACCCATACAAAGCCACTCTGACACTTAGGATTTTTTCAGGTGAGCTCCGACTTAAAATCTTGTAACAGCTCTAACTTTTGAACGAAGACAGATATGAACAAGCCGTTTCTTTCACTGAATTTGTCTCACTCTTAGCTTTCAAACGAGCTATTGCACGACAAAATCCGTCCACTAGAAGCCAAGATCGAAGCGAGCTGTCCAGAGGGGGGGGAGGTCAGTGAAATTTGATGAAAAATGTTTTGGTGAAGGTCCCAGGTCGAAATTCCACACTTTGGAAAATTTTCAAAATTTTACCCATACAAAGCCACTCTGACACTTAGGATTTTTTCAGGTGAGCTCCGACTTAAAATCTTGTAACAGCTCTAACTTTTGAACGAAGACAGATATGAACAAGCCGTTTCTTTCACTGAATTTGTCTCACTCTTAGCTTTCAAACGAGCTATTGCACGACAAAATCCGTCCACTAGAAGCCAAGATCGAAGCGAGCTGTCCAGAGGGGGGGGGAGGTCAGTGAAATTTGATGAAAAATGTTTTGGTGAAGGTCCCAGGTCGAAATTCCACACTTTGGAAAATTTTCAAAATTTTACCCATACAAAGCCACTCTGACACTTAGGATTTTTTCAGGTGAGCGAGCTCCGACCTAAAATCTTGTAACAGCTCTAACTTTTGAACGGCTGGTCCGATTGACTCGCAACAAAAAATGTCGTCGAGCAGTTTTTTCTCCTCTTTCAAACGAGTAGCCTTAAGACAAAATCCGTTCACTAGAACCAAAGTTAGAAGATTGCTGTCGGGGGGGGGGGAGGTCAGTGAAATTTGATGAAAAATGTTTTGGTGAAGGTCCCAGGTCGAAATTCCACACTTTGGAAAATTTTCAAAATTTTACCCATACAAAGCCACTCTGACACTTAGGATTTTTTCAGGTGAGCTCCGACTTAAAATCTTGTAACAGCTCTAACTTTTGAACGAAGACAGATATGAACAAGCCGTTTCTTTCACTGAATTTGTCTCACTCTTAGCTTTCAAACGAGCTATTGCACGACAAAATCCGTCCACTAGAAGCCAAGATCGAAGCGAGCTGTCCAGAGGGGGGGGAGGTCAGTGAAATTTGATGAAAAATGTTTTGGTGAAGGTCCCAGGTCGAAATTCCACACTTTGGAAAATTTTCAAAATTTTACCCATACAAAGCCACTCTGACACTTAGGATTTTTTCAGGTGAGCGAGCTCCGACCTAAAATCTTGTAACAGCTCTAACTTTTGAACGGCTGGTCCGATTGACTCGCAACAAAAAATGTCGTCGAGCAGTTTTTTCTCCTCTTTCAAACGAGTAGCCTTAAGACAAAATCCGTTCACTAGAACCAAAGTTAGAAGATTGCTGTCGGGGGGGGGGAGGTCAGTGAAATTTGATGAAAAATGTTTTGGTGAAGGTCCCAGGTCGAAATTCCACACTTTGGAAAATTTTCAAAATTTTACCCATACAAAGCCACTCTGACACTTAGGATTTTTTCAGGTGAGCTCCGACTTAAAATCTTGTAACAGCTCTAACTTTTGAACGAAGACAGATATGAACAAGCCGTTTCTTTCACTGAATTTGTCTCACTCTTAGCTTTCAAACGAGCTATTGCACGACAAAATCCGTCCACTAGAAGCCAAGATCGAAGCGAGCTGTCCAGAGGGGGGGGGAGGTCAGTGAAATTTGATGAAAAATGTTTTGGTGAAGGTCCCAGGTCGAAATTCCACACTTTGGAAAATTTTCAAAATTTTACCCATACAAAGCCACTCTGACACTTAGGATTTTTTCAGGTGAGCGAGCTCCGACTTAAAATCTTGTAACAGCTCTAACTTTTGAACGAAGACAGATATGAACAAGCCGTTTCTTTCACTGAATTTGTCTCACTCTTAGCTTTCAAACGAGCTATTGCACGACAAAATCCGTCCACTAGAAGCCAAGATCGAAGCGAGCTGTCCAGAGGGGGGGGAGGTCAGTGAAATTTGATGAAAAATGTTTTGGTGAAGGTCCCAGGTCGAAATTCCACACTTTGGAAAATTTTCAAAATTTTACCCATACAAAGCCACTCTGACACTTAGGATTTTTTCAGGTGAGCGAGCTCCGACCTAAAATCTTGTAACAGCTCTAACTTTTGAACGAAGACAGATATGAACAAGCCGTTTCTTTCACTGAATTTGTCTCACTCTTAGCTTTCAAACGAGCTATTGCACGACAAAATCCGTCCACTAGAAGCCAAGATCGAAGCGAGCTGTCCAGAGGGGGGGGGACGTCAGCGAAAAATTTTTCTCTCCGATTGACTTGAAACTCACCCTACCGATGCAGAATTTCACGCTGAATCCGAATCTGGCCTCCGTTTTCCCATCCGATGCTTCGTTTTGGCGCTACACACCAAAACGTCCCAAATTCTAACTCTGTCGTTTTTTCGAAAAATGTTGAAAATTTTTTCTCGCCGATTGACTTCAAAATCTCCGATTGACTTGAAACTCACCATACAGATAGAGAATTTCACGCTGATTCCAAATCTGAAATCCGTTTTCCAATCCGATGCTTCGTTTTGGCGCTACACACCAAAACGTCCCAAATTCTAACTCTGTCGTTTTTCGCCAATGTCACAAAATCTTAAATGGCGTCTCACATCTAAACGAAGACAGATAGGAACAAGCCGATTCTTTCAGTGAATTTGTGTCACTCTTAGCTTTCAAACGAGCTATGGCACGACTAAATCCGTCCACTAGAAGCAAAGTTGGAAAGTCGGTGCCGGGGGGGGGGACGTCAGCGAAAATTTTTCTCTCCGATGGCGTTCAAATTCACCATACCGATGCAGAATTTCACGCTGAATCCGAATCTGGCCTCCGTTTTCACATCCGAGCACTCCTTCCACTCGAAACAACCCATTTTACAACCCAACATTCAGCAGATTGCACGAAAAACATCACACACTATAGCCTCAAGGCAAAACCTGGCGGTCGCCCAAGACCACCACGACACTCTGTCGTTCCAGAGGTGGGGGGGGGGAGTCAGACCCGAAGCACCATGGCGGCCGACCACGACACTCTGCCGTTCCAGAGGGGGGGCCGCCGGTCGAGTGTTCGCCGTTTTCTTACTACTGATGTTCAGAACAGGCAGGAGAGTCAGTCCATCATGATTTTGCAAACACCTGGGAAAACTATAAGTTAAAGTCCCTGTCTCATCCTGAATATGGCAATTCGCTGAAACGAGCTGTGTGCGCATACAATCGTCGCCATCTAGTAAACTTATAGACTAAAATCAAATCTTCTTTGTCCGGCTGGTATAGCATACCAAGGACTTCACTTCTTCTAATTATATGAGTTCAATTAACGTTGTCATTTTTTCTTTCATGGTCATTAGTTCGACATAATATTTTTTGTCTTCTACCGGTATAACATACATGTAGTTTTCCATATAGTAATGAACATTACAAACATACCAATATACCATGATAGCATAGCAAAAATCACTTTTAATCAATCAGATCGACATTGATCAATAATTAATGTGTAACTTGTAGTCTGTTGCAGTTATGATATTTTGGATATCATATTCGTTTTCTGCGTCATAATCTTACATCTAATCAACATTTTGAACATTTCAATATTCCATATCGTGTAATCGATCATTAATCAATCAATCAGATCGATATTGATCAATAGCTCATCCGAAACGTATAATCGGCTGTAGTTATGATGCTTTGGATATCATATTCGTTTTCTGCCAGGTTAATTTGCATATATTACACTATTATGACATCACAGAAGTACAAATCTACTAAATCAAGCACTGGTAACCAATCAGATCAATACTGATCAAAAAAAGTCAATTATCTTTTGAAGAGCTCGTTGTACGATGTTTTGAAATCATATTCGTTTTCAGCACAAAATTTTGATTTAAAATCAATTTTCAGATATTATGGACAATTTTTTCAAGGTTAAAGTCAATTTCCAAGCACCGTGAGAACGCATTATTCATTAATTTAAAGAAGACATTTCCAAAATTATCCTTATTTTTTTAGCTATTTTGCGTTTTGCAATATTAAATTCTATGTAATTTTTTAACCACTTAGATTTCTTATATACTAATTTTCGATGTATTTTCATAAGTTTCATTCCATGATCTAAATACCAATCTAACATTCTACCTTCAACATTACTTATTACTTTATACAATATATTTATTACTTTGTGTTAACATGAGTCTCTTTGTTGGTCTGTATTTTTTAGGCATTTTAAACTTTTGGTAATCTGTAAAATCTTCTGCATTAGGTATTTTATTTTCAGGACAGTAAGGAAAATATTTTGTTGTATCTTTTATTTCAACAGGATATTCTAAATCAACTTCATATACAAAACCAAAATTATCTTCAATAGTTCTTTCATATTCAAGATTATAACTCCATTCTATTTCGCCTGTTGGTAATTCTTGTATCATGCAAGAAGATTATAAGCTATTAAAATCATAATTTGATAAAAAGTTTTCTCTCATAAATTCATCAATTGCTTTTTCACGTTCTACTCCTTCTTCTTTCCGTATATACGTATATCTGTCCGTAAAATTTCTAATATCTTTTCTTTTTCTTTCGGTGACAAAGGTTTCATTATTCCATATTCTTGTGGGTTTACTTTCTTGTTATAACATTTAACATATCTATTACTAAAACAGATGAAACACCACCTCTAATTCCAGATTCAAAGAATAATAATTTATCGTAAGAACTTTCTTTATAGTATTTAAGTTTAATATCAGTAAATTTCAATCCTGCTAACCATGTTAAACATGGTGTAGAATAGCAATAACATGGATCTATTCCATAATATTCTATACACATATCACGAAAGTTTTCAAAAAGATCAACTAGTATTAATACATTTGTCTGAAGATAATTCATGGTATAATCAAACATTGTTCTACAATTTAATTCTTTCCAATTCTTTTTTGCAATAAGATAATCAATATATCTTGACGGATATAAGTTAGGATAATTTGAATGAATATACATTCCCCAACAAAATGGTTTCTGATTATAAATAATCTTACTTTTAATAATGGAGTTGATTTGTGCTAATAGCCTTGCGGGTATAAAATAAAAATACTCTGTTGAGTAAATTTTCGATTTAATCTTCGTCAGACTCTCACATTTGATGAAGGCATGAATAACAAGAGCTTTTATAAGAAAGATGAAAAGAAAGATTGTCACTTCACAATTAGGAAGATTCTCTGATGCCATCAATCCGGCAGGGTGTCAAGTTACATCACCGTTGGATATTTTCCCCCGCCTCCTGTGATGAGCGGTCAGCAAACGCGGTGAGGGGCGATGATTGTTCCTGTCTATTGTCACAGGTGGGTCGGTCTGTTGACAAAAATCTTAGCGTGCGGTTTCCCATGCAGCCATTCATCAGGTTGCTTTCTTTGGCGATATGAAATGCCTCTAATGCTAGGCGCGTACGATTGCACTTTTCTTTCCCTAGGATCATCCATTTGATTGTGTGGCCGTTGTTTGTGCCATGCTGCTGAAGATGCTGGTGGACATGCGATGAGGGGGAATTCAAATGTTCTAATATTCGAGAACGGGCAGTTCTCTCACTCTGTCCGATGTACACTGCTTTACAAGTTGGGTGGGAACACATGATTTTGTACACAATATGCTTAGTAAAGCACACTCCTTTTGAAATAGATGTCTCGCAGGCTAGGCATTGTTTGGGGCAATTTTGCACTTCCTTCTTTGGTCTCAAACTTCTTGACAGGGGAGGTTCGGTAGTGTAGATAATGCGGATGTCGTCGTGTAAATCAGTCTCTCTGAGTATTTTGCTCATTTGTCTTCTCTGCCTCTCGTTAAAGTAGGGAATTTTTGGGTAGGTAGTCGGTGGGCTTCTCTTTGTTTCGCTTGCGTTTCTATTTTTGACTGATAGGATGTTGTTGTCAATGAAGTTCTCAGGATAGCCGTTTCTCCTGAACGCGTCTTTCATCTCTGATAGTGCTTCATCGGCATTCATGGGACTGGTATTTCTGAGGGTGCGATGAGTCTCTGCTGTGACGAGGTTGCGCTTTCCGCGCGTCACAGCAGAGACTCATCGCACCCTCAGAAATACCAGTCCCATGAATGGTACCGAGCCTCCCCTGTCAAGAAGTTTGAGACCAAAGAAGGAAGTGCAAAATTGCCCCAAACAATGCCTAGCCTGCGAGACATCTATTTCAAAAGGAGTGTGCTTTACTAAGCATATTGTGTACAAAATCATGTGTTCCCACCCAACTTGTAAAGCAGTGTACATCGGACAGAGTGAGAGAACTGCCCGTTCTCGAATATTAGAACATTTGAATTCCCCCTCATCGCATGTCCACCAGCATCTTCAGCAGCATGGCACAAACAACGGCCACACAATCAAATGGATGATCCTAGGGAAAGAAAAGTGCAATCGTACGCGCCTAGCATTAGAGGCATTTCATATCGCCAAAGAAAGCAACCTGATGAATGGCTGCATGGGAAACCGCACGCTAAGATTTTTGTCAACAGACCGACCCACCTGTGACAATAGACAGGAACAATCATCGCCCCTCACCGCGTTTGCTGACCGCTCATCACAGGAGGCGGGGGAAAATATCCAACGGTGATGTAACTTGACACCCTGCCGGATTGATGGCATCAGAGAATCTTCCTAATTGTGAAGTGACAATCTTTCTTTTCATCTTTCTTATAAAAGCTCTTGTTATTCATGCCTTCATCAAATGTGAGAGTCTGACGAAGATTAAATCGAAAATTTACTCAACAGAGTATTTTTATTTTATACCCGCAAGGCTATTAGCACAAATCAACTCCATTATTCAAACTCGGGTATGGCCAACGTATTTAAAAATCTTACTTTTGTTTTTATTTTTATCATCAACATCAACAACATCATAATTTTTATCATCCACTTTAATATTTAATGCTTCAATATCACAATATATAGTAAAAGGTACTTTATTTTTATAATACCATTTATTATATTTTAAAAATTCTTCTTTAGGAAAAGTATTTCTAACTGCTTCATTTTCTTGACAATATGTTAAATGATTATTCAATGCTTGTTCAGTTCTAAAACTTGTCATACATTGAAGACAGGGAAAACTTACATTATGAGATGATTATGTAAATATAGAAACATCTTTACATAATACACAATTTCCATTGTAATATATTATATTCGTTTGAGCTGGTTGTTCTGTATCAATATTTCCTTTGTAATTACTATGATTAACCATTATTGGCGTTAATGTTTTTATGATCTCATATTTATCAATACATATAATATTTCCTTTGTAAAAAATATTATGATGCATGTAATTATTACGATTATCATATTGTATTTCTGTTTGACATAAGTTTTTATTATTTAAATAAAAGTTTATCCATTCATTATTTTGCATATTTGTGTTAAAATCATTTTCACAAATAATGATTTGATTTTTACCATTTACAGTTTGAAAAAATATATCTTCACATTTTCCAGTTGAAATATATTCAACATTTAATTCAAAGACATATATACTTCTATTAAATGTTTATTCTTTTATGGAATTTTAAAAGTTTATTATAATCATAAGGAAATTCATTTAAACCATCAGAGAGATAAAATTCATCTATGTATTCTTGTTTATTATAATTATTCAATTGTTTGCTGGACGTAAATGTGCTATAACGCTCCACAGAAAACAGCAGTCATCTCTATTTTGTATGCTGATTATTTGTGAGGAGCTAAAAGGTAATGGAACATAACTACTACCTGCATTATTTTCATATTTGCAAATTACTAATTTCTTTGAAATTATTTTAACAAATTTCCATCCAGATTCACGTAACTCAGCTTCTCATATAGAATCAGATAATTTACTTTTCATTATTTCTAATGTGGGTTGTATATTTTCTACATTATGAATTTCATGTGATTTAGTAAAATGTCGTTCTATTATTTCTTCATCGTTCTTTTTATAAAATACTTCTTCATTCATATAACATTTAAAAGACTTTATAAATATATTAAAAAAATTGTTTAACACATCAGCGGAAATAATTTCGAATTCATGATCATTTTCATTGTAAAATTATATTTTTAATATCTCCCATTGTTTCATAGTCATCATTCTCATCATTTTCATTTTCATGAAATTGTAATTTATATTCAGAATAAGAATAGTCATCAAATACATTTTTAATTTCTAAATCAGAAAATATATTAGTTAAATGATTTATATATTTAATATACAGGGTGTCCGTAAATTCGCTTGACTTTTAAATTGAATATCTACACGAGAAAGCAATAAACTTTTTTATCACAAGCCATGTTATGTTGCTCAACATAAAGGGGAATTTACGAATCTAACAGTAAGAAGCCAATATTTGATGCTTAAAATGTTCAAATCAAGTGTTTGAAATTATTGCCATCGCAATCAATCACTGCAGTCAATCGCCGAATAATATCGAAAACACCAGCGACAAGTTCTTCGCGCGTGACTTCATTGCAGATATCAGTGATCTTCTCACTCAACTGGTCCAGGCTTTGTCACTTGTCATGATGGTATATCTTCGCTTTCATCCATCCCCAGAACCAAAAGTCGAGAGGATTCAAATCAGGTGAAAGTGGAGGCCACTCTCGGTCACATCCTCGACTTATCACGCGATCACCAAATGTCTGGACGAGGAAGTTTCGTACCTTTGTTGCAAAGTGGGGTGGGGCACCATCTTGCATAAATATACAGGAGGACAATTTGCGCTTTTGCGCAAGTTGAGGACGCACGTGCTCCTTAAGTATCTGGAGATAGGAATCAGCTGTCTCTGTGTTGGAGAAGAAAAAAGGTCGCAGTCCAAACTTAGCGGAAAATCTCATCCAGACACATAACTTAGCTGAATGAAGGGATTTTGAGATGCATGTTGATGGCTTAATATCTGACCAGATACGGCAATTGTGCGGGTTGACGATCCCATCAAGTGAAAAATACGCCTCGTCAGACCAGACAATGTCATCGATTACATTCTGATTGTCGAGAAGCCAACTCGCTAACTCACAGCGCTTTGGCTTGTCGGCCGGCTCAATTGCTTGCACGACTTGTAATTTGCACGGGTAAAGTTTTAATTCATGCCGAAGGATTTTATGGACACTAGTCTTTGAGATGATACCAACCTCTTCAGCCACTTTGCTGTGAATTGACGTGACTCCTAGCTTTGATTTTGAACTAGTCTCCTCGACGACGCGATTCACAGTGGCAATTGTCATGTCATCCATTGTAGGACGGCCACTGCGAGGTTTATCATGAACGCTGCCAGTTTCCTCAAACTTTTTGATGATATTTGCAATCGATGTTGTTGTAAAAGGATCTTTGTGAATGCGTCTTTGAGTCTTAAACAGTCGAAGGGCAGCTGTAGCACTTCTATTGCATGCATAGAAGTGCTGAACTATCTCTATCCAAGTCTGAATATCCATTGTGAATAAGAGAGGCAGCGATCGTACCACTTCAAATTGGGATTTCGGACATAGCATGAGGAAACTCTATGATACAGACTTAAACTATTGATTGACACATGCGTCTTTGTCATTGGTTAGCGAAAACATCACGTCATGGATATGGGATATGGCAATTCTATGCCATGAAAGCTGATTAATTTGACGTTCTCAATTGAAGATGATATGATATGAATCAATCAATGACTAAGCATGTCGTCATGGCTGGTGATGAACGTTTCATAGAATTGAATAGGGAAATTTTTGAGCTATGGCCCTAGGTAAGGTCAATTCACATAATTAACAGCACGGCTAATTGACTTAAACATTTACTGAAACTAAAATGAATTCACCAAAGCTTAATAACTATAATTGCACATATAATATTCATTACAAAAATGACTGCATGCAGAATGTAAAATTTAAGCAGTTAAATAATCGAATATTCATTTCTTATTGTTAGATTCGTAAATTCCCCTTCATGTTGCGTAATATAACAGGGTTTCTGACGTAAACGTTTATTGTTTACTCATGTAGATATTCAATTTAAAAGTCAAGCGAATTTACGGACACCCTGTATGTTTCTTTTTTTCTAAATTTTCGTTACTAGATTTTTCTACCTTCCTTTATGTACTTTACTTCGTAGATGAGATTGATAACTATTTTTTGCTTTTAATTGTTTTTCACATACATTACAATAAAATAGATCTGAATTTTTTTTTCATTTCTGTATTTTTTTATGAAAATAAAATAATTTTAATTATTTTGTATATCTTTTGAAAAAAATATCTTTTTTCTTCAAAAAATATGCAAAATATGCAAAATAATCATCCTTATCAAAATATGCAAAATATGAAATCTGTTAAAACAAATTTAAATAATTTTGATAGAACAAATGTAAGTAATAAATTTGCAAATCAACCAACTAATATTTCATCAAGCGGTATTTATGGTAAAAATAAAAAGGTACCTTTTAATATAATTTAATAAATTAAGAAGGAAAAGAAGAATAAAATGGATTTTTGTACTAATTGTAAAAATATAACACCTAATTCTATTGAGAAAGGATTATCTTGCAAAATACAAAGAGGATACAGATTTAGTTTATGTGCTGCATGTAAACAATAAAGATATTATCCACAGAATTTATTAGAAGCTACTACAAATCACATTACTGAAAGTCAACAATTAGAAAACAAAAATATGTACTATTCTTAATTAGCTGGAGGGTAAAGCATCCATTGTTTTCTGTAATTTATCAGCACTAATATATATGTCTGTGGCTATATCTTGCACTGGATTAACTACTTCATACAAATTTCTAAAATTCTCCACATCAGTTTTTAAAGTTTTTATTGTATCTTCTTTATCTATTCTCATTGGCACTTGTAGTTTTAATACATGTTTAAGATAGTAATCAAAATAATAAGAAAATGTTTCGGGAATTATAGTAATTGGTTCAAGAGATTCACAATCTAAAAATGTTATTATTTCTCGAATATTAGCTTCGTTTAAAGATGAGATTTGCTTTACATACGCATAATTTCTAATATCAAAATCGTTTGAAATATTACAATGAAGAAATTTGCTGTCAACTACAATATTCATATTATTATCATTAACTACAAATTCATCTGTTATTGTGTTTACTCCAATTATACCATATTCTATATGTGTATTTTTTTAAAATCAGACTTTATTGAATAATTTTTTGAAAGTTCATTAAAAAATAACAAATTATTGTGTGTAGTTACATATAATAAATTTATATCACCTCTTATTATCCACATCAAATGCTTTATGTGCTAAAACAAATATTTGTATATCATAATGTCTTCCTTTTGCAAATATTTCTGATGTATCTTTTTGATTTAATAAATTACTCATGTCATCTAATATTATCAAACTTCTTTTTGTTTGTGTTCCACGAAAATTTTCCATATTTTCTAATAGTGGTAAATTTTTACTAGCAATTACATTTTGAAAATCAGACCATTCACTTTTTTGTTGACAAAATAAATGTACTTGTTCTTGTTTATAATTTGCAGAAATATATCTACGAATAAAAAAGTTTTATCAGTTCCTGTTTTACCGTAAACTACAAAATGTGGTTTTTCATTTTATATATTTTCTTGATTTTCTTGAATAATTTGATTAACTTGATTAACTTGTTTTCGTGGAGCAGGATTTTTTTACAACCTTTAAATGTTTTTGTTTTTTTCTTACATTCATATATTACTCTCTGATGTGATGTTAGTATAATATTAAAATAATGCAAGACAAATATAATCTATAAAATAAAAACAATCAAAAGAAATATTTTTATACAATGATGTTTTAAAAAAAGAGTTAATCGCTGCATATCAGTTAGATTAATTTTCTTCGGAACAGGATTATATTGATTAATATTATTATATGGATTATTATTGATATATGGATTGCCATTAAATGGATTTTCATTATATGGATTATTATAATAGGTTCTAATATCTTTCATCGAACCAGGATATTTTTTTACTTATATGGATTATTTTCATCAGGTATAAGATCAGTTTGTTTATTTATTCTGATTAAAAATAAATACAGGCAAACTTTTCATAGAGTTTGCTGGACTCAAAGAAGCATCTAACGTCATATTATTTAAATTTGGTTTCTTTTTAATATTTGAAACTATTTTCTTTTCAGTAAGATTAGGAGTATCTTTAAGTTTTTTGCGAACCACATTTAAATTTTTGATCATACTTTTGATCATAATTTTGGTCATAAAAATTCATATCAAATTTTTCCATTTTTAAAAACGAAAAATAATTTTTAATTTATACCGTTCCGAGGGAAAATGAGTATTTGGGTGTTCCTGAAACAAAACGAAAAGTTCCAAGGTCATAAAGACGATCTCACCTCATTTCAGAACAGAATAAATTTTAAAAATTCGTATAAAATTTCTTTAATTAAACAGAATAAATATCATAATTATATTTTAACCCTTTAACGCCTGCGCTGATTCTAAGTACCCTCCCAATTTGACTGAGCCCGAGATAACTCGTATCGATGCAGCAGCAGAATATCACTGACAGCGTAAAACAGTTAGTACATCCAGAACCTGAGCCCGAGTTATCTCATATCAAGAGAGCGGTAGAATATCGCTGACGGCGCAACAGAGTTACTACATTGAGAGCCTGAGCCCGAGATATCTCGTCGCCTGCACTCAGCGCGCTGTGACTGAAAGAATTTCGTCAATCCTCACTGTGAAACTGCTTTTCACTGGTTTTGTTGTATTATGTTTTATCCTTAAATGTGTTATAATCAATGATGGTTATAATTATTTTGAAAATGCAATTAAGTAAAAATGTAAACAGCAAAATATCATATGAACGAGACTTTTTTAATTTTCTTTAAATTTCATGATATATATTTATAACGCTCGAATAAAAACAAGAATCATTACCAAATTACACATAGAATTTGAATTCTCAAAAGTATTAGGCTTATCGGCTTATAACATAACAATTACTAATTCTCTTTCGTCTGACAAAATGATATCTCCATCGTCCATCTTCAATAACAATATCATGTAATAACTGCCTCATTAGTTCAGAATTGAGGCACAATACTCTCGAAGACGTGGTTAAAAGGATAGCCCGAACAAAATTCGTATGATAAGCAGTGTGTGTGGTGTGCATGATTGCATTTTCTCGCGTTGTTGTTGCTGCGCCGTGTTAATTTTGTAATTTTGAATAGTGTACTTTTGGAAAAGAGTATGAGTCAACTCAAATGTGCTCATAGAAAACAGTCTCTTACTCTGTTCCTCTTTGGTTTTGTCTCTTCTTCTCCATTGAAAATTTACGAGTATATAGACTACATATAACGGTATATACTAGATATATAATATTTTTATTCAATATCATAGAATTGTAATATTGTATATCAACTTCCAAGTAATTCGTAGAGCTTTCAGAAAAGTGTTAAAAATGGGATCTGTACTTGAGAATTGGGAATTGTACTTGGGAAGTGTACTTGACAAAACAGCATTCAAAACTTTCGAGAGATCCTAGACTGTTAGCTTTTAGCTGGCTGGGCACAATAGATAGCAAACAGTGACTTACTGCTTGATATAGCCTGTTAGATCATACTACGCTGATATTGATTTTGCGTGTAGCTACCTTATTTGATCATGAAGTTATCCTTAATGAGGACAGTCCTAATATTATAGTGAATTTCACATATTCTCATGACAGACGCATCTTAAATAGAAAATAATTTCATCTTCCCATTGCCTGTGATAAGCCATAAAATCAGTTTACTGATTTCCATTTAATATTCATCAACATCAAAGGATATTGAAAAGTTAAAATTATCAAAATGAATGCTCCTAATTACTGACCATGAAAAAGAGTCGTTTTCGTATGTTGCTGCCTGGAAGCAACCTTTGAATCCAAAATTCTTCGTTGATAAGAGCTTTGAAAATGCAAACATTCGCACCTTTACATACTGTGCACAAATATTTTCGATCAACTTCGTGAGCACTAAGTCGTGATCAAAGACGTGTGTACGCCATGACTCAGATCAATCAGAATGTAAGAGACCTGTTTGGTACTCTAGTTATAAGTAATAATGCAGACCGTGTTCTGTTTTTAGTTATCACATTTTCCCAGGTGTCGCTTACTCATTAACTCTGACGAATCATTTGACAATAGGTCATGTATACTATTGTAAACATGTATCAGAAGATAGATTTTCAGTTTAGTAGGCCACATGCATCCGTTATTAGTGGACACGAGTTCTAAATTATATTAAAAACATTCTAGATATAAAAAACGTTCACCCAAGTAAAGAACGAATATACTCGGCATTCGGGAAATTGGTAGACCACATCAGCCCGAGTAAACTCGTTATTCGGGAACTATTGAAAACTTTATTTTATCTGTCAGAGAATGAGTGGCGGCTATCGTTTCGAGTTAACTCGGGCTTAGGGCCTGAAGAACAACTGCTGATTGCGTTGTCAGTGATATTCGTCTGCTCTATCGATACGAGTTAACTCGGGCTTAGTTTCTTATTGTATTCCATTCTCGGCGTCACCAGCCAACTGTTGATAGCGCTCGATACGAGTTAACTCGGGCTAAAGGGTTAAAGATACATTTATGTGTATTAAATTGTTTACATAGTATTAATTTTTACAGTTTTCACAAAACTGTTTCTCTTTTATACAATCTGTACATTGATATTTTGATTCATAAAAACAATCTATATTTTTTATTATCTTACATCTGTTGCAATGTCGTGTACCTATTCCGCATTTTTCATAATGATTATGAAAACCTTTAATGTCAAAATATTTTTCACACTTATCACATTGTTTTAATGTAGTTTCATTAGATGTGCAACTTCTATAATGTCTTCCAAAATTTTTAAAAGAAGTATACTTTTTGCAATTTTGACAATATTTTCTTTTACCAGTAATCATTCTTCCCCTATACATTTCTGTTGTATTTGTATTTAACTCTTTTGAAGTTAAAGAAAAAGAAGATGTATAATCGTCTTTGGACAATTCTTCGAGATCCTGATGAATTATTTCATCGTAATCCATTGAATGATTTTCTTTCTTATATGAAAATAATGAAGCCTTATTCCTAAAAGACAAATTACAATGTTCGCATTTTATATTATTTTTTTCATTTTTATGAATATCAGGTAAATATTTCTTAATTAAATATTCTTCATCCATTTCATCTCCTGTTTTATTATATTCTGAATTGTTTTTATTCATTTTTATATATAATAAAATGACATTAACGAATATAGGTGGTTGCCCTTATAATCCAAGAGCAAATGAACCGGTCATAGATATAGAAAACTATATCATGAAAACTGGTGATGTATTATCAGGTCCCTTACATCTTTCTATTCTTCCTCAACAAAATACTGAGTTAACAAATAAACAATATGCCGACACACAGATAAATAATTTAAAAGAAAAATATATAAACGATGTCTTGGTTCCACTGATGAATGAACTAGAGTAATTAAAACTGAATAATGAATCATTAAAAGAAAAATTATTAAAGCTTAACAAAAAAGATGAAGATATAGAAACTAATGTAGCAAGACATTTTAAAAAACTAGCAGAGCATTCAAAGACTGTAATCCTATTATCACTAAAATTAAAGTCTGCAGTTATTAAAAATAAACATCAGATTCAACTGTTGCAAGAACAATTGGAAAATGAACTATAAAAAATTGTTGAAAAGAATAAAAAAATATTAGACCAATTACAAACTACATTCCAACAAAAGTTTAAAGAATTAAGTAATCGAATTACACAACAAATGAAGTTCATGAACAGAATAATAAATGAATTGAAAGCTCTTAATCAAAAAGTTGACAAAATGAAAACCCTTAGAATAAATTTAGAAAATGAATTAAAGAATAACTATAAAGGAAATAAAGAACAACTAGATGCTGTTAAAAAACAATTAGATGTTCTGAAAATGAAGTTGAATGCATTAAAAACAGAATTGAAGAAAAGTGAGAAAAAATTAGACGTGAATGAAAAAGAAATTAAAACACACCATATACTACTTGATGCATCAGATAAAATACAAAAGCAGGTTAAAAGAGTAATTCACCGGTTATTAAAAAACAAAACTTAGTTTCCTACAGTAAAACAACAAACTTAAAGCCAAAATATATAGACTAAAATATCTAGACTAAAACTTAGATTTTAAACCTAAAAAATGCCAGTAATTATAAACACAATCTTAAAGATTTCGCATCAAATAAAAAGATAGCTAATGAGCCACGTATGAAACCTGTTTATCATTATAAGAGTGTAAAGACAGTTCATACAGAAGGTGATGGAATATTTTCAGGAATTAAAGGTGTCGTTAATATCATTAAAAATAATAAGGATTTGATTTCATCTGCTGCAAATTTCGAATGCTGTAAAATCAGAAAATGAACTCAAGCAAATAGAAGCTATTTGTAAACTTAGAAATGACGCTAAAGAATTGCAAAAGAATAAAAAATCATCAGAAGAATCGAAAAATAAAATTGCTAATTTACTATCTTCTTAATGCATAGAAGAAATAAGAGGAAATGGGATAGGTAACGGTTTAGCACAATTTCCTGAAAGTTATATTTTTACTATAAAACTTATTTTTTTCATATAGAATGTCTTGTCCAAATGGCACAGATGAAATTGAAAGTAAATTTAGATTAGATGATCCACCATGTACTTCTTTCAATCAGAAAAAAATGATTATACAAAAATTGCAATGAATCCTGGTTCTTCTGGTAGATTAAATACTGGAGATGATTTAATCTTTGAAGTTGATAATCAACAAAGTTATTTATATTTACCCGATTCATTTTTACACTATGAATATTCTCTATATTCTGATGATGATTTTAAAACACCATTACCTGCTACGGATAATATTACATTGGCAAATAATTTCTTTCCTAAATTATTTACACAAATGCGTTTAGATGCTTCAACACAATATGTAGAGACAATAAGTGATTCACCAGGTGTAATTGATTCAATGCTTAGATTTGTAACAATTGGTGAAAATGATAAAATAATCGAAGGATGGTTTCCAGATAATAATGATGGAATAATTGTAAATGATTTAAGTCATGCTGGAACAGACGCAGCAGGAATTGCGAAGGATGTAGAAAAAATTGCAGAACGTTTAAATAAAACAAACAATAGTGCATATAAAGAAAGACGTAATTCTAATTAGAAAAGTAGACAAACTGATGATTGGTCGTTATCTCCATTATTTGGATATTTAGATTATAATAAAATATCATATCAATTGAAATATATTCATCGCACTTTAAGCAATGAATTTGTTTTTTATGGAAAAACTGGAAAAAAGCATGCATAAAAATTGAAAAACTTGAATGGTGAATAAAACACATTACTCCTAATTTAGAAATTGAAACAATGATAACAAAAAGATTAAATACTAATAAACCAATTCCAGTAAGTTTTATGAAACGTATTGCTACTTCTGTAACTTTTTCTGAGGAAAGATTTAACTGGCATTTTACTAGAACTTCAAATACACCAAGATATTTATCTCTAGCTTTTCAAAAGAATGATTCACCGAGGTTTGATAAAAATAACAGTCTCTTTCATGTTGAAAGAGAAAGAATGTTGATAGTCTCTGTAATCGTTTGTTCAGGCAGATTGAAGTCAATACCGATCATCCTTTGCGTGTTTTATTCAAAGAGAGATGTACAAGTCGTAGAAATCCATATAGAATTACCGCACCCTATGCTTCAACTCGTCGTTACAGCGAATCTTTTATTAAGTACGGTCGCTAATATTTCATGCTTTTTTTGTGCTGTGCTTCCATGCATAATTTTTACTTGTACTTTTTATCTTTATCTTATGATGGATTTGTAAACTTTCACCGCCTTTGTGAATTTCAATAAACGTGATTTGATTTGATTTGATTTGAAACAATTAAAGGTTTGCAAGTTTCATTAAATCAAACACGCTATCCAATTGACCCATTAAGATTTGATATTCCAAATAATCAATTTATGGAAGGATATAATGCTTATAGAAATTTATGTTATGAATTTGGAGTTGAAGCACAATTAACACCTTTAAACTGGAAGAATTTATATCCTGTTTTCTGTTTTGATTTAAGTGCTCAATCTGAGAAGATCACACAATCTGAATTACTAAGAATGGATGTGATGTGACAATTAATATTGAAAAGAGTAATTCCACATTATCATTAATGGCTTATGGTTTATTTTTAGAAGATGTCGAATATTCTATTGAACTTATCAATGGAAGAATGGCTAGGATAAATTAATATATTTTTTTATTTTAAAAATGAATGAAAGAGATAAAAAACTTGAATTAAAATTACGAAATATTATTGATTCTAATAGGCCAAAATCTATTACTATTGATAAAAAGAAATCTTATATTAGCAGACCAATGATTGATAATATAAAAATGAAAGAAGAAAAGAATGGTGGAATTCTTCCATTACTTCCTCTAATAATAGGAGGTATAGCAGCAGCAGGAAGTGTAGCAGGTGGGACAGCTGGTATTGTCCAAGCAGTAAATAAAAATAAATCAGAGAAGGCAGCATTAGAAGAACAAAAACGTCATAATAGAGAGTTAGAGAAAGTTGCTAGGGGTGAAGGAATAGTAGATAATTTTATTAGTAAATTAAAATTAGTTGATGAAGGAAAACGAGTTCTTAAAAATGTACTACATAATATTGATGATTTAATTGAAATGAAATAAAAAAAAGATGGTTCTGGAATATATCTAAATCCTAGTATGGTACGTCAATATTAAATCTTAAAAAATGAATTTAAATAACTTGACAATTTCCAATTTAGATTTATTGAATTTTCTTTATGGTAGATATAAAGAAGGTAGATGTGAAGGTGATGATATATAAAAAACATTATCAAATCTTCCGGGTTTTATTTGGGCAAAATATAAAGGAGAAAGAGATCTTCCTGGTCATTCATATACCGGTCCAGGAACTCGATTAGATATAAGACTAGATGAGAATGATAATCCAAAGCCAGGTGAAGAAACAAAAAATAGAATATATGCAGCGGCTTATAGACATGATTTAGCATACAGAGAACAAGATGATATAGCTTCTCTACATGTAGCTGATAAGAAAATGATACAAGAATTAGATGATATTGAAAATCCTACCTTTAGAGAAAAAATTGAAAGAATGTTTGTTAAGAAAGCATTACAAGCAAAAATAATGTTAGGTCAGGGTTTAAATGAAACAAACCAAAGCTCAGTTTATGCCTCTGAAATTCATAAAGAATATAGAAAATCAAAATGTCTATTGAAAGTAAAGGTGCTTAATATAGATGATATTTGGAGTGCTGATCTTATTCATATGCCGAATGCAAAGGATTATAAGTATGCTTTAACAGTCATTGATTTATATAATTGATATGCTTGAGTGAAGCCATTGAAAAATAACAGCGGTTTAGCAGTCAAATATGCATTTGAAGAAATCTTTAAGGAAAGTAAAAGAAATCCGAAAAAGTTGTTTGTTGATAAAGGATTATCAACAAAAAATTTTACAAAAAAATGTTAAAACATAGTTTGAAACTGTTTATTCCACTGAAAATGCTGGAAAAGCTGTAGTAATAGAAAGATTCAATAGGACATTAAAAAATTAATTATTTAAGAAATTTACTGAACAAAGTAATCAGAAATGGTTGAAGATATTACCAGGAATTGTTGAGGATTATAACAATAAGATTCATTCAAGTATTGAAAAAGGTCCAAAGAATGCTTCTGAAAATCCAGATTTGATAAAAAAGAAAACATTTGAAAATAATTGTGAAAATGAGAATGATTCTAATTTACGAAAAAGCAAACCAAAATTTAAGATTGGTGATAGAATACGAATATTTTAGTATAAGAATAAGTTTGAAAAAGGTTTTCTTGGTTACTAGACTAAAGAAATATTTGAAGTTTGTAAAATTAATAAAACCTATCCGATAACTCATGAAATTAAAGATTTAGACAATGAAGAAATAAAGGGAAGATTTTATGAGGATGAATTACAAAAGACAGAACTTTAGTTGTAACATAATGGTACTCCTTTTTTGCAACTTGTATAAAACGTAAATACATAATTGACCACAATAAGTAGTTCCAGGTTTCTGTATTCGAAAAGTATTGTATGTTCCATTTCCCAGTATTTCTTTTACTTCATTTGTAGGGGGAAGTCCGCATGAGTCGAACCAATTGTTTTCACCTTTTATATTCTTTTCTACTGCGGACCAATGTACTCCTTTTTGATGTGGTGTGTGAAGATTTGTTATGAAATTTACTTCAGGTTTATTTTTTAGGAATTGCAATTCAGCTCTCATTAATACATGAAAGTTTTTTATCCCTAATTGATTAGCAATTTTCTTCAGATCGAAATTCGCAGTTGTTTGCTTTCCATATAATCTAAAAAACTGATCGAAGGTCATTTTCAAATAAAATATTTCATATTTACAAATTATTTCATATCTGCAAATATTTCAATTTTACAAAATTATTCTTTTTTTATCCTCAGTAATGTAAGAGTGACTTTTCCAGATCACATCAACTTACTATTCCTTCTTTCTATTTTATTATTTTTTCTAAATTTTTGTAATTTTTTTTCTTAAAATATTTTTTTAAAAAACTTGGGTGTATATTCCAAAAAAAAATTTTGAAAAAATACTTCGGTGTATGTCCATTACAAAAATAAAAATATTTGTGGTGGTGGGGGAGTCATTTGTTCATTCCTAACCCTGATTACTTTGGTTCTGTATATATAGATAGATAGATATGATTTGCATGATTTGTCTCTTCTTGCGGTCCTATGATCGCTCAAATGTTATGACTCTTTTATGATGGGCACGTGAGTCTATCATTATTTTTTTCTGTTAATGTCATGAATTTATCATGTTAAGCCTAATTTTCAACATGGTTTCTATCACCTTGTTTGCGTGACACCTCGAGAGTAGATAGTCGTCCCATCTGTCTACTAGGCCTCCCTCCTCATTTTGAGGCGGTGTCCACCACTGTTTGGTGTGGGGTTGGCTGAACCACACGTGAGTTCATCTCTCGGTTGTTATCCATGTCCTTTCCTTTATCGGCGTTGCCTCTTTTGTTACCATAATAGTATGGTATCTTGTACTTGGTTAACTTTGAGTGTTCTTTTATTTTGTGTTAACTGCTTTTGCTTACTCAGTTCGCAATTGTAATGCGTTTTTATGATTTTTGTATATACACGTACACTCTGAGTTATTTGTAATTGCATGCCTCTCCTAGTGAGAAAATAAAGCTTTACCTAGATAGATAGATAGATAGATAGATAGACTATTATATAGACTATTGGTCTTTTGTGTGGTTGGTTTCATCATCTTTCGACTCCAAAACTGGACATATCGTGGAACTCATTCATAATGCAGATTGATTTGTGTGCTATTTTTTCGATTTTCTCCGTTCGACCTCCGGGTGGTTCCTCGTTGGTCACGTTTTCTGACGCATTTGTTGAATCGCCGATGGCTTTCAGTTATTCATTGGATTCATTCTTTTTTGGTGAGTTTTGGCCCTATAATGCAGCCCAGTTCTTAGTCAGGTTACTATTCATTTCACACTTAGGTCCATAGAAATTAATAATACCATAGAAAGTCCTAGAATGGAAATTGCATGAAAATTATGGCACACTCCGGGGGAACTTAGTTGGGACAAAATGCAAATTTTGCGAGCTGGCTCTCTTGTTTTCGGGTTGGCATTTTTAATTATCAAGTCAATTTGCGATCTGGATTGTTGCCCCTAGTCCAAAGATCATGTACATAAAATGCAATAGTGAAATTACAAAATACTGCAGCGACAGGATGACAAAGTAGGAAATCCTGTAAAACGTTCTGTACGTTCACCATTTTGAAATATCGCTCCTATAATCAATCAAGAGTATAATCAGACACATGTGCAACTTGTAATGTCGATCTACAGAACATGCATTGCTCCAGTTTGAAATCAAAGGCCAAGAAATCTCAGAGTATTCATTTTACTAAAAAGGGTTCCCCTGTTCAATATATTTGAGCAATTTTCAAAAGCTTCCATGCTTTCGAATATCAGCTTCCAAAATATCATCACACTATATCACATAAGCTATTTACTGATTGATTGAAAGGATCCAGCGACATTCCATTTATCTGAGAAATGACTGTCGGTAAAGAAGCTTTCGATGTGTTTATTCCAGAAAGCGCTAGGTTTCTCAAACGCTAGAAGGAGAAATTATCCAATAATTAGAATTTTATCTTTGAATTCTTGATATATTCTCACAAACCTCACACCAACCACTCTGAACCAATTTTTGATTCGCATTCCAGCATTGAAAAATTGAAAAATAGTTGTCAATAACTGCTACAAATAGACACAGTTTATTAATCCATGGAATAGTAGGCTAATTCACATGAAACAATGCTGCCATCTCACTTAAAATTCTCTTCATGAAAATCCTGCAATTTGCTGTCAACAACTTCCACAACCAACTTGGCAAATAGTTTTACTATGATACAATGTTTTGGATCGAATCTGATCTGCAAACCATAGATTTTTCCATGTGCCATCATTGCACATAGGCAAGATATCAAACTTCCATTCTAATGTACTATCATCCACTTCTATGCTTAGGTCATTTTCTGACATGTTTTTGGTAGATTTTGTGAGATCTCTTTGTGACTTCAATCTGTTCAGATTTAGCATTATAGTCCGCACAGTTATGCAGATAGCTCAAGTATGTAGTTTACTTTATTCTCATGTAGCATAGCATTCTGCAGTTATCCACGCATGTCACCTGCTTTCAGACTTTTATGTTGCCATTGTAATTTAGTCACTTTGCTATGTCGGTAGAACTTCAATGTCCTTGGTGCTTAAAAGCATGTAAAAACAGATCTGGTCTTACTAGGCATAAAAACTCATGTAAAAATCAGCCACTTCCAGTCAGCAACTCTGTCACTGATGTTGCCAGTGCCGTACCCGAGAGTTCTGTTGCTGCGAAGAAAGAGAGGATAGTCTGAGAATTAATCTTTCTACTGTTAATAGTGCAGAAAAAGCTGATTGTTGCTGGTGTGATCGATCTTTTAGCACTGTTGCCGGTTGTTCCATACATCAGCGTCGTGTCCACGCATCTCTGTATCATGCATCAGTTGCCTCCGGTCTCGTGACTAAAGTTGCCCGCACTAAATGGACAGCTTCTGAAGATGCATGTTTGTGGGATCTCCTCTCTGCAGAAGTTCGAAGTAATCCCTCCTTTGCCTTTGAGCAAATCATAAAAGATCACGTTCCTTTCTTTTCTGGCAGGTCAGAAATAAGCATTAAATGTCGATTGAATAAACTTATAAGTGAGAGAGGCTTTCCTAATTGTTCTTCGGTCAATTCATCCACTCCTTGCAATATTAATGCAGATGCTGTTGGAATCGGAAAAAATAGCAACATTGAGAATATTAACGATTCTTCAAATGCATCTGTCTCTGTGTCATATACATCCGATGAAGATAAGAACTCTTCCAAAAAGATATTAGATCATATAATTAATCGTATTGCTCAAATTCCTACTGATGCTCAATACTTCGAGTATTTTAGCAGCATAAATACGCTACCTCGTTCTTCAAACACAATGGCTGCATCTCAACTCTTTTTCAAATGGTTTGAAGATCTGCTTCCAATTACTTGGTCTTCCCCAAATCGAAAGGCGAATGCAGACAATTCAACTTCACAGCTATCCAAAAGACAGATTCGCTCAAAGCAATATGCCCATATTCAACGCTTATGGAAGAGACGACGTGGCGATGCAGCATCCACAGTCATTTCTGGAAAATGGCGCTCAGCATTCAAAGCATTTTCTAGCTTTCCTGATAATATGTCTGACTTCTGGTGCAATGTCCTTTCAACAGAAGGTACTTCTGCAAACAGCTCCATGGATCCTCCTGAAAACATTTTTTCGGAGATCTGGTCGCCTTTTCCTATTCTGAAATCAAATCTGTCCTGCTATCTTTATCTGGAACTGCTGTTGGTCCTGATAAAGTTTGTCCGAAGTTTTTTCTTCGACTCCATCCCACTATTTGTGAAGCTATTTTTAATCTTTTGCTGTTGTTTGAATCTCTACCATCAAATCTTACTTCTAGTAGGATTTCTTTTGTTCCGAAATGCGAGACTCCAACAATTCCATCTGACTTCCGTCCAATTTGTGTATCCTCTGTGTTTATGAGAGCTTTTCATAAAGTTATTGCTCGACGCTTACTATCTTCGATAAAGCTGCCAGAATTTCAGTTTGCATTCCAGAGGAGAGATGGTGTTATGGAAGCGGTATCTATATTACATGCTATTCTTCGTCACTCTCAAACAAAAGGTAAATCTCTGTCTTTTGCATGTCTAGATCTATCAAAGGCATTCGATTGTGTTTTTATCCAATCCATATTAAATTCGGCTCTTTCACACGGTCTCCCTCCCCCAATGCTTAGATATCTCAAATGGCTCTATAGTTCTTGTTGTGTTTCAGTCTGTGGTTCGAGCATCAATCCAAAACGTGGTGTTCGTCAAGGTGATCCGCTGTCACCTTTGATTTTCTAGATGGTTATGAAGTTCGCTCTCGATAAATCAATACCATCTATTGCTGTATCCTTCCTGTCCTCCTCTGTTTCGTCCTTAGCTCATGCAGATGACTTGCTACTTTTTGCTGACTCCCCTGAGATGTTGCAAAGAAAACTTGATGGCCTAGCTGAAGGTATCTCAAAGGTTGGCTTATCTTTAAACGTGAAGAAATCATTCTGTTTACATCTTCGCTCGAACGCTCCGATCAAAAGTTGTGTAGTGAGCTCTACTAACTTTTGCACTCATGATGGTGTTCCTATTCGTTCTCTTGGACCTGATGACCAATGCTCTTATCTTGGTATCGAATTCAGCCACCGTGGCATAGCAGGATTTCCTTTCAGGGCTAAATTTTCCTCTGCTCTTCAAGAAATTTCATCGGCTCCTCTTAAGCCACACCAGAGAATTGAAATTCTTAGAACTTATCTTATGCCGAAGTATTTGCATCAGCTGATTGTCGGACTGGTCACTAAGAACACCCTGCGAAATTTGGACCGCATGATTCGATCCTCAATTCGTGCGTGGATGCGGCTACCGAAAGATTCCTCTATAGCAGTATTTCATGTATCAATTGCATCAGGAGGTATTGGAATTTCATGTCTATCTTCTTGGATTCCATTACTGAGAAGAAAGAGGATAGAAAATTTCTTGGCATCCACTCTACCTATGGTCAAATCGGCCGGCAATTTTCTTTCGTCATGCCTGACGAATACAATGACTCGAAGTCCAGTCAAGGTGGGATCACAAATTGTCATGACGAAAACGGATCACAAGTCTGCGTGGGCCAAGAAGCTACATGACTCTGTTGATGGCACTGGTTTGAAATCCTTTGACCCTACATCTTCCAAATGGATTCAGTGCACGGATCGCGTATACCCCCGTTTATTCATCAGAGGATTTAAGCTCTGAAACAATCTCCTCCCTACACAGGCTCGTATAAAAAGACGGTTACACGATGGTTCTTCATCCTGCAGAGCTGGCTGTCAGTCGAGCGAATCGTTGCCTCACATTATTCAACGATGTTTCCGTACTCATGATGCTAGAGTGAAACGGCACAACCATTTGCTGAAACGTTTGCTCAAATGTGTTGAGAAAAAGTCAAGCTTTTCCGCACTTGAACCGCAGATTCCATCGGGTAAATCATTTGTGAAACCGGACATTCTTGCTGTTTTCGGCTCTACTGCAATTATTATCGATGTCCAAATTTGCAATGACTTCAATGCTGCTGAATCCTTTTTGACTAAGGTGACGAAACACGGCTCACCAGGTGTTCACGGCAATATACTGAAATACATTCGCAGACTGGATATTAATGTGCAGCATTTTTTTCATTTCCCGTTCATTGTCTCGTTCAGAGGCATTTTTTATGATAAATCTGTTTCTTCCCTTATGCCATATCTCAAGTTCAGTTTCTATGATTTGCATGATTTGTCTCTTCTTGCGGTCCTAGGATCGCTCAAATGTTATGACTCTTTTATGATGGGCACGTGAGTCTATCATTATTTTTTTCTGTTAATGTCATGAATTTATCATGTTAAGCCTAATTTTCAACATGGTTTCTATCACCTTGTTTGCGTGACACCTCGAGAGTAGATAGTCGTCCCATCTGTCTACTAGGCCTCCCTCCTCATTTTGAGGCGGTATCCACCACTGTTTGGTGTGGGGTTGGCTGAACCACACGTGAGTTCATAGAAATGGGAAGAAGACCGTTCCAGGACACCATAAAATCAAAAAAAATAGTATCTTTAAAAACGACATAAATTCATGAATTTAGTCCCTTTTTTCAGGTTTTTAAGACCTAAATACATGAATTTAGTCCATTCAAAAAGTACCATTTTTGAAAAAATGGTACTTTTTAAAAACGACATAAATTCATGAATTTGAACCCTTTTTCAGGTTATGAAGACCTAAATTCATGAATTTATGACGTTTTTAAAAATACCCAATTTTCAAATTTTTCAAAATCTCAAATTTGAGAATTACAATTTTCACCCCCGCCAAAATCATGACCGTTCCAGGACACCGAAAATCATAAAAGTTAAGAATCTCAAATTTGTGATTATGACATTTTTCATTGCTCAAATCATGACCGTTCCAGGTCATCTAAAACCGGACACCGAAAATCATAAAAGTTGAGAATCTCAAATTTGAGAATTACAATTTTCACCCCCGCCAAAATCATGACCGTTCCAGGACACTGAAAATTAGTATTTTTAAAAACGTCTTTTAAATCCATTTTTCAGGTTTTTAAAATATATCATGTGACTAAAAAATATTTCTTTAAAAATGGAAGAAACAAAAATGGAAGAAACCTCAAGAATATATCCTTCTTTGTCTCAATTAAAAATAAGTGAATTAAATATTGAAAAACACAAAGATAGAGTTAGGTATATGAAAGATAAGGAATCTCAATTATTATTAAGATTAGAGCATTATAAAAAATTAAGAAAGAGATGGACTAAAGTTAAGAATGTAACACAAGGAATTGGCATATTCTTAACAATAAGTTTAGGTGCTTTAACAATTGTTATATCTTCAGGTGTTTTAGTAATTCCAGTAGTTGCTACAGCTTTAACAGGTACGGGTGTTTTTGCAACTTCACTTGCTACAATGTTAGATAAATCTTTAATATCAAAGAAACGAAAATCATTAAAAACTAAGCATTTACATATTAAAGAAGTCTATGATAAACTACATTACTACTTTCAAAGAGTATGTGATGATAATGTTATTACGTTAGATGAGATTGAAAAATTTGATCAAATAGTTAATGAAGCTAATAAAACACCATTTCAATTACAGTCAGAAAAAGTTGATGATAAGAATAAACAGGATGGTAAAATTTCTAGTGATGGTAAAACTTTTAGTAAT
Source organism: Prostheceraeus crozeri (assembly GCA_907163375.1). Lineage (NCBI taxonomy): Eukaryota > Metazoa > Platyhelminthes > Polycladida > Euryleptidae > Prostheceraeus > Prostheceraeus crozeri. Next base: position 175,513 of record CAJQUW010013315.1, on the reverse strand, counting down.
GATAAAATTTCTAATGAAGAAAATGATAAAATTTTTTTAGAAGAGCTAAAAACTTTATTAGACAAAACTTTATTAAACAAAACTTAATACGAGAAAACTTTAAACGAGAAACCTTTAAACGAAAAGATGTTAGACAACAAAGAAATAAAAAAATAATTTGTTCAGTAAAATGTTTTTGCTGCATTCCAATGTTACCACAAAATAATAACAATAATAATAATAAAAAATAATTTTGTTAATAATAACAAAAAATATCGTAATACTAGATTTGTATATTTTTTATCACTCGTCAAACAAATCTTCTATAACTCTATCATGAATTTTTTTATCAATATTAATTGTGATAAATCCATAATCTTTTGACCAAGCATTATTACACGATTGTTTAAATTCATCTTTATCTCTTATACATAAATCTCTTAACAAATCACTTAAGTTTCTTGCATTTATTTCGAATAGTATAAATATATTTGCATTCTTTCTAATAACACTTCCATCTAATGAATACATACTTTGTGTTAAATAAAAAACACTACAGTTATTATGTCTACCTCTTGTGAAATAATTTCTCTGAACTGACTGATTTCTATCATCAACACAATCATCAAAAATTACACAATGTTTCATTGTTTTATCTAGTTTACTAGGATCTTGCATATTACCACTATCATCTATTAATTGTATTTTTATATGTTTATTTTTATTGGATTCAACTAATTGTTTATTTTTTGCTGCTTCTTCACACCACAAATTTATTTCTTTTTCATATTCAGATTTTTCGTATTCTTCGAATAGAGAAGCAATTGCTGTTTTTGTAAGATTATTTTCAAATCCATATTTTAAAAATTGATAGACGGGTTGTTCTGCTGTTGTTGTATAAATTATAAGATTGTTATAATCCAAAAAATTTGGAGACGTTAAAATTTTAAATAATAGATATGTTTTTCCACATCCTGATCTTCCGCAAATAATTGCTAAAACTTTATTAGATAAATTTGGATGATGATTAAATTTAAGTTTTTTTTTATTTAAAGACATTTCATTCATTTTTAAAGTAATAAATTCATCCATTATTGAATTAGTGTATTTAGAAACAAAAAAATAAAAATAAAATTTTAATTTAAGTTTATTTTTATTTTTTTGTTTCTAAAAAGATTAATTAGATTAATAAGGTTAATAAGATTAATAATGAAAATGATAAAAAAATTAAACTTCTCTAACTTCGCGTGGGAGTTTATACCTCTCGAACCAAAAGATCTATCATAATCTCTTCACCTCCAAAATTTATTTCTTGTCCTTTTTCATCAGTGATTCTCATGTTAATGTTGTTAATAGTTTTTCTTGTAATAGGAAAATATATTAATGTTTGTGGAATTACATTTAATCTATAACCAATGGGAACAGTAAAAGCTGGAAAACTGAATATTAAATTTGATAATTTACCATTTATATATCCTCCTTCAATAATGTCACAATGTACAACAATTGAATTTATTTCAGTTATTTTTGGAATCTTCTCACCTAAATGATAACCTTGACTATAGGTTTGTTTATTAAATCCTAATAGCTTTGACAATGATCTATCATGATTAAAATCAACTTGATGATTTTCGTCTAAAGTAAGAGAAAATTTATTAACTGCCGGTTCAACTGCAAAATGTAATTGTTTCTTATCTTTAAATGGTATACCTAAATGTCTCTTAATTTCATTTGATATTGTTTCAACTTCGTAAGAACCAGGAAGAAAAGTTAGTATTTTCCATGTTTTACCTTTATCAGTAGAATATCTAAATTGATCATTCACATCTTTGATAACGTTTTGAATAGTGTTAAATGTAGAGAAACTAGTCAATGCAATTTGATAATTTTTATTTTGTTCCAAATGTAGAATGGGTTCTAAATTACAAGTGTGTGATGAAGTAGTTGTTATAATTTTTAATGTCGTACTAAATTTTGATGAACCCAAAATCTCTGTTAGATTTTCTAAATGATTATTAATTTTGTCTAAATCTGCTGAACACATTTTTAAACTTAAAAAATTAAATAAATATTTTTTTATGAAATATTTTTTTTATAAAAAATTAAAAACAACAACATATTTCAGCAACGGGCGAAGCCCTGGAGGACATCAGAGATGTCCGGTTATACTTTTATAATCCTCTTCATTTAGAATCTTCTTTTCTAACAGTCTTTTCAATATAGCATGAATTTCATTGAAACTAGAATTATGTCCTTCTTTTATTGCAGATATTAAAATATTTAATCTATTTAGTAATTCTTGTGGATCATCTGGTAAAAATACAGTTGTTTCAGTTTTCTGTTTTTCAGATAAACCTTTCCCTACTTTAACTCCCGTTGATAATAAATTTTCTAATTGTTTATAACGTCTAAGAGATTTTACTGCACCAACTCTGTCTAACATAGCTTTATATTTTATGAGATCTTCTACAGCATAATTATTTAAATCTGCTCCTCTTAAAAGATTAACAAAATTTCTATCTAAATTAAAAGGAGATTTATCTGGTGAAAAAATTAAACCTCGAAAAGGTTGTGGAAATATTTCTTTTTGTCCGAGATAAAATCTAGGTATTGTTTTTCCATCTATAAATGAGATAAAATGTTCAAATTGCATAGATTTTGGTAATTTCTTATTAATGTTTGATTCTAGTAATCCATAGTCATCTAATATAGTTTTGTGCTCTGGATCTGTTATATCAATTTGTTTATCATTATTTGTAAGTTCTTTTTCAAGAGTTTTAAATGGTTGCATAGTTTTTTCAAAATCAGTTTTTACTTGCTCGGTTTGCTGCATTTTTTCAAACATATCAGATTGAATACCAGCTTTTATCATTCTATGTTGAAGATGATTTTCTTTCATAATATTTCTTTGTTTTATTAACTCTTCTAATTGTTTTATTCTTTTAAAATTATCAGCTCTAACTTTATCCATTTTTATATGATAATTTTATATTATTATTTTATGTTATATTATTATATTATTTTATAATATTTTATATTTCTATATTATTTTTTTTATTTTATGTATATATCAAATTTGTCTATCTTAGAAATTAGAAAATTAAAAAGGTTCAGTAGTTATTCCATCAGGTAACATTTTTCTTTTATCATCAAATGGATCTAATGCTAATTTATGTTCTTCTTTTAAATACTTTTTATGTTTCTTTGAATTAAGTCTATAATTACATGCTGTTTTTATTTCATTATTAAATAATGCATTTTTATAATCTTGAAATGTTATTTGATTAGCCACTGATGCCTTTGAAATTCCTTTTAATGTTTTATGTGTTTTAATATTATTAGTTGTATCATAACAATAACATTTAGATTTTAAAAATATAGCTTCTGTTATGAAATCTTCATTTCCTTCTAATTCATCTTTTACTTTACATAAATCAGAAGGATGAATGATATCTTTTATTTTATTAATTTCTTCATCAAGTGAAGAATTATACGGTATTGTTAATTCTAAGAAAACAGAATCGGTATCTGTAAAGTGTAATTTATAGGTTTTGCCATAAGCAGGTGCTAAATAATCATATATAAATCTATACATAAATAGTTTAGCTGATTCTAATATAGTGAAACCAATGAAATTAAACTTATCATGTTTTACGCTGATTCGACGTAAATGTACAGCACATAGTTCATCACTAAATCTAGTAGTTCTTTTATATGTAGGTTTCCTTGTTAAATTTTGAAATCTATCTTTATCATAAACTATTTCAATATTTTGTCTATTACGCACATTTTCTAAAGTCTTACCATAAAATGCATTATTCATTAATTTGAAGAAAATGTTTCCAAAATCATCTTTATTTCTTTTAGCTATTTTACGTTTTTCAATATTGAACTCTATATAATCTTTTAACCATTTAGATTTTCTATACTCTAGTTTTCGATGTATTTTGGTGAGAATCATTCCATGATCTAAATACCAATCTAGCATTCTTCCTTCAACAACATACTTTCCTTTATTGCTTTGTGTTAACATAAGTTTTTTTGTTGGTCTATATTTCTTAGGAATTAAAGATTTTTGATAATCTGAAAAATCTTTTATAATGGGAATTTTGTTTTCTGGACAGAAAGGATAATATTTTGTTGCTTCTTTTATATAATCAGGGTATACTAAATCAACTTCATATATATAACCAAAATTACGATTTCCATCATATGTTTTTTGATAAACAAGATTATTACACCATGTCATTTCACCTGTTGGTAATTCTTGTATCATGCAAGAAGAATATAAGCTATTAAAATCATAATATAATAAATAGTTTTCTCTCATGAATTCATCAATTGCTTTTTCACGTTCTACTCCTTCTCGTTTCGTTCGAAAAATTTCTAATATTTTTTCTTTTTCTTCTGGAGATAAAGGTTTCATTATTCCATATTCTTGTGGATTTACTTTCTTATTATAACATTTAACATATCTATTACCTAAAACTGATGAAACTCCACCTCTAATCCCAGATTCAAAAAATAATAATTTATCGTAAGAACTTTCTTTATAGTATTTAAGTTTAACACCAGTAAGTTTTAATCCTGCTAACCATGTTAAACCTGGTGTAGAATAACAATAACATGGATCTATTCCGTAATATTCTAAACACATGTCACGAAAGTTTTCGAAAAGATCAGCTAGTATTAATACATCTATCTGTAGATATTTCATTGTATAATCATACATTGTTTTACAATTTAACTCTCTCCAATTCTTTTCAGCTTCTGCATAGTCTTCGTCAGATAATTTTGATTGTTTTAATGTTGATTTAAATTTATTTATTGGAGGAAGTTGTTTTTCTTCCATAATTTTATTCACAGAATTAAAATCTCCAGTTATGTACTCATACGGAAATATTCCTTTTAAAGGTTTTAAATTATATTTATTTAATATTTTACATTGTTCAGATTTCAAAGTTTTTCCCATAACATCTAATGAATAAGGAGTAAAAAATCTAAATGCATCTAAAATTCTAATACAACCTAATTGCATTGAAAAATATTCTTCTTCTTGTTTACATAGTACATTTATTTTTTGTTGTTGTAATTTTTCAGATGAAAATAAATCTTTCATTACTAGATGGAAATCATATTTAGAACCATTGTAGAAATATAAAGGAACAAAGTTATATTTAAATTTATTAGCATTAAGATTACAAGAATTATGTGCTGCACCTCTATATAATCCATTTAGATGATCATGATCTTTTACCTTGACGGCAGAGCCGTCGCTTCGCCTATCAATATATCTACCTCTGCCAGTTTTATATTTATTTGTAAAACCTTTTCCACAGTAATAACAATTTATTTCATCATAAAATTCTTTTCTTTCTTCATCCGTTAATGGTATCATTGGTATATTTGTTTCAAGCAATTGTGAAAAACGTCCTTGTAATTCTTCTACTTTCTTTGTAAACATTTCTGAACTATCTTCACCATAGTATTGTAAATATTCTGATTTAAATAATTCAGGATAATTTGAATGAATGTACATTCCCCAACATAATGGTTTTTGTTCAAATAAATATTTTTCTTTACTTTGTTCAGATGCACTTTTTCCAGGTGCACTTTTTTCAGAATTATAATTTTCAGAATCGGGTGAAGCCCTGGAACTTTCCGTTCGATTTTGTGTCATATTAACATTATATGCTTCAAAATCACAATAAATAGTAAAGGGTACTTTATTTTTAAAATACCATTTATTATATTCTAAATAATCATCTTTAGGAAAAGTATTTTGAACTGCTTCGTTTTGTTGACAATTCTCCAAATGTCTATTCATTTCTTCTAAAGTTCTAAAACTTGTCATACATTGAAGACAAGGAAAATTTTTATTATCTGAAGTTTTTGTAAATATAGAAACATCTTTACACAATATAAAATGTCCCTGATAATATAATATATTCGCTTGTGCTGGTTGTTTTGACTGTTCTAATTTTACAAATTCATCTTTATATATTTCATGTGTTTCATTAATTTCTTTTGTAATATTAAATGTATTTTGATGATAATTTTGATTTAATATTTGTAGCTGATAAATATATTCTTTATCATATTGTTCTTTATATTGTTGTAGACATTTTTTTAAACATTCATTTAATTCTTTATTTTCTTCATTATTTAATTCTTTATTATTTTCTTCATTTAATTTTTGAATTGTTTCTATCTTATTTTGATATTTATGGTGATATTCTTGTAGTAACATTTTTGTTTGTTGTTGATAATCTATTTTACATTTTTTTAAACTTTTATTTAAATTTTCTAATTTTTGTTGATATTCTGAAGATAAAGATGAATATTTGTAATTATAATCATCAGTACGTCCTTTATAATTATTATGATTAATCATTATTGGTGATAGTGTTTTAACAAGTTCAAATTTTTCAGTACATATTATTTTTCCTTGGTAAAAAATATTATGATGCATGTAATTTCCTCTATCATTATATACTATTTCTGATTGACATAAATTTTTATTATTCAAATAAATTTTTTTTGAATCTGAGTAAAGTGGAATAATTTTACCAATAGAAACATAATTCACATTTAATTCAAAAACATTTACTTCAATTAAATTTTTATTCTTTTTATGAAACTTTATTAACCTATTATAATCATATGGAAATTCATCTAAGCCATCAGAAAGATCAAATTCATTTATGTATTCTTCTTTATTATAATGACTTAGTCTTTCTTTATGATATTCTGCAGGATGTAAATGTGCTATAATACTCCACAGAAAACAATAATCATCTTCATTTTTTATGTTGATTAATTGTGGTGAACTGAAAGGTAAAGGAACATAACTACCACCAGTATTATTTTTATATTTATCAATTACTATTTTCTTAGATAGTATTTTAACAAATCTCCAACCAGATTCACGTAACTGGGCTTCAATTATACAATTTTCTAATTTAAGTATCATCGATTCAAATATGGGTTGTATATCATTTACATTATGAATTTCTTGTGAATTTGTAAAATGTCCTTGTATTATTTCTTCAGGAATTCCATCAGGTCCATTTTTTGTATAAAGTACTTCTACATTCATATAACATTTGAAAGATTTCTTAAATATATTATAAAAGTTGGTTAGAATGTCAGAAAAAGTTTTATCTGTTTCATTATATTCAACGGACTGATTAAATAAATATTTTATATCTGTTACGGCTTCATCAAATTCATCTATTTCGTTAAATTCATCAGTATCGCTAAATAAATATCTTCCATCTGATACGGGCCAAGCCCTAGAACCTTCGGTTCGTACATGTTCATCTTCACTATTAAAAACTTTTTTATATTCCGAATGTGAATAATCATAAAATATTTTTTTAACTTTTATATCAGTAGGTAATGTTTCTATATAGTTTTTATAACTATTTAATTTTAATATATTTCCTTCATCAACTCGTTCTACATTTTGTAAAAGCATTTTACTTTGTAGATGAGATTGATAACTTCTTTTTGTTTGCAATTTTTTTTACATAAGACACAATAAAACTTATCCATTTTTTTTATTTTTTATTTTTTTTAGAGAAAATTTGAGAAATTTTTTTAAAAAAAAAATTTATGTTTTAATTTTTAGAGAAAAAAATTCTAAAATATATATAATGGGAAAAATTCTAATATATCTGTAAAATCGGGCGAAGCCCTAGAACCTTCGGTTCGATTATGATAAATTTGTTTAATTATTAAGTATTTCACTTACACCATTTATTAATGGTTTTATATCATTATATGTTTTTTTTTCTTCATCAAATGTAGATTTGGCATCAGAAAATGTAGATTTAACATCAGATATTATTGGTGTTGCTTTTCTTAAACCGTTTCTAACATCATTTATTGCAATTTTTAAATAGTTTAATGTTTCATTATCTTGTAATCTGTTAGGTATTGGTATACCAAATTTTGCATTTAAATAATGATCAAAATAAAAATAAAATGTATCAGGAATAATTTTTAGTGGTACTTTTGCTTCAGACTCTAAAAAGATAATTATTTGTTCTATAACTTGATTTGATAAATGTTTTGTATTTGCATATATTCTAATATCAAAATCTTGAGAGTTATTATAGATTTCATGTTCAGTATCTACTAATATATTTAAATCTTTATCATATACTTGCATATGTTCACTTATGGTGTCAACACGTATTATTCCATATTTATGTTGTGTATAATATGATAAAGGCATATTCATTTTATAATTTTTATTAATATCATTAAAGAATGCTGCATTATTTTGTGTAGTTGTAAAAAATGTTTGAATGTTTTCTCTAATCTTATTATCTACATCACAAGCTTTATGAGCTAATACAACTATTTGAATATTTTGATGTCTTCCTTTTGTAAATATTTCTGACATATTTTTTTGTTTTGATAAACTTGCAACATCATCTAAAATTAATAAAGATTTATTTTCAGGTGTACCAGCAAAATTTTCCATATCTTGTAACTCATCTAATTGTTTATCATTATAGACGTTTGTAAAAGTTGGCCATTCAGAAGTATGCATACAAAAAATATGTACTTTTGTTTCGTCCTTATAATATTGGTTTATATATTTTTTAATAAACGTAGTCTTACCACTTCCAGTTTTACCGTAAACAATGAAATGTAAATTTTCTTGATACATTTTACCTTGTTTAATATTTTTATTATTAGTTTTATCCTTAATCTTATCCTCATTAGTTTTCCATCCTTTAAAAGTTTTTATTTCTTGTTTATAAAAATTTATCCTCTTTTGTTCCTCTGTTAGAAAGTAACCCCATTGATTTCCAATACATATAACAAGATGATAAATAAAAAATATTAAAATACATGCTAACAATATTTTTATACAATGAAATTTTAAAAAATTCCAAAGACGTGTAAGATCTGATTGTGGTATTTTTTTATTAAGAGATGAATTAGGGGGTAGTGTCTCTAAATATTTTTTATTATATATATTTTTATCTATATTATTATATCTAGTATTATGTATAGGATTTTCTACAATATTATTAATATCTTTGAGATTCGGATCTTGAGGGGTTAGTGTATCTTGAAACTCAGTGTTATTTATATAATTATTTATCATTTCATTTATTACATTAAGAGATTTATGACGACTTAGATTACTTTTATTACTTTTATTACTTTTAATTATAACAGGTGAATATAAATCTTCCAAATTTTCGTTTTTATTCATTTAATATTTTTAAAATAAAAATTTAGGAATTATTATTTTTTAATTCCGGACTCGCATTCTTACACTCTTATGAGTGTTTTTTAACCTCTGTAGAACCTCCGGAATGTGTCGGACTTTTTGTTCCTATACTCAAAAGAAGTATTTTTAGTCCTCTCCTCTCTTCCGGAATGCTTAAGAATATTTTAATAAAATAATATTTTATTCTTTATAAAAAATAATATTTTAATATATATAAGATTATTTTAGTAGAAATACAAATATTTTAATATATATAAGATTATTTTAGTAGAAATACAACTATTTAAATATATAAGAATATTTTAATAATAAAAGTAATTTTATCTAATATAAATTATTATTGTTTTGATATAAATTATTATTTTGATATAAATTATTATTATGTTGATTATTATGTTGATTAAGTTTTGGACATAGTGTTACATGTCGCTGAAAATTTTTCTTTAATATAATTTTTTGACAACCTCTACATTTAACTTTTTCTTTTAAACAATCCTTACACTGATATTTACTATCATAAAACTCTGTCTTAGGTTTAGTAATTTGACAACTTGTACATTGTCTTGTAGAACTTATACAAGAATTATAATGATTAGTAATTCCTTGAATTGTAAAATATTTATTACAATTACGACATAACTGATCTTTTAATTTATCTTTTTTATTTTTTTTAACCTCTTCTGGTTGTTCGCATAATTTTAAATGACGCGCAAAATTTTTAGACGTTATATTTTTATTACATCCGGAACATATTTTTTTGTTATTACATTCAACAAATTGATTTTTATCAACATAATTATTTTGAGCTACATTATTATTTTGAACAAAAGGATTATTTTGTGCTACATTATTATTTTGTGCTAAATAATTATTATTATTTTGCCTAGGTGTATTTTGTCTAGCAGTATAAAGATTTTGTTCTTTATCTGAAATAAATAAATGCTTTAATCTTTGTAATGGTTGCTCTGATTGAATATTATTATACTGAATACTATTATTAGGTTGAATACTATTATTAGGTTGAATACTATTATTAGGTTGAAATTGATTCATATGCATACCACATGGTGTGTTTTTCATATGAGAATATAATAGTGTTTGATTTAAAAAACGCATATTGCAAACTTGACAAATTTGAGTCATTTCCATTTTTTTATTTTTATTAGGAAAAATTTTATTTTTATAATTTATGTATTTTTATAATGAGAAAAAAGTTTATTTTTATTGTTTAAAAATGATGTTACCAAATGTTGGTGGAGGTGCATATATCCCGAATAATCGTGAATCAGAAATAGAACTAGAAAATTATATCATGAAAACTGGAGACGTTTTATCTGGTCCATTACATCTTTCTATTCTTCCGCAACAAAATACAGAGTTAACAAATAAACAATATGTTTATACACAAATCAATAACTTAAAAGAAAAATATATAAACGATGTTATGGTTCCACTGATGAATGAATTAAAGTTGCTAAAACTTAATGACAAATCATTAAACGAAAAATTATTAAAACTTGATAAAAAGGATAGAGAGCTAGAAGCAGATTTAGCGAAACTTTTTAAAAAGATTTCAGAACAATCAAAAATTTTAATATTACTTTCTATAAATTTAAAATCTGCAGTCATTAAAAATAAACATCAGATAAAAATGTTAAAAGAACAATTAGAAGATGAAATAGAAAAACTACCTGAAAGAATTAAAAAAAATTTAAAACAGTTACAAACTACATTCCAAAAAAGTGTGAATGAATTAAGTTCTAAAATTGCTCAACAAATTAAAAAAATAAATCATTTGAAAATTGAAGTAAACTCACTTAATGAAAAAGTTGATAAAATGAAAACTCTTAAAATCAATTTAGAAAATGAATTAAAGAAAAATTTACAAGAAAACTCTAAAGAAAATAAAGAACAGTTAGATTCCGTTAAAAGAAAAGTAGATGGTCTTAAAGTTCAATTAAATGCTTTAAAAACAGAATTAAAGAAAAGTGAGAAAAAATTAGAAATGACTGAAAAAGAAATTAAAGTACATCACACGCTTCTTGATGCAATAGATAAAGTGCAACAGTCAATTAATAAAGTTATCTCGAAGTTGTTAGATATTCATAAACGTAAATCTTAAACGAGTATTGTAAATATTAACTTAAATATTTTTTACCTACAAAAAATAAAAATCATAAAAAATATAAATATAATTTTAAAAATATAAAAATATAAATATAATTTTAAAAATATAACAGTATAAAAATAATTTTTAAAAATTTAAAAATATAAAAGTATATAATTTTAAAAATGGATAAAATTAGAGCTAATAATTTTAAAAGAATTAAACAATTAGAAGAGTTAATAAAAGAAAGAAATATTATGAAAGAAAATCATAGAATAAAAAGAATGATTGATGCAGGTTTGGTTCCTGTTCAAGTTAAACCAAAAACGCAATCTGTAAAAGTTAAGAACAAAAAATAAACATTTTTTATAATTTATTTTTTTCCCAAAAGTCAAATTTATTACTAAAAAATGCCTATAATTTATAAACACAATCTTAAACAATTTGCTTCAAATCAAAAAATTGCTCATGAACCACGTATGAATCCGGTTTACCATTATGATAATAGAGAAACCGTTCAAAAAGAAGGGGATGGCATCTTTTCTGGTATTGGAAGTATCGTTAACTTAATTAAAAATAATAAAGATTTGATTATATCTGCTGCAAAAGGAGCAGCTGCTATAGGTAGTACAGCTAGTGCAATATCAAATGCTGTTAAATCACAAAACGAATTAAAACAACTAGAAGCTATTCGTAAACTCAAGAATGATTCTGAAGAACTAAAAAAATTAAAAAACTTTCAGATAAAACAAAAAACAAAATTGCTAACATAGCTGTAGAGGGTGATAGTAAACATAATGAAAAAACAATTGAAGAAATAAGAGGTAATGGCGTGAGCAGCGGAGCTGGTCTAGCAAAATTCTAAAATTATATTTTAGTAAATTTTTTTAGTAATTTTTTTAGTAAAAATTTTTTTCTATCTGTGAGAAAAACAAAAAGTCAAATTATTTTTTATAAAAATGTCTTCGCTTATCGAAAATAAATTTAAATTAGACGATCCTCCGTTCGTCAGTTACAATCAAAAAAAGAATGACTATATAAGAATTGCTATGAATCCCGGATCTTCCAGTAGAGTAAACACTGGAGGTGATTTAATTTTTGAAGTTGATAATCAGCAGAGCTATTTATATTTACCTGATTCATTTTTACACTGTAAATATTCTTTATATAGTGATGCTAATTTTACAACACCATTACCAGAAACCGATAATATTACACTAGAAAATAATTTTTTTCCAAGATTATTTACACAAATGCGTTTAGATGTTGCAACTCAAAATATAGAAACAATAAGTGATTCCCCAGGTGCAATTGATACAATGCTTAGATTTATAACAATTGGTGAAAATAATAAAAAGTATAAAGTCGAAGGTTGGTTTCCTGATACTAATGATGGTATAATTATTGATGATTTAACTCACGCCGGAACAGATGCCGCAGGAATTGCGAAAGATGTAGAAAATATTGCAAAACATTTAAATAAAACAAACAATACTGCATATAAAGAAAGACGTGAATTTAACAAGAAAAGTAAGCAAACAGTAAATTGGTCATTGTCTCCATTATTCGGTTATTTAGATTATGTCAAAATATCATATCAATTAAAATTTAAATTAATAATTCATCGTACAGCAAATAATGAATTAATCTTTTTTGGTAAGACTGGAAAAAAAGCATATTTAAAAATTGATAGACTTGAATGGTGGATTAAACATATTACTCCTAGTTTAGAGATTGAAACAGCTATTGCAAAAAGATTAAATACTAACAAACCAATTCCAGTTAATTTTCTAAAGAGAACTGCTAGTTCAGTAACTTTTTCCGAACAAAGATTTAACTGGCATTTTACTAGAACTGCGAATACTCCAAGATATTTATTACTAACATTTCAAAGAAATAATTCTCCAAGTTTTGATAAGAACAATAATATTTTTCATATTAATACAATTCGAAGTTTACAAGTTTCATTAAATCGAACTCGATATCCAATTGATCCATTAAGATTCGATGATACCAATAATCAATTTATGGAAGGATATGATTCTTACAGAAATCTTTGTATAGAATTTGGAGTTCAACCACAATTAACTCCTGGAGATTGGAGACATTTATATCCAATTTTCTGTTTCGATTTAAGTGCACAATCTGAAGATATTATTAAAAATGGTTGTGATGTAACAATTAATATTGAAAAAAAAGATTCCACAACTTCATTGATGGCTTATGGTTTATTGCTAGAAGATACAAAATATTCTATTGAAGTTCTTAATGCGAAGATGGTTAGGATAGGTTAGTAACCTGAGGACCTTTGGTCCGATAGGCTAAAGCCCAAGACTTCGTCGTTTAATTAATTTAATTTTTTTGATAACTTAAAATTTTGATAACTGGAATAGATTAAAAATTCTTAACTTAAAATTCTTAACTTAAAATTCTTAACTTAAAATTTTCGTAACTTAAAATTTTTTTATTAAAAATGTCGCAAGCGAAAAGTAATATTAATAATAAAACTGTTGAATTAAAATTACGTAATATTGTTGACAAAAATACCCCTAAAACTATTACTATTAATAAAAAAAAGTATTACATAAGTAAACCAATGATAGAGAATATTCAATTACAAGAAGAAAAGAATGGCGGGATTCTCCCATTAATTCCACTAATAATAGGAGGCATAGCAGCAGCAGGAAGTGTTGCAGATGGGAGAGCTGGTATTGTCCAAGCAGTAAATAAAAATAAATCAGAGAAGGCAGCATTAGAAGAACAAAAACGTCATAATAGAGAGTTAGAGAAAGTTGCTAGGGGAGAAGGAGTAGTAGATAATTTTATTAGTAAATTAAAATTAGTTGATGAAGGAAAACGAGTTCTTAAAAATATTCTCCACAATGTTGATGATTTAATTGAAATTAAAGAAACTAAAGATGGTTCTGGAATATATCTAAGTCCTAGTATGATAAGGTAATAACCTCAGAACCTATGGTTCTTTTCGGTAAAACAATTTTTTTTGTTTTATCTTTTAAATTTTTTTTATCTTTTAAAATGAATTCCACAAATTCAGAAAATTTAATTAAATTAAAAATTGTTAATTTAGATTTATTAAATTATCTATTAAACAAAAATAAAAACTCAAACTGTCAGCATATTGGAGGTGACATACAAAAAACATTAGAAAACTTTCCTGGTTTTATTTGGAGTAAATATTCGAAAGAAAAACATCTTCCTGGTCATTCATATACCGGTCCAGGAACTCGATTAGATATAAGACTAGATGAGAATAATAATCCGAAACCAGGTGAAGAACCGATAAATAGAGTAGATGCCGCAGCTTACAGGCATGATTTAGCTTATCGAAATCATGATCTAAGTTCTCGTCATGCAGCTGATAAGAAGATGATTCAAGAATTAGATAGTATTCAGAATCCTACATTTAGAGAAAAAATTGAAAGAATGTTTGTTAAGAAAGCTTTACAAGCTAAAATATTATTCGGTCAGGGTTTAAATGAAAATCATAATTCAGACGTTTATGCATCTGAAATTCATAAAGAATATAGAAAGCCTAAATATTTATTAAAAGTAAAAGTATTTAATAAAGATGATATTTGGAGTGCTGATCTTATTCATATGCCGAATGAAAAAGATTATAAATACGCATTGACCGTTATAGATTTATATACACGATACGCTTGGGTAAAACCTTTAAAAAATAAAAGTGGTCTATCAGTTAAAAATGCGTTTGAAGAAATCTTTAAAGAAAGTAATAGAAAGCCAAAAAATTGTTTGTTGATAAAGGGTCGGAGTTTTATAACCGAAACGTTCAGCCACTATTTGAAACAGACGAAAGTCATCGCCAAGGCTCAGTTTATTCAACTGAAAACGCAGGAAAAGCTATAGTGATAGAAAGATTCAATCGGACGTTAAAAAATAAAATTTTCAAGAAATTTACTCAGCAAGGAAATCAGAAATGGTTAAAAATATTACCAGGAATTGTAGAGCAGTACAATAATAAAGTTCATTCAGGTATTGAAGAAACCCCAAAGAATGCTTCTGACGACCCTGATTTAATACGAAAGAAAATATTCGAGAATAATTATTCGAATGAGAGTAATCCGAATTTGCAGAAACTTAAGCCGAAATTTAAAATTGGAGATAGAGTTAGAATATTTAAATATAAGAATGAATTTGAAAAGGCTTTGTTGGCTATTGGACTAAAGAAATATTTGAAGTTTCTAAAATAAATCAAAGTTATCCGATTACTTATGAAATTAAAGATTTAGATAATGAGGATATCAGAGGCCGTTTTTATCAAAATGAATTACAGAAAACAGAGCTTTAACCTTTAGGTGGCGCTTTAGCTAGCTTCGCTTGAGTTATAGATTGTTTAACTCTAACATAATATCTAGAAATGGTACTCCTTTTTGTAATTTGTACAAAACGTATAAACATAATTGTCCACAATAGGTAGTGCCTGGTGTTTGAATTTGAAACGTATTGTATGTTCCCGTTCCAAGTAATTCTTTTACTTCATTTGTAGGGGGCAAACCGTATGAATCAAAATAATAGTTCTCAGCCTCCGGGCGGTCAAAATAATAGTTCTGCTGATGTCTTTTAACGCCTGCTGACCAATGTACACCTTTTTCATCTGACGTATGAAGATTTGTTATGAAATTTACAGTTATTGATGGAACTTTGTTCCGGGAACTGAAGGTTCCTGTTGGCCTATTTTTTAGGAATTGTAATTCATCCCTCATCAATATGTGAAAATTCTTTATTCCCAATTGATTAGCAATCTTATTTAATTCGAAATTCGTTGTTGTCTGTGTTCCATATAATTTCAAAAACTCATTTATGTTGCTCATTTTATAATAAAAAAATTTCTTAAGGGACCCCTAGAAGACAGAAGGGTATTGATTTAAAACTGTTCTCTAATGATGTCTTTCCTTACTACTTAGTCAGAAGGGGGTATTGATTTTAAACATTTTTATAATGATGACTTTCCTTACTACTTGGGGGGGTATTGATTTAAAACTGGTCTCTAATGATGTCTTTCCTTACTACTTATTCAATTTTGAAATGATTTAATTTAATCTAAATTTAAACGTTACATTGTTGCATTGTAGCAGTAGAGTTGGTGTTTAGCTCATCTTTTATCAATAGTAATTCATTACTCATCAATATGTGAAAATTCTTTATTCCCAATTGCTTAGCAATCTCATTTAAATCGAGATTTAATGTGGTTTTGTTTGCTGTATATTTTTAGAATGTCTCTAATGTTTCTCATTTTTATAGAAGATACAATGTTTCTATTATATTCCCGTAAATGAGAAATTAAAAACAACACATGGATATTTCAATTTGGTTACAACCAATTTGCATGCATTCAATTTGGATACATTGAAATACATGTAAATTTGTCCACGCGAGGACAAGGTTTCATTGGATGAGAGAAAAATGACGTCATATAACAACATAATGAAAATGATTGAAAACAGGAAATAACATTGCATTTAAAACAGGAAATAACATTGCATTTAAAACCGACAGATACAAATTTTCTAAACAATGGGATTTCTGTCCACGCGAGGACAAGGTTTCATTGGATGAGAGAAAAATGACGTCATATAACAACATAATGAAAATGATTGAAAACAGGAAATAACATTGCATTTAAAACAGGAAATAACATTGCATTTAAAACCGACAGATACAAATTTTCTAAACAATGGGATTTCTGTCCACGCGAGGACAAGGTTTCATTGGATGAAACACTCTATTCTATTTACATGTGCAAGAGGAAATAACATTGCATTTAAAACAGGAAATAACATTGCATTTAAAACCGACAGATACAAATTTTCTAAACAATGGGATTTCTGTCCACGCGAGGACAAGGTTTCATTGGATGAAACACTCTATTGTATTTACATGTGCAAGAGGAAATAACATTGCATTTAAAACAGAGGGGTTTAAAGAATGATAAATTTTCTTCACAGCGCGTCATTTGATTAGTTGAATGGCGCAGTATTTTAGCTGAATGGCGCACCATTATTCAAGAGAATGTAATGGTCTAACATTGAAAATAAAGTGTCTTGCGGCCGTATCGCAATAACAATAGCGGAGTTTAACATCCAAATTCCATTGAATATGTCAGCGCGGTATTATCGCTAAATGACGCACCATTGTTTGAGAGAAGAATGGAATCATTTGGAATGTCACATCATTGCTTTACACAATGAAGTCAATCTTCCGTTAACATTAGGTCGTGACTTTTAAAGTACAAGAGAAACAGACACCCAACAAAGCGTAGGAAATTTGTCTGCTAATTTACCTAATTTCATAACAAATGAAACATAGGTGCGTGAATAATTGATATGATTTTGCTTCAAGAGACTTTAAAAATAAGACTTGTCATTATCACAAACAGAGAGCAGATAGTGCTTACCGATAAAAATTTTACACATAACACTGAGTGAATTGTTTCTTTTTTCATGCAACAAGAATTTGTGTAAGTTTACAATTGTATTATTGACTCCACCATTTGGCTCTATGAAATCACTCAAAGAATCTGTAAATTCATGCCTCTCCAATTCCTCCCGTAATTTTTTCATCCTCACTGTCAACGATTGTTTTCTTCTATCTTCAAATTGATCTTGTCTCATTTTGAGAAATATATGACGAGAGCGTTTTGACACAACCTTCACTGACAAGAAACACTATTTAATTAAATAAGTCTTCAGCACAATTGTTTGAAATAGCCATATCGATTATTGTTGTTGTGTATTGTTACACGGCATTGCAGCCGGAGTAGGATTTGCTGGTTATATATTTCACGTCTTACAAATGACTAAGTGGGTGTAGCAGCTGTTTGTTCTTTCATACATTGTTTCCTTTCAAATGTTTGAGTTGGAGGACACAGCTCCTTACACTGAAATGCATTTTATTCATAAATGCGAGAAGCAGATGTTCTCTACCCTTGAATGACAATTGTAAAAGTACCTAAACTTATTGTTAAGAATATGTCAATTCCTTCAAATATTTTTAGTCACATGATATATTTTAAAAACCTGAAAATTGTAATTCTCAAATTTGAGATTCTCAACTTTTATGATTTTCGGTGTCCGGTTTTAGATGACCTGGAACGGTCATGATTTGAGCAATGAAAAATGTCATAATCACAAATTTGAGATTCTTAACTTTTATGATTTTCGGTGTCCTGGAACGGTCATGATTTTGGCGGGGGTGAAAATTGTAATTCTCAAATTTGAGATTTTGAAAAATTTGAAAATTGGGTATTTTTAAAAACGTCATAAATTCATGAATTTAGGTCTTCATAACCTGAAAAAGGGTTCAAATTCATGAATTTATGTCGTTTTTAAAAAGTACCATTTTTTCAAAAATGGTACTTTTTGAATGGACTAAATTCATGTATTTAGGTCTTAAAAACCTGAAAAAAGGGACTAAATTCATGAATTTATGTCGTTTTTAAAGATACTATTTTTTTTGATTTTATGGTGTCCTGGAACGGTCTTCTTCCCATTACTGTTCATCTCTCGGTTGTTATCCATGTCCTTTCCTTTATCGGCGTTGCCTCTTTTGTTACCATAATAGTATGGTATCTTGGACTTGGTTAACTTTGAGTGTTCTTTTATTTTGTGTTAACTGCTTTTGCTTATTCAGTTCGCAATTGTAATGCGTTTTTATGATTTTTGTACATACACGTACACTCTGAGTTATTTGTAATTGCATGCCTCTCCTAGTGAGAAAATAAAGCTTTACCTAGACGTCAATAGACGTCAATAGAAATCAATCCGAATTGGATGGTTTTTTCTTCATAAAACTAATTCGATTATATATATATATATATATATATATATATGTATATATGCTTTGTAGATTTGTCCAAGACATTCTATTCAATAGCGAAGTACTTGCTGATCAATAAGCGGACTCAATAAGTTGACTTGAGCTGACTCAAAACAAGCGTGTTTGTTAAGTTCGTTCCTAGAGGGCATGAGTCGAATATCGCATGCACAAGGTGACATGCCACGCGTAATTCACGCGTAATCCACGCGTAATTCCGGAACACCACAAACATCAGTGGTTAAAAACATTCTATTCTTCTACCCGCGTACATACGCGCTGCACTAAGAGTCAGAAATCACGTGACCTGATGCTGTTAAAACATGGGGAATGTTTATTAATACGCGCGGGCGAGCGTTTATAGTTTGCGCGTCGTCTACGGTTGTCTCCGTTGCCGCTTGAACCACGGATGAGCCGCCAAGCATGTTCTGTCTTCCCTGAGCATGAAATTGAGGTCCTATCACATTGTTTAGCCTCTGATACATGCAGACACACGAGACACAAAGTCTATATAACAGGACTGGCGACAGATGTTGCATCAATGTAAAGCATAGTCACGGATGTTTAGGCTCATGTGTAATTACGCGTAAGCATACAGATGCGTACAGAAATACATATACCAAAAAATATTTTGGCATGCATCCTTCGTGTGTGATTGCTATTGAGCGATTTACAGTGTAGTGAAGAGCGAATAAGCAAACCTGATATGATTTTTGATATGCAAGTGCAATATTATGTACATGCACAGTTGCGTACATGTGCATGTAATATAGGCTCAACGTAAAATTTCATGTTTATGCAGATTGTTAAGTGTAGCTGAAGTGCATAGTATGTGGCTGCACTCTAGAGTGTCTTCTTAATTGGCGTTTTATGTACATGTCCAAGCACAAAAAATGAGCTTCATATTTAGTCGTATATCGTAATTTTCCTGTAAATGGATGAATCCTTTTTATATAAGAACATTAGTCAAAAAACATGTGTTCCGTCTGTTGAATCCTTCGTTCTGAACCGACTTTCATGCTTTTTTCATCTTGATCCTTAGGTTATCCTCTTTTCGGTCATGATGAATTCAAATCAATCCAAAGAAGTTATATTTATGAAAAATTTATTATGCCTTCGTGGTCGATCCACCATCGAACCTGCATTGCTATATGTGGTCTTGCATTATCATGTTGGAGACACATCTCCCAACGAGGTAAATTGAGTTGCTGCTCGAACGATGCACACATGCTTTGCAGGAATGACAAATATCGATCACCATTTATGCTTCCACCATCATGCAGCACTTCGATATAGGAGAAAGACTTTGCATAATTGATAGCAACCATTATCAAGACCTTCCTATTGGCTATTGTCCTGCGCGATACTTGAGGTCTGTCGCCTGCGTAATCGACCCATACTCGGTTGCATTCTTTGGGTGGGATGCTTTTGTAGTAGACCCACTTTTCGTCCACGACGACAAGCTTACTTTTGATTTGCCGACGTCGAAATAATCCCAAAATGCTTCTGCCACACAATACGTTGCTGCTTATTTCGATCACTCAGTTCATGCGGTATCCACCGACAACACAAGGATTTTTTATTCAGATGATGAGAAAGTATCCGATGAACTGACCTCTCCTCAACACCTGTCTGCAGTGAAATGTCAGCACAGGATAAGTGGTTGTCATCTTCGATTCTTTCACCTCTTCGATGTTTTCATCGCAGCAGCTTGATCGTGGTCTTCCAGATCCTTCCTTTCGTGTCACCGTTTCACGTCCCTCGACGAACTCTCTTACTATTGCTTGAATTCTTCTAACTTTCATGATGTTCTTCTCACCCCAAACGTTAGCAAGCAGCTGATGAATTTTTGTTGCTGAGTAGCCATTTTGAGACAGTGTTCGAATGAAAAAGTAGACATCACACTGCTGAAACTCCATAACTATCAGGAAAGAAAATTGGATGATTGATTAAGACCATATTTTATGTTTATGTTCGGAGATAGTCGGAAGGCACTCTAGAGACATGACGATCGGGAATAAAAAATTCACTATGTTTATATCTATGATTCTAACATTAAAGCGTATGCAGTGCAGAGAATAATGCCATTGACATTGCCTTTGAATAAAACTTTCATGAACTTTTAAATGAACGCAATCAAACACCATTAAATCTAAAAAATCAAAGGCTGTAGAAAAAATCGCAGTTTTTTGTCGAACCCTATACTTGAATTATTCATATAAAGTTATATCTATGATGTGAAATCGCATGAACCGCACTTTCAACCAGACTGAGATTGCATTTACATTTATTTAGGATTTTTCTTCAATTGGTCCTTGTTCACCAAAAGTTGTCTTCTGACCGATACCATTTTTTGTCATCTGACCGGTGCACATTTCGCAACTTAGACATGATAATTTTGCTTTCTTTGTAGGACGAAGTACATCATTTGTGAGTCTAGCTGTTTTATCAAAAGGAAAGAATCAACTATGGATTATCACAATTGAGCAATTGTTAATTTAAAAAATGACTTGTGTTCTTTCAACCAGACTTTTTTGATTTTTCTCAAAATTGCAATTTGATGCTGAAACCACATTTTTTATCCCTATCTCATGAAAATTCACAGAATTATCAAGAGCCGTAAAATCATGCATGCGAATTTGTTTTGAGAAGACAATGATTGTCATTTTCGAAATCTCGTAAAACGGTCAAAATGTCCATCTGACCGAGACCACAAAATTATCGGTCAGAAGACACGTAATGATATATATTACAAATATAGTACAAGTATGAATCTCCAATTCAGCGCGAAAAATTAACCATGTATGCAAATTTTCAAGGAAAACGAATTTGCAAAGTGAAAAAGACGAAGATTCCCCAAAATGTTGTTATATAAAATGGATTTGTCCACATGTACATGCTGCACATAGGCTACATGTTATTTAGTTATTTATGTGTATTTTCCCAGTTTTAACTGCAGTGGAACTTTGTAAATGTTGTATGTAGTCTGTTCACAATATTTATGTAACAGGCATACCTAATGATAGCAAGCTTAAAAAACTTCTAGCAATATCTTTTACTGCCAGTCAATTGACAGGTGCAGTCCTCCACCGTATATAGATATTGTCGTACTTCTCAGGTTAAAAACGGTTTCTGTCGACCGATGGCCAAAACACAAAAATTACTTAGCTAAGATTTTTAGATTAATATTGTACCTAATTGTATAGAACTTGAAAAAAACTTAAAGTATCTTTAAACACTCAAAGTTCTACGTCTCATAGCAATCAAAGTAATGGGCAAAAGACCGTTCCAGGACACCATAAAATTCAAAAAAATAGTATCTTTAAAAACGACATAAATTCATGAATTTGAACCCTTTTTCAGGTTTTTAAGACCTAAATACATGAATTTAGTCCATTCAAAAAGTACCATTTTTGAAAAAATGGTACTTTTTAAAAACGACATAAATTCATGAATTTGAACCCTTTTTCAGGTTATGAAGACCTAAATTCACAAATTTGGGCGTTTTTAAAAATACCCAATTTTCAAATTTTTCAAAATCTCAAATTTGAGAATTACAATTTTCACCGCTTAAATCATGACCGTTCCAGGACACCGAAAAAATCATAAAAGTTAAGAATCTCAAATTTGAGAATTACAATTTTCACCCTTAAAATCATGACCGTTCCAGGTCATGTAAAACCGGACACCAAAAATCATAAAAGGTGAGAATTTCAAATTCATGAATTTTATCCATCTTTTAGGTTTTTAAAATATAGCATGTGACTAATAATATTTCTTTAAAAATGGAAGAAACAAAAATGGAAGAAACCGCAAGAATATATCCTTCGTTATCATATGAACGTAGTTCTACTTTAATGGACATTGAAAAAATGAACATTGAAAAAATGAACAAAGAAAAACACAAAGATAGAGTTAGGTATATGAAAGATAAGGAATCTCAATTATTATTAAGATTAGAGCATTATAAAAAATTAAGAAAGAGATGGACTAAAGTTAAGAATGTAACACAAGGAATTGGCATATTCTTAACAATAAGTTTAGGCGCTCTCACTATTGTTATATCTTCAGGTGTTTTAGTAATTCCAGTAGTTGCTACAGCTTTAACAGGTACGGGTGTTTTTGCATCTTCACTTGTTACAATGTTAGATAAATCTTTAATAACTAAGAAACGAAAATCATTAAAAACTAAGCATTTACATATTAAAGAAGTCTATGATAAACTACATTACTTCTTTCAAAGAGTATGTGATGATAATGTTATTACGTTAGATGAGATTGAAAAATTTGATCAAATAGCTAATGAAGTAAATCAAACCTTTCAATTACAGTTCGAAAAAGTTGATGATAAGAATAAAAAGGATGGCAAAATTTCTAGTGATGGTAAAACTTTTTTACTGGTGGTAAAATTTCTAATGAAGAAAATGACAAAATTTTTTTAGAAGAGCTAAAAACTTTAAGCGAAAATTTAAGCAAAACTTTATTAAACAAAACTTAAAACGAGAAAACTTTAAACGAGAAAACTTTAAACGAAAAGATGTCAAACAACAAAGCAATAAAAAAATAATTTGTTCAGTAAAATGTTTTTGCTGTATTCCAATGTTACCACAAAATTCAAATATTATATTTTAAAAATGGATAAAATTAGAGCTGATAATTTTAAAAGAATAAAACAATTAGAAGAGTTAATAAAACAAAGAAATATTATGAAAGAAAATCATCTTCAACATAGAATGATAAAAGCTGGTATTCAATCTGATATGTTTGAAAAAATGCAGCAAACCGAGCAAGTAAAAACTGATTTTGAAAAAACTATGCAACCATTTAAAACTCTTGAAAAAGAAAGTACAAATAATGATAAACAAATTGATATAACAGATCCAGAACACAAAACTATATTAGATGACTATGGATTACTAGAATCAAACATTAATAAGAAATTACCAAAATCTATGCAATTTGAACATTCTATCTCATTTATAGATGGAAAAACAATACCTAGATTTTATCTCGGACAAAAAGAAATATTTCCACAACCTTTTCGAGGTTTAATTTTTTCACCACATAAATCTCCTTTTAATTTAGATAGAAATTTTGTTGATCTTTTAATAGGAGCAGATTTAAATAATTATGCTGTAGAAGATCTCATAAAATATAAAGCTATGTTAGATAGAGTTGGTGCAGTAAAATCTCTTAGACGTTATAAACAATTAGAAAATTTATTATCAACGGGAGTTAAAGTAGGGAAAGGTTTATCTGAAAAACAGAAAACAGAAACAGAAACAACCATATTTTTACCAGATGATCCACAAGAATTACTAAATAGATTAAATATTTTAATATCAGCAATAAAAGAAGGACATAATTCTAGTTTCAATGAAATTCATGCTATATTGAAAAGACTGTTAGAAAAGAAGATTCTAAATGAAGAGGATTATAAAAGTGTAGCTGAAATATGTTGTTGTTTTTAATTTTTTATAAAAAAAATATTTCATAAAAAAATATTTATTCAAAATTTTAACTAAAAAATGTGTTCAGCAGATTTAGACAAAATTAATAATCATTTAGAAAATTTGACAGAGATTTTGGGTTCATCACAATTTAGTACGACGTTAAAAATTATAACAACTACTTCATCACACACTTGTAATTTAGAACCCATTCTACATTTGGAACAAAATAAAAATTATCAAATTGCATTGACTAGTTTCTCTACATTTAACACTATTCAAAACGTTATCAAAGATGTGAATGATCAATTTAGATATTCTACTGATAAAGGCAAAACGTGGAAAGTACTAACTTTTCTTCCTGGTTCTTACGAAGTTGAATCAATATCAAATGAAATTAAGAGACATTTAGGTATACCATTTAAAGATAAGAAACAATTACATTTTGCAGTTGAACCGGCAGTTAATAAATTTTCTCTTACTTTAGACGAAAATCATCAAGTTGATTTTAATCATGATAGATCATTGTCAAAGCTATTAGGATTTAATAAACAAACCTATAGTCAAGGTTATCATTTAGGTGAGAAGATTCCAAAAATAACTGAAATAAATTCAATTGTTGTACATTGTGACATTATTGAAGGAGGATATATAAATGGTAAATTATCAAATTTAATATTCAGTTTTCCAGCTTTTACTGTACCCATTGGTTATAGATTAAATGTATTTCCACAAACATTAATATATTTCCCTATTACAAGAAAAACTATTAACAACATTAACATTAGAATCACTGATGAGAAAGGACAAGAAATAAATTTTGGAGGTGAGGAGATTATGATAGATCTTTTGGTTCGGGAGGTATAAACTCCCACGCGAAGCTAGAGAAGTTTAATTTTCTTCTTCTTTAGAAACAAAAAATAAAAAAAAAATAAATTTTTTTATTAAAAAATGAGTGAACTACCTCCATTAAATAAAAAAAACTTAAATTTAATCATCATCCAAATTTATCTAATAAAGTTTTGTCAGTTATTTGTGGAAGATCAGGATGTGGAAAAACATATCTATTATTTAAAATTTTAACGACTCCAAATTTTTTGGATTATAACCATCTTATAATTTATACAACAACGGCAGCACAACCCGTCTATCAATTTTTGAAATATGGATTTGAAAATAATCTTAAAAAAACAGCAATTGCTTCATTATTCAAAGAATATGAAAAATCTGAAGATGAAGAAGAAATAAGTTCGTGGTGTGAAGAAGCAGCAAAAAATAATCAGTTAGTAGAATCTAATAAAAATAACCATATAAAGATACAATTAATAGATGATAGTGGTAATATGCAAGATCCTAGTAAACTAGATAAAACAATGAAACATTGTGTAATTTTTGATGATTGTGTTAATGATAGAAATCAGTCAGTTCAGAGAAATTATTTCACAAGAGGTAGACATAATAACTGTAGTGTATTTTATTTAACACAAAGTATGTATTCATTAGATGGAAGTGTTATTAGAAAGAATGCAAATATATTTATACTATTTGAAATAAATGCAAGAAACTTAAGTGATTTGTTAAGAGATTTATGTGTAAGAAATAAAGATGAATTTAAACAATCGTGTAACAATGCTTGGTCAAAAGATTATGGCTTCATTACAATTAATATTGATAAAAAAAATCATGATAGAGTTATAGAACATTTGTTTGTCGAGTGATAAAAATATACAAATATAGTGTTATAATATTTTATTTTTTTAATTTTATGTATATATCAAATTTGTCTATCTTAGAAATTAGAAAATTAAAAAGGTTCAGTAGTTATTCCATCAGGTAAAATTTTTCTTTTATCATCAAATGGATCTAATGCTAATTTATGTTCTTCTTTTAAATACATGTTATGTTTTTTTGAATTAAGTCTATAATTACATGCTGTTTTTATTTCATTATTAAATAATACATTTTTATAATCTTGAAATGTTATTTGATTAGCCACTGATGCCTTTGAAATTCCTTTTAATGTTTTATGTGTTTTAATATTATTAGTTGTATCATAACAATAACATTTAGATTTTAAAAATATAGCTTCTGTTATGAAATCTTAATTTCCTTCTAATTCATCTTTTACTTTACATAAATCAGAAGGATGAATGATATCTTTTATTTTATCTATTTCTTCATCAAGTGTAGAATTATACGGTATTGTTAATTCTAAGAAAACAGAATCGGTATCTGTAAAGTGTAATTTATAGTTTTTGCCATAAGCAGGTGCTAAATAATCATATATAAATTTATACATAAATAGTTTAGCTAATTCTAATATAGTGAAACCAATAAAATTAAACTTATCATGTTTTACGCTAATTCGACGTAAATGTACAGCACATAGTTCATCACTAAATCTAGTAGTTCTTTTATATGTAGGTTTCCTTGTTAAATTTTGAAACCTATCTTTATCATAAACTATTTCAATATTTTGTCTATTACGCACATTTTCTAAAGTCTTACCATAAAATGCATTATTCATTAATTTGAAGAAAATGTTTCCAAAATCATCTTTATTTCTTTTAGCTATTTTACGTTTTTCAATATTGAACTCTATATAATCTTTTAACCATTTAGATTTTCTATACTCTAGTTTTCGATGTATTTTGGTGAGAATCATTCCATGATCTAAATACCAATCTAGCATTCTTCCTTCAACAACATACTTTCCTTTATTGCTTTGTGTTAACATAAGTTTTTTTGTTGGTCTGTATTTCTTAGGAATTAAAGATTTTTGATAATCTGAAAAATCTTCTATATTAGGAATTTTGTTTTCGGGACAGAAAGGAAAATATTTTGTTTTATCTTTTATTTCATCAGGGTATACTAAATCAACTTCATATATATAACCATGATTATAATTTCCATCATATGTTTTTTGATAATCAAGAATATTACACCATTCCATCTCACCTGTTGGTAATTCTTGTATCATGCAAGAAGAATATAAGCTATTAAAATCATAATATAACAAATAGTTTTCTCTCATGATTTCATCAACTGCTGCTTGACTATCTTCATTTGATATAAGTCCTTTTATATTTTGATTAAACAATTTTATAAACTGATCACTTTCTTCTGAAGATAAAGGTTTCATTATTCCATAATCATCAGGATTTACTTTTTATTGTAACACTGTACATAACGATTACCTAAAACTGATGAAACTCCACCTCTAATTCCAGATTCAAAAAATAATAATTTATCATATGTATTTTCTTTATAATGTTTAAGTTTAACATTTGTATGTTTTAATCCTGCTAACCATGTTAAACCTGGTGTAGAATAACAATAACATGGATCTATTCTGTAATATTCTAAACACATCACGAAAGTTTTCAAAAAGATCAGCTAGTATTAATACATCTATCTGTAGATATTTCATTGTATAATCATACATTGTTTTACAATTTAACTCTCTCCAATTTTTTTCAGCTTCTGCATAGTCTTCGTCAGATAATTTTGATTGTTTTAATGTTGATTTAAATTTATTTATTGGAGGAAGTTGTTTTTCTTCCATAATTTTATTCACAGAATTAAAATCAGTCTTCGACTGTGAACCACAGGTTTTATCTCCAGTTATATCAGTCTTCGACTGTGAGCCACAGGTTAAATATTCATACGGAAATATGCCTTTTAAAGGTTTTAAATTATATTTATTTGATATTTTACATTGTTCAGATTTCAAAGTTTTTCCCATAACATCTAATGAATAAGGAGTAAAAAATCTAAATGCATCTAAAATTCTAATGCAACCTAATTGCATTGAAAAATATTCTTCCTCTGTTTTACATAGTACATTTATTTGTTGTTGTTGTAATTTTTCAGATGAAAATAAATCTTTCATTACTAGATGGAAATCATATTTAGAACCATTATAGAAATATAGAGGAACAAAGTTATATTTAAATTTATTAGCATTAAGATTACAAGAATTATGTGCTGCACCTCTATATAATCCATTTAGATGATCATGATCTTTTACCTTATCAAGATATCTACCTCTGCCATTTTTATAATTTTTTGCAAATTCTTTTCCACAGTAATAACATTTTGTTTCATTAATAAAATTTAATTTTTCTTTTTCTGTTAATGGCATCATCGGTATATTTGTTTCAAGCAATTGTGAAAAATAATTTTGTAATTCTTCTACTTTCTTTGTAAACATTTCTGAACTATCTTCACCATAGTATTGAAAATATTCTGATTTAAATAATTCAGGATAATTTGAATGAATGTACATTCCCCAACATAATGGTTTTTGTTCAAATAAATATTTTTCTTTACTTTGTTCAGATGCACTTTTTTCATAATTAAAAACCGAAGGTTCTAGGGCTTGGCCCGTACCATTTTCAGAATTATCATTTTTAGAATCGGGTGAAGCCCTGGAACTTTCCGTTCGATTTTGTGTCATATTAACATTATAAGCTTCAAAATCACAATAAATAGTAAAGGGTACTTTATTTTTAAAATACCATTTATTATATTCTAAATAATCATCTTTTGGAAATGTGTTTCTGACTGCTTCATTTTGTTGACAATTCTCCAAATGTCTATTCATTTCTTCTTTAGTTCTAAAACTTGTCATACATTGAAGACAAGGAAAATTTGTATTATCTGAAGTTTTTGTGAATATAGAAACATCTTTACACAATATAAAATGACCCTGATAATATAATATATTCGCTTGTGCTGGCTGTTTTGACTGTTCTAGTTTTTCAAATTTATCTTGATATATTTCATGTGTTTCATCAATTTCTTTTGCAAGATTAAATGTATTTCGATGAAAATTTTGATTTAATATTTGTAGCTGATAACTATATTCTTTATCATATTGTTCTTTATATTGTTGTAGACATTTTTTTAAAGATTCATTTATTTTTTGATTGGTTTCATTTTCTTCATTATTTAATTCTTTATTGTCTTCATTTAATTTTTGAATCGTTTCTATCTTATTTTCATATTTATGGCCATATTCTTGTACTAATATTTTTGTTTGTTGTTGATAATCTGTTTTACATTTTTGTAAACTTTCATTTAAATTTTGTAATTTTTGTTCATATTCTAAAGATAAAGATAAATAATCGGAATCATAATCATAATTATAATTACGTCCTTTATAATTATTATGACTAATCATTATTGGTGATAGTGTTTTTATAATTTCAAATTTTTCAGTACATATTATATTTCCTTGGTAAAAAATATTATGATGCATGTAATTTCCCCTATCATTATATACTATTTCTGATTGACATAAATTTTTATTATTCAAATAAAATTTTTTTGAATCTGAGTAAAGTGGAGTAATTTTACCAATAGAAACATAATTCACATTTAATTCAAAAACATTTACTTCTATTAAATTTTTATTCTTTTTATGAAACTTTATTAATCTATTATAATCATACGGAAATTCATGTAATCCATCAGAAAGATCAAATTCATTTATGTATTCTTCTTTATTATAATGACTTAGTCTTTCTTTATGATATTCTGCAGGATGTAAATGTGCTATAATACTCCACAGAAAACAATAATCATCTTCATTTTTTATGTTGATTATTTGTGGTGAACTGAAAGGTAAAGGAACATAACTACCACCAGTATTATTTCTATATTTATCAATTACTATTTTCTTAGATAGTATTTTAACAAATCTCCAACCAGATTCACGTAACTGGGCTTCAATTATACAATTTTCTAATTTAAGTATCATCGATTCAAATATGGGTTGTATATCATTTACATTATGAATTTCTTGTGAATTTGTAAAATGTCCTTGTATTATTTCTTCAGGAATTCCATCAGGTCCATTTTTTGTATAAAGTACTTCTACATTCATATAACATTTGAAAGATTTCTTAAATATTTTGAAAAAGTTTTTTAATACATTATAAAAAGTTTCATCGGTTTCATTATGTTCAATGGGCGAAGCCCTGGAAGACATCTCCGATGTCCCGCGAACAGACTGATTAAATAAATATTTATATCTGTTAATGGCGAAGCCCTAGAACCTTCGGTTCGTTCCGCTTCATCGGTTCGTTCAGCTTCATCAAATTCATCAGTATCGCTAAATAAATATCTTCCATCTGGTACGGGCGAAGCCCTAGAACCTTCGGTTTGTATGGTCTCATCTTCACTATTAAAAACTTTTTTATATTCCGAATGTGAATAATCATCAAACATTTTTTTAACTTTTATATCAGTAGGCAATGTTTCTAGATAGTTTTTATAACTATTTAATTTTAATATATTTCCTTCATCAACTCGTTCTACATTTTGTAAATGCAATTTACTATTTAAATGAGATTGATAACTTCTTTTTGTTTGCAACTTTTTTTTACATAAGACACAAAAAAACTTGGTATTTTCCATTTTTTTATTTTTTAAGGAAAAATTTGTGTTTTAATTTTAGATATAAACATTCTAATATCAAGGACTTGAGTGTTATTTTATATTATTATATATTTCACGTTCTTTAGTTATTTTTTTCTTTATCACATTAAGTTTTATCATATTAAGTTTTATCATATTAAGTTTCATCATATAATGTTTTATCAAAAGATAATTTAAATTTATTTTCACTAACTATTGATTCTTCATCATCATCATCAATTGATTCTTCATCATCATCATAAATTGTTTCTTCATCATCATAAATTACACTTTTTGGTATAGGATGCCCTTCCATGATAGGATACCATTCTCTTATTGGAATATCTAATTCTAAATTACATCTTTTATCTGATAATAATATAATAGAGAAAAATATTGGTCTTTGATCTCTTTTGGAAAATTTAATAACACCACCATAATCTGAATCACTTTTAGTTTTTATTAAAGATGATAAAATTTTAAATTGATTAGATGTAAATCCTAATTTAAATTTTGTACACCCGACACATAGTTGTCTAACAGTATCTTCAACTATGCCATCATTGTTATTTTCAATTGTAAGAAAATGAAATTTAGATAAATTTTTATAATTACTAATATTTTTATAATCTTTTTTACCATTTACACCTTTTTCAGATGTTACAGAATCATCATTATTATCATAAGATTCTTTAAGATCGGGCAAAGCCCTAGAACCTTCGGTTCGTTTATTATGATTATGATTATGGACATTGTTAATAGTATAAGGTGTAGTCCACATATAAATTTTCTCTTGTTGAGCTAAGCCATTTATGTAAGATTTTAACAAATTAATATTTAAGTTGGAATATAATCCTATATACGTATCATCATTATATCTTTGGGCATTTCTAATGTTTCTTGTTTATAAATTGTGTCTCTATAATAAACTTGACATAATAATTCTTCATTATGTTTTTTACTCCCTATGTGAATGTTATATTGATTTTGATCGTCAACAAATAATCTAATTTTTTCTTTCGAAAAAGATTTTAATTTTTTAACTAATTCTTTAATATTGATATAATTAATAATTTTAGTTTCTATCCAATCAGTATTACTAATTGGTAACACTGCTCTAATAAATCCATACACATTATTATGACCTATTATAACCATATTTTCTTTATTTAATTCCACATAAGCTACATCATTATATTTACTAACAATATCCATAAATTCAATAAATGGATCCCCCGGAAATAAACAATAATTAGTTTCTATAGAAGGTAAACCTTTAGTCTGTTCTCTAAATATTTCGGCTTGTAATTGAAATAAAATATTAACATCTATACATGGATTATTATTATTATTATCAAAACATTTATTTTCAAATCCCGTTGATCTCGTCGAATAAGAAGAACAGGATGATGCGGGCGAATATAATTTTTTTAAATTTGCTTTATCCATTTCTTTATTTTTATTAGAAAAAATTTTATTTTTTTATTTTTATTAGAAAAAATTTTATTTTTTTATTGTTAAAAATGATGTTACCAAATGTTGGTGGAGGTGCATATATCCCGAATAATCGTGAATTAGAAATAGAGATAGAAAATTATATCATGAAAACTGGAGACGTATTATCTGGTCCATTACATCTTTCTATTCTTCCGCAACAAAATACAGAGTTAACAAATAAACAATATGTTAATACACAAATCAATGACTTAAAAGAAAAATATATAAACGATGTTATGGTTCCACTGATGAATGAATTAAAGTTGCTAAAACTTAATGACAAATCATTAAACGAAAAATTATTAAAACTTGATAAAAAGGATAGAGAGATAGAAGCAGATATAGCAAAACTTTTTAAAAAGATTTCAGAACAATCAAAAATTTTAATATTACTTTCTTTAAATTTAAAATCTGCTGTAATTAAAAATAAACATCAGATACAACTATTGAAAGAACAATTAGAAGATGAAATAGAAAAACTACCTGAAAGAATTTAAAAAAATTTAAAACAGTTACAAACTACATTCCAAAAAAGTGTTGATGAATTAAGTTCTAAAATTACTCAACAAATGAAAAAGATGAATAGAATAATAAATGAAGTAAGCTCACTTAATCAAAAAGTTGATAAAATGAAAACTCTTAAAATCAATTTAGAAAATGAATTAAAGAAAAATTTACAAGAAAACTCTAAAGAAAATAAGGAACAGTTAGATGCTGTTAAAAGACAATTAGATGTTCTTAAAATTAAGTTAAATGCACTTAAAACGGCGTTGAAGATGAATCAGGAGAAAATGCAAGTTAATAGAAAAGAAATTAAAGTACATCACACGCTGCTTGACGCAATAGATAAAGTGCAACAGTCAATTAATAAAGTTATCTCGAAGTTGTTGTCCATTCACAAACGTAAATCTTAACACGTAGATATTTTTCCCAAAAGTCAAATTTAATCCTAAAAAATGCCTATAATTTATAAACACAATCTTAAACATTTTGCATCAAATAATAAAATTGCTCATGAACCATCTCAGAAACCTGTGTACCATTATGATAGTGTAGAAACTGTCGGAACACAAAAGTTCCTAGGCACCGCAGGTGCCGTCCAAAAAGAAGGGGCTGGCATCTTTTCTGGTATTGGAAGTATCGTTAACTTAATTAAAAATAATAAAGATTTGATTACATCTGCTGCAAAAGGAGCAGCTGCTATAGGTAGTACAGCTAGTGCAATATCAAATGCTGTTAAGTCTCAAAACGAATTAAAACAACTAGAAGCTATTCGTAAACTTAGGAATGATTCTGAAGAACTAAATAATTTAAAAAAACTTTCAGAGGAAACAAAAAACAAAATTGCTAACATAGCTGTTGGGGAAACCTTGAGGAGCGGAGCTCCGTCTGATAGTAAACATAAGAAGAAATCAGGCGTAGCCATAAAACGTTCAATTGAACCTACGGTTCGTTCAATTGAAGAAATAAGAGGTAATGGTATTAATAGCAACCTTCGGTCTAACCAGCAAAGCTGTAGCGGAAATGGTCTAGCAAAATTCTAAAATATATTTTTTAGTCAAATTTTTTTAGTAAAATTCTAAAATTATATTTTAGCAAAATTTTTTTAGTAAAATTTTTTTAGTAAAATTTTTTTAGTAAAATTTTTTTAGTAAAATTTTTTCTGTCTGTGAGAAAAAACAAAAAGTCAAATTATTTTTTATAAAAATGTCTTCGCTTATCGAAAATAAATTTAGATTAGACGATCCTCCGTTCGTCAGTTACAATCAAAAAAAGAATGACTATATAAGAATTGCTATGAATCCCGGATCTTCCAGTAGAGTAAATACTGGAGGTGATTTAATTTTTGAAGTTGATAATCAGCAGAGTTATTTATATCTACCTGATTCATTTTTACACTGTGAATATTCTTTGTATAGTGATGCCAATTTTACAACACCATTACCAGAAACCGATAATATTGCACTAGAGAATAATTTCTTTCCAAGATTATTTACACAAATGCGTTTAGATGTTGCAACTCAAAATATAGAAACAATAAGTGATTCTCCAGGTGTAATTGATACAATGCTTAGATTTGTAACAATTGGTGAAAATAATAAAAAGTATGAAATCGAAGGTTGGTTTCCTGATACTAATGATGGTATAATTGTTGATGATTTAACTCACGCTGGAACAGATGCAGCAGGAATTGCGAAAGATGTAGAAAATATTGCAAAACATTTAAATAAAACGAATAATGGTGCATATAAAGAAAGACGTGAATTTAACAAAAAAAGTAAACAGACAGTAAATTGGTCATTGTCTCCATTATTCGGATATTTAGATTATGATAAAATATCATATCAATTAAAATTTAAATTAATAATTCATCGTACAGCAAATAATGAATTAATCTTTTTTGGTAAGACTGGAAAAAAAGCATATTTAAAAATTGATAGACTTGAATGGTGGATTAAGCATATTACTCCTAGTTTAGAGATTGAAACAGCTATTGCAAAAAGATTAAATACTAACAAACCAATTCCAGTAAATTTTCTAAAGCGTACTGCTAGTTCAGTAACTTTTTCCGAACAAAGATTTAACTGGCATTTTACTAGAACTGCGAATACTCCAAGATATTTATTACTAACTTTTCAAAGAAATAATTCTCCAAGTTTTGATAAGAACAATAATCTCTTCCATATTAATACAATTCGAAGTTTACAAGTTTCATTAAATCAAACCCGTTATCCAATTGATCCATTAAGATTTGACGATAGCAATAATCAATTTATGGAAGGATATGATTCTTATCGAAATCTTTGTATAGAATTTGGAGTTGAACCACAATTAACTCCTGGAGATTGGAGACATTTATATCCTGTTTTCTGTTTCGATTTAAGTGCACAATCTGAAGATATTATCAAGACTGGTTGTGATGTAACAATTAATATTGAAAAGAAAGATTCCACAACTTCATTGATGGCTTATGGTTTATTGCTAGAAGATGTAAAATATTCTATTGAAGTTCTTAATGGGAAGATGGCTAGGATCGGCTAAAGCCAGAGGAGCTTCGCTCCGATAAATTAATTTAATTTTTTTTCATAACTAGAATAGATTAAAATTTTTTTATTAAAAATGTCGCAAGCGAAAAGTAATAATAATAAAACTGTTGAATTAAAATTACGTAATATTGTTGACAAAAATACCCCTAAAACTATTACTATTAATAAAAAAAAGTATTACATAAGTAAACCAATGATAGAGAATATTCAATTACAAGAAGAAAAGAATGGCAGGATTCTCCCATTAATTCCACTAATAATAGGAGGCATAGCAGCAGCAGGAAGTGTTGCAGGTGGGAGAGCTGGTATTGTCCAAGCAGTAAATAAAAATAAATCAGAGAAGGCAGCATTAGAAGAACAAAAACGTCATAATAGAGAGTTAGAGAAAGTTGCTAGGGGTGAAGGAATAGTAGATAATTTTATTAGTAAATTAAAATTAGTTGATGAAGGAAAACGAGTTCTTAAAAATATTCTCCACAATGTTGATGATTTAATTGAAATTAAAGAAACTAAAGATGGTTCTGGAATATATCTAAGTCCTAGTATGATTAGGTAATAACCTCAGAACCTTTGGTTCTATTAGGTAAAACATTTATTTTATCTTTTTTAATTTTTTTTATCTTTTAAAATGAATTCTACAAATTCCGAAAATTTAACTAAATTAAAAATTGTTAATTTAGATTTATTGAATTATCTATTAAACAAAAATAAAAACTCAAACTGTCAGCATATTGGAGGTGACATACAAAAAACATTAGAAAACTTTCCTGGATTTATTTGGAGTAAATATTCGAAAGAAAAACATCTTCCTGGTCATTCATATACCGGTCCAGGAACTCGATTAGATATAAGACTAGATGAGAATAATAATCCGAAACCAGGTGAAGAACCGATAAATAGAGTAGATGCCGCAGCTTACAGGCATGATTTAGCTTATCGAAATCATGATCTAAGTTCTCGACATGCAGCTGATAAGAAGATGATTCAAGAATTAGATAGTATTCAAAATTCTACATTTAGAGAAAAAATTGAAAGAATGTTTGTTAAGAAAGCTTTACAAGCTAAAATATTATTCGGTCAGGGTTTAAATGAAACTAATAACTCTGAGAGCAACGCTCGAACCTACGCGTCTGAAATTCATAAAGAATACAGAAGGCCTAAATATTTATTAAAAGTAAAAGTATTTAATAAAGATGATATTTGGAGTGCTGATCTTATTCATATGCCGAATGAAAGGGACTACAAATACGCATTGACCGTTATAGATTTATATACACGATACGCTTGGGTAAAACCTTTAAAAAATAAAAGTGGTCTATCAGTTAAATATGCGTTTGAAGAAATCTTTAAAGAAAGTAATAGAAAGCCAAAAGAATTGTTTGTTGATAAAGGATCGGAATTTTATAACCGAAACGTTCAGCCACTATTTGAAACTGTTTATTCAACTGAAAATGCAGGGAAGGCCGTAGTGATAGAAAGATTCAATCGGACGTTAAAAAATAAATTATTCAAGAAATTTACTCAGCAAGGAAATCAGAAATGGTTGAAGATATTACCAGGAATTGTGGAAGAGTACAATAATAAAGTTCATTCTGGTATTGAAGAAACTCCAAAGAATGCTTCTGACGACCCTGATCTAGTACGAAAGAAAATATTCGAGAATAATAATTTGAATGAGAGTAATCCGAATTTGCAGAAACTTAAGCAGAAATTTAAAATTGGAGATAGAGTTAGAATATTTAAATATAAGAATAAATTTGAAAAAGGCTTTGTTGGCTATTGGACTAAAGAAATATTTGAAGTTTGCAAAATAAATCAAAGTTATCCGATTACTTATGAAATTAAAGATTTAGATAATGAGGATATCAGAGGCCGTTTTTATTAAAATGAATTACAGAAAACAGAGCTTTAGCTTCGCTTGAGTTATAGATTGTTTAACTCTAACATAATATCTAGAAATGGTACTCCTTTTTGTAATTTGTACAAAACGTATAAACATAATTGTCCACAATAGGTAGTGCCTGGTGTTTGAATTTGAAACGTATTGTATGTTCCCGTTCCAAGTAATTCTTTTACTTCATTTGTAGGGGGCAAACCGTATGAATCAAAATAATAGTTCTGCTGATGATTTTTAACGCCTGCTGACCAATGTACACCTTTTTCATCTGACGTATGAAGATTTGTTATGAAATTTACAGTTATTGATGGAACTTTGTTCCGGGAACTGAAGGTTCCTGTTGGCCTATTTTTTAGGAATTGTAATTCGTCTCTCATTAGAACATGAAAATTCTTTATTCCTAATCGATTAGCGATTTTCTTTAGGTCGAAATTCGTTGTCGTTTGTGTTCCATATAATTTCAAAAACTCATTTATGTTGCTCATTTTATAATAAAAAAATTTCTTAAGGGACCCCTAGAAGTCAGAAGGGGGGGTATTGATTTAAAACTGTTCTCTAATGATGTCTTTCCTTACTACTTAGTCAGAAGGCGGTATTGATTTAAAACATTTTTATAATGATGACTTTCCTTACTACTTGGGGGGGGTATTGATTTAAAACTGATCCACAATGATGTCTTTCTTTACTACTTATTCAATTTTGAAATGATTTAATTTAATCTAAATTTAAACGTTACATTGTTGCACTGTATTAGTAGAGTTAGTGTTTCGCACATCTTTTATCAATAGTAATTCATTACTCATCAATATGTGAAAATTCTTTATTCCCAATTGCTTAGCAATCTCATTTAAATCGAAATTTGACGTGGTTTTGTTTGCTGTATATTTTTTGGAAGTCCCTGATGTTTCTCATTTTTATAGAAGATACAATGTTTCTATTATATTCCCGTAAATGAGAAATTAAAAACAACACATGGATATTTCAATTTGGTTACATCCACTTTGCATACATTCAATTTGGATACATTGAAATACATGTAAATTTGTCCACGTGTGGACAAGGTTTCATTGGATGAGAGAAAAATGACGTCATATAACAACATAATGAAAATGATTGAAAACAGGAAATAACATTGCATATAAAACAGGAAATAACATTGCATATAAAACAGGAAATAACATTGCATATAAAACAGGAAATAACATTCCATATAAAACAGGAAATAACATTGCATATAAAACAGGAAATAGCATTGCATATAAAACACACAGATACAAGTTTTCTAAACAATAGGATTTCTGTCCACGAGTGGACAAGGTTTCATTGGTTGAAACACTCTATTGTATTTACATTGCATATAAAACAGAGGGGTTTCAAGAATGATAAATTTTCTTCACAGCGCGTCTAATGTCAACGCGTTCATTTGATTAGTTGAATGGCGCAGTATTTTAGCTGAATGGCGCACCATTGTTAAGAAAATTAAAATGAAATAGCATAGGTCTAAAATTGAAAATAAAGTGTCTTGCGGCCGTATCGCAATAGCAATAGCGGAGTTTAACATCCAAATTCCATTGAATATGTCAGCGCTGTATTGACGCTAAATGACGCACCATTGTTTGGGAGAAGAATGGAATCATTTGCAATGTCACATAATTGCTTTACACAATGAAGTCAATCTTCCGTTAACATTAGGTCGTGACTTTTAAAGTACAAGAGAAACAGACACCCAACAAAGCGTAGGAAATTTGTCTGCTAATTTACCTAATTTCATAACAAATGAAACTTCGGTGCGTGAATAATTGATATGATTTTGCTTCAAGAGACTATAAAAATAAGACTTGTCATTATCACAAACAGAGAGCAGATAGTGCTTACCGATAAAAATTTTACACATAACACTGAGTGAATTGTTTCTTTTTTCATGCAACAAGAATTTGTGTAAGTTTACAATTGTATTATTCTCTCCACCATTTGGCTCTATGAAATCACTCAAAGTATCTGTAAATTCATACCTCTCAAAATATATTCCTCTTGAATTCCTCCCGTAATTTTTTCATCCTCCCTGGCAACGATTGTTTTCTTCTATCTTCAAATTGATCTTGTCTCATTTTGAGAAATATATGACGAGAGCGTTTTGACACAACCTTCACTGACAAGAAACACTGTTAAATTAAATAAGTCTTCAGCACAATTGTTTGAAATAGCCATATCGATTATTGTTGTTGTGTATTATTTCACGGCATTGCAGCCGGAGTAGGATTTGCTGGTTATATATTTCACGTCTTACAAATGTCTAAGTGGGTGTAGCAGCTGTTTGTTCTTTCATACATTGTTTCCTTTCAAATGTTTGAGTTGGAGGACACAGCTCCTTACACTGAAATGCATTTTATTCATAAATGCGAGAAGCAGATGTTCTCTACAATTGAATGACAATTGTAAAAGTACCTAAACTTATTGTTAAGAATATGTCAATTCCTTCAAATATTTTTAGTCACATGATATATTTTAAAAACCTGAAAAATGGATTTAAAAGACGTTTTTAAAAATACTAATTTTCGGTGTCCTAGAACGGTCATGATTTTGGCGGGGGTGAAAATTGTAATTCTCAAATTTTGAGATTCTTAACTTTTATGATTTTTTCGGTGTCCTGGAACGGTCATGATTTAAGCGGTGAAAATTGTAATTCTCAAATTTGAGATTTTGAAAAATTTGAAAATTGGGTATTTTTAAAAACGCCCAAATTTGTGAATTTAGGTCTTCATAACCTGAAAAAGGGTTCAAATTCATGAATTTATGTCGTTTTTAAAAAGTACCATTTTTTCAAAAATGGTACTTTTTGAATGGACTAAATTCATGTATTTAGGTCTTAAAAACCTGAAAAAGGGTTCAAATTCATGAATTTATGTCGTTTTTAAAGATACTATTTTTTTGAATTTTATGGTGTCCTGGAACGGTCTTTTACCCATTACTAATCAAAGCAAGTATTATAAGGGAAATCATAAAAGGAGCTTAGGTTTCGGCATGATCTATCTTGCCATTTGGGGATAACATTTGCATCTGAATATGAAGAATTTCATAAGTCTTGAGATCATATCCATGTGACTCTTGCATAGCTCCCGAAAGTCACTTAGTCCCACTGTGTTGTCTCAATGCACCTGAATGCTAGCCAATAGCGGAGCTTTTGTGTCCTCTACTCGCGGACATAAATGGCGGATTGTGTTTAGATGCGAGTTCATACATTTCAAACATTCTCAACATTGCTCATCACCCAGAACCACTTCAAATGTAAGAAATAGTAGTCACAGATCCATGTTCACATGAAGAAAAAATATGTTTTGAATGTCATTTATCAAGTATTAGCAAAATGGACAAAAAATTTGTAGACTTTCCTCGCATGAATGCATATGTACAATAAGTTGATTATGTATAATGAATACGTAACAATAAGATAAACAATATAATTAATAAATTCAATTTTAATATATAATATTTCTAATCACTGTATTATATTGTATAAACCGTAAATATACGCTAAAATTATCAGCTAACAATTATTTCTACGGTTTTTAGCAGTCTGAACTGTGAATATCCGAAAAAACAGACGTTTTTTTATCGGACATGAACGGATTTTAACTGTTGCGTCATCACTCATCATGTTGTCACGTCATCATCTTAGCAGATATTTACGGATATTTTCAGTGAAGTCTGACGGCTATTTTAGCTGTTTTTAACGGTGCAGAGTTTACAGTATACGGTTAAGGATTCTTCAACAAGCTTTTCATTGCAAATATGAGACATCGCTAACTCACAGCAAGAATTCAGCGGGGATCATCAAAGATTGATTGATTTTAGTTAACTGATTATTTAGTTTTCAATTCCAATTAACTGATTGCTTGGTACGCTAGGTGACATGCCACGCGTAATTCACACGTAATTACGGAACACCCCAAACATCCGTGGTTTAGGACATTCTATTCTTCTACCCGCGTACATACGCGCTGCACTAAGAGTCAGAAATCACGTGATCTGATGCTGTTAAAACATGGGGAATGTTTATGAATACGCGCGGGCGAGCGTTTATAGTTTGCGCGTCGTCTACGGTTGTCTCCGTTGCCGCTTGAACCACGGATGAGCCGCCAAGCATGTTCTGTCTTCCCTGAGCATGAAATTGAGGTCCTATCACATTGTTTAGCCTCTGATACATGCAGACACACGAGACACAAAGTCTATATAACAGGACTGGCGACAGATGTTGCATCAATGTCACGCATAGCCACGGATGTTTAGGCTTATGTGTAATAATAATAATAATTCTGTATTTGTGAATACAACAAGCGGTATTACAAAGAAATATACACAGGAACAAAATCACGATATGATGGAAAATTTGACAAACGAATTGTTGTAAAGAGCCATTCTTCTGTGGAAGGGACGTAGAGCTCTTGTACGTCTTATATTGCAGTTATTCTGGCGAATTTCAAAAAACTCAGCCAAAGGATGCACATTTGCATTCGTGGCTATCTTTTGTATCAGTTTTTCACAAATCTTATTGAGTAAATCTTCAAGGCTGGTCTTGTCAGTTACGTCAGCCCAACGTCTAGCAAGGACATGTAATCGTTCAAGCTTTCTGAATTTCCCTTTGCTGATGTCGCACATGACTGGCCAACAGAAAACCATATGACAGAAGACAAAAGCCATGTATGCCTGCCAAATAACGGGACCACGATTACCGTTCAACATTAAACGTTTTACAAACGACATAGCACGGCAACAGCGATTATACAAGCTATCAAACTGCACACTCCAACTCAAATCACTGGAGAAAAGAACACCTAAAATTTTCAAATGCTCAACATTCTCAATAGCACTATTATCAATAAAAATGGGCAAACATGGCGGACAAGAATTCTTGCGTGACATAGTAAGACATTTCGTCTTATCAACATTTACAACAAGTTTTTTCTTTTCGACCCAATAACAAAAACTATCGACGGAGAGTTGAAAATTGTCAACAACATTCACATTACCGAGATGGATTAGGGTGACATCATCGGCATAGGCGATTATCTTAGTGTCATGGAGGTGCGGAAGATCATCAAGTAAAATAACGAAAAGAAGAGGCCCGAGGATGGAACCCTGGGGAACCCCACTAGTGACCACTTTCCAGGGCGTAGATATGCCATTCAAACACACACGCTGCACACGATTTTCAAGAAAACTGAAAATGAATTTAGTTACCAGCGGATTGCAACCAAAGTTCTTCATCAGTGAATTAAGAAGAACGGAATGACTCACAGAGTCGAACGCCTTTCTAAAATCAACTGCGAGGAGTTTCACGTAGTTCAGAGGGTCGGCAGAAATATGTTGCAGAGTTGTAAGGCGAATTGCGAGGTGAGCGTTCGTACAACCACCATGGAAATTCTTAGGGATGAAACCAAATTGCGAGGGATTCAAACGGTGATTGAGGGAAGGGAGAAGAAGCTTGTCTCTAAACAGCCTTTCAAGGATTTTGCTCAAGAAAGGAAGGATCGAAATGGGTCGATAGTCGAACTTGGATTTGGGAATGGGAAGAATGGGACGTAATTACGCCCAGTTTACGCGTGAATTGCGCGTAATTGAGCGTGGCATGTCACCTAGTGTAGTTTCCAATTCCAATTAACTGATTGCTTGGTATAAGCTGCAATTTCAATTAATTAATTTACAAGAGCAATTAAATTCTAATCAATTTTTGACAATCCATGCCTAATATCGCCGAGCCAGAACAATCAGGCCCATCTAGAAGTCTATTACAGCTATTTCTTTGGGATTACTGTATCCATTACTGAGCTTGCTTGAGATGTCAGCATATTTTATCAGTTAGATATATCAATGAGAATCTTACTTGTCAAGTTGAGGAAATTCCTGTTGATGACACGCATGATCATTACAGTTTTATACTCCTTTGAATGTTCAACATTGGACTTCTGACAAAAAG
Source organism: Prostheceraeus crozeri (assembly GCA_907163375.1). Taxonomy (NCBI): domain Eukaryota; kingdom Metazoa; phylum Platyhelminthes; order Polycladida; family Euryleptidae; genus Prostheceraeus; species Prostheceraeus crozeri. The sequence goes on along the minus strand of CAJQUW010013315.1, from coordinate 132,029 downwards.
CTATTTGCCTGTCACTAAAGAGGAATAAAATAATTTCATCTCAATATCACGAAAAATAGAATGTTATTGGCTGATTCGATGCTTGGCAGCAAGGAGGGAATCTCATCTTCAATTTCCTGTTGACATTCGTCACTTCTGAATAAATCTCCAATATTTAGATAAATAAATTGACTGATTTGAATCAACCTGTCTGGCGAATATTTGATCATTTATCTCGTGTTTCAGAGATAAATTAAAAAGAGAGACGGATAAAACATGTGATTCTCGTGCATTTAATGACATTCAATTCATGCCTTAACCCTATTTCCCCCTGCTATACAGTTTTTGTGTCCCCTGTGGTCAACGGCGACTATTGTCGCTCATTCCCAGGTAAACAACTAAATCTATTAAACTTAGAATCAATAGGCAAACGGCAGGTCCAACTATTAAGCAATTGTTCGCATTTTATCAGATCGTTTTAAAATACATGCGAGTATAATCAGCATCCTTACACTTGTACCTTCTAAATGAAGTAAAAACAAAGTATTCCAATTCAACATTCATTTTTTTCTTCAATTCTATTCTGATTTCGTCTTCAATCGAAAGAGAAGACAAACTTCACTATCTCTCATCGGACATGCTCGTCCTAGAAAATCTTTTAATTCTTTTGAGAGTAGAGAAAGATCTTTCACAACCACAACTACACACGACAATGTATTGCTATTAATAATCTAGACAATAACTATGTTATTACTAAAAAATAATATTTATATGATTTATGTTTTATAAATGTCATGATGTTATATTGTTAATAGTGATAATTTTGACTAATCTAATTCTGTGAACATAGATGACAAGTTTGGCGAGCTCATTATTTTAGACTCTTGCACGTCAGCTCGGGGTCATCAATGTAAACTCAAAAGATGTGAATTTTAATTAGTAGTGGAGAGAGTTGGCAATTGACGTCCCAAATCATTGGAATTTCCTCACAAGTGAAGAAGTAAATCTCACTTCAGTGAATCACTTTCAATCAAGTTTACACGTAGCAGACGAAACCCTTCGCAGTATCAGCACTCAGTCAGTGATCAAATTGTTCATCTCGGAACTTTTGTCGTTAGAAAAGCTTCCATTATATTGGAACTTAGTTTTTTTGAACGCTTAAAGCTTTCTTGTGGATGCGAGATATAGATATAAGAATATAATATCATTATATCAATGCCCGTTTGGGTCATTATTTTGATTATCTTTTTTCAATTTGCATGTGCTAGATTGACTTTGAAAATGCAGTTAACATTATCATAAATTATAAAGTAGGCCTACAATGACTAGTGAATAAGTCATTAGGCGCATTAGTGCTTATCGCATAAAGCATGCTATCAAAGTGCGAATAATTGCATTATAATACGGAGCAACAGTAGTCCTATTATTCATGCATTTCATCTATGCTATGTGGAAATTCAATGATGTCTAACAGCATTAGTTCACCAAATATTGTCTGACGATCAAAGTCTTAACCAACCGGTACAGAGACACCTGCCACCGTCCCATCTACGAAAAAGGTAGTTATCACCAGTAGCGTCGCGTGCTCCCAGACCACAGGCCTTCGCTCGGCATTGGAATACTATTTCTATACTAGACTTTTTATGTTATAACATTAATTTTCATAAAAGATGAATTTTTAATAACAATTTCCCGAACATTTTTTAATGCCAAGTGAATGTGCACATGAGAAGTTGATTGCTCATGTCGCCTAACCGCCTTACTCAAGGAGCTGAGATTGCTATATCACCTCTCTGTACAGACCACATTCTCTCGAGAAAAAAGGAGGAAGGGAAACAGTTCCTTGCGTTTCTCACGGCTGGTCAGCCACTCATGTGTTTGAAATTCTGATGCATTAAAATGTCGTGTATTTCTTATTTCTTTCTCTGTGAGTACTTTCAATTTTTAAATCAGCTGTTGGCCTACCTTGCTTGACGACTGTCATCTTTTCAGTGTATTCCCTTCGGACGAAAGGCGTGATTATGAGTTCATCTACAGTACTTAACATAGCGTCACATCAATCACGCAAAAACAAATCATGGAATTCTACGGAATCTGGGTGTTCGAGTCAGATGCATTACTCTGCACTCATTGGCGAACGCTCACCATCTGATCACAGTCTTATCTGAACGCCAGTCAGCTGCTATTGTTGACGTACTGGCCTCTCCGACGAGAAACGAAGGACAGGAACAATTGGGTTGCGGTTCCCTTTCTATATTTAGGTACCGAGCCTCGATCAAGAATAACGGAGAATTTCATTGTAAAAATTTGAGAAGGCAAAGCACTATGTCTATCGGGAAAGCCAATATTGGTGCGGGCGCTTGCGCTTGCTGCCTCACACGCACACAACTCTCTTTCGCTCCGCCTGAACACACGACTAGCATGTGTGTCTAATCGTTAGAAGAAAACAGCTGTGGTTCGTGCACACGCAGCAAAACTGTTCACTCTAAGGTTGAGCGTCTGATTTTGAGACGGACAGCTACCACGAGAAGCTATCGAATTGAAATGAAATATAATGAATGATGACACTTTTCATTTTTATAAATGCTGGTAAATTATTATTTAGGATGCGCCGAAGGCCTCGCAGGTACGGACAATACGCCACTGGTTATTACATTCAGCTGTCGGTTGGACGTGTGTTTTGTTTCTCGCAATCGGTATACGTTTTTCGCTGTGTTTGGCGCTTTAAATTGGAGTAAATTGGTGAAGTTTTGTATCAATAGGTTCGTGGTCCTCTGCTGGTTGGCTTTATGTGGTGATGTACAAGCCTACTTTACTCATCTTTCTGAAAATCGTGATCAACCAAACTGCTTCTTGAATTTCACTCACTTGCTCTCGAGAGTCATTTCCGTATCTGGCGAATTGGAATTCCGCAGTGTCCATTGTTCAATTTATGAAACATCAGTTCTATTTTGGTAATTATCACTTGATCTTCGCGTCATCGTGTCATTGTTCCAGTGTGTTGATCGATTCAGTGTGCTGAAGCAAGCAGTGTTGAACAGTTGGGACTGTCAACTGTATGAAATCAGCTGTCATCAAATTCACTTGGAGGAGAAGTCTTGTCAAATTTTTCTGGATTATTGATTTTTCATCACGTGCCAGTGACATTATACGGAACCTGTTTGACGTAAAGGTCTTTATCCAAGCATAATGTCCAAATCAACTCCATCAAAGCAAATAAATTTTGATGACGTAAGGCGCATGTCAGTTGGTCAGTACAATAAACTAAGCAAAGAGTAACTTTCGAATGCTTTGCGAGATGCAATTAACCAAGATAAAATCAAAGAATCCACCCAAATCCTGTTGTAGATGTGACACATACTGTTTCACTTGTTTCACAGCAAATTGAAAAATCGCTTCAACCTTTCCTTGCTCAAATAACTGACCTAGCAAAACAATTTCAGAAGTTACATGAACAGTGCTGTGCTCTTCAAGGTGAACTGTATATGCTAAAGCACAATCATAACGATGAAATCCTTGATGAAGTTCAGAATAGAATTGCCAGGAGAAAGTACCTTATAATATCAGGACTGCCACAGGCATCTGAAGGAAATCTACATGACAGACAAAAAGCAGACAAAAACGCCATAGAGGAAATAATGAATGAAATAGATTGTAACGAAATTTTGATCTCTGACATCAGGAGACTTGGAAAGCCTTCTCAAAGTAGAACAAATCATAGACTTATCTGTCTCAAATGCAAGGGAGAAGAAAATTGTCAGAAGATCTTGCGCAATGCCAAAAAACTTCGAACATCAATTTCGAATCACTTAGCAAATATCTATATCAACAAAGATTTTACTATGAAAGAAAGGGAAAGAAGAAGAGAAGTGCGTGAGGAATTTAAAAGGAGGAAAGAAGAAGGAGAAAATGTCGTTATTCGCCATAATAGAGTCACAAATGTCGATATTCGTGAGCAGAATCAATATTTTCGGACTGCGTTTTAGACCCAAGTCAGAAATTTCCTTCCGTCACACTCTCAAATGCCCGATCCCTTTTCTACAAAATCGATTACTTGAAGTTATTCGTTGAAGTAAAGAAACCAACAATTGTCTGTCTGACAGAAACGTGGTTGGATTCATCAATTGATTCATCGCTTATTTCTTTGAATGACTACTCCTGTATTCGTTCCGATCGTCTTGCTAGAATGGGCGGCAGTACTGCCATCTATTTATATTCCAGTTTTTCATATGACATCATATGTTTGATGCAGAATGACACTTTCGAATGCACCGCTATCGAAATCGGTATATTTAGACTACTCGTAATATGTGTATACGTTCCTCCTAATGTTGTCAGTAGTTTGTTAAAAGAAATTGTCGACAAACTATCTAATATCGTGGAAGCATTTTTATCGCGAAAGCCAGACTATAATGTGATACTAGCAGGTGGCCTGAATTCATTGGATGTGAAGCTCCTGTGTTATGAACTAAACTTGCTGGACTTAGTAAAAAGCCCTACACGTAATTGCAATATACTTGACCACATTCTCATTTCATACGAACTCTCCGATGTATACCTCATCGACCATGTAGAATACGACGCCCCTCTCGGAAACTCGGACCATCTTATTGTAACAGCCTTGCCCGACTCTCAACTTCGCAGGTCAAAAATTATCAGTTATCATGCAGTATACGACTTTAGGCAATCTTTTCTTCAAGATATGTATACAAAACTGTATCTCACGGATTGGTCAAATTTGCGCCAAGTTACCGATGTAGATCAGCAATGGTCTTGGTTTTACACTTTGGTAAAAGATTGCATGGATAATGCTATCCCTAAGAAAATTGTAGCTTTAACCAACAAAGACAAGAGTTGGATGACACCCCTTACAAAGAAATTAATTGATGATCGCTGGGCTGCCTATCGTGCCAATGACTGGAACCTGTATAACCACTTGAAAATCAAAACAAAACGTGAAATTGAAAAATCTAAAAAGAATTGGGCCCACAGCTTAAATTCGTCAGCAAGAGGTTTTTGGACAATGGTTGGGAATGAAACAAAAACTAAGAAAGGGAAGGACATTGAACAATTAGTCAACCAATACGGCTCAGCAAAAAATCTCCTAAGTGTTGTGGAAAATGATGTTTCTACCCGCTTTTCCGAGTTTACCCAAGATACTCCGGATTTGATATTGGAAAACGAAGGGTGGTCCCTGAAAGTATACTGTGTTCAGACACTTATCAAAAATCAATGTAAAAAAGGCAATGGGTCCTGATGAAATTCCACTCAAGATATACAAGGATATGGAGTTAGTTATGGCTGAACCGCTGACAATAATATTCAACACTTCTTCCAACACCCTCAAAAGTCCTGGAAAAGATAGTCATGGAAAACATGAGAAGTAAATTTGAATCAGCGTACGGTCTTCAACAGCATGGCTTCCTATGACATCACTCGACGACGTCAGCCCTCATTGACATTCATGACAATATGAGCAAAATGATTGATGACAAAGGAAATCTTGGTGCAATATTGATAAGCTATGACCTGTCACGAGCTTTCGATGAAATAAACCACAATTTGCTTCTACATTGTCTTCAGAATGCAAATTTTTCAAATGGCTTCATTCTTTGGATTCAAAACTATCTCAAAGGAAAAACTGCGAAAATACGGACTGGTAGAGACCTTTCAAAGTGCTTTTCATTGAACAAAGGCGTCCCTCAAGGCTCAGTATTATCCCCGGCTTTGTTTTCCATATTCACCTCATTTCTGACTCTCCCGACGTTGTAACTGTCAAGTTTGCCGACGATATCAACATTGTGGCACCCCTTAAAACTACAGATGAAGCAGAAATGGTAAAATCTATCAATCACGAAACACATAAGATCTGGGAATGGTGCTCAAAGAATAAATTAGTGCTGAACACGAATAAATCAAAAATGATGATAGTGACCAAACAAGGAAGAAAGTTCTCGTCCCGCACCCCGATTCCACGAGTCCAAGAAATGCGAGTTCTTGGGGTTCTTTTTAACGAAAAGATGAATTGGAAATCACATATACAAATGTTGCATTCAAAAGCAAGTCAAAGATTCCATGTCCTCCGACCCTTAAAGAAACTATTAACAAAGAAGGAACTGCACATAGTCTACAACACATTTGTTCGATCATTGATAGAATACGCCTGTCCCGTGTTTGTTGGTTTGGACCGGAATATGTCACAAATATTGCAGAAGCTGGATAACAGAGCTCACAGGCTAATTTACAACCTATACTATGGCAACAACAACGTTCGACTATGCCAATGCAAGAGAGAAGAAATTCAAGTAAGACGTAATGAAAGAAGCAAAAAGCTTTTTAGACAAATCGCAAATACCAAATCCCACATCCTTCACGACCGTACTACGAAAAGAATGCGAAGCCAATACAGTGTGTTCATCTGCCGAACTTTGAAAAGAAAGAACTCTTTTTTCCCGTATACAACTGCATTGATAAATAAAGACCTCAGTAGAACTCCCCTTGAGACACTCCATTTGTTGAACTAGTATCTCATCACACCTTACGTCTTGCCTTTCTTTAATTTTCTGTATTGATTATTGTTTTTTTTACTTGTACGAACAATTCAAACTGTCTTGTATTGATTACCATTTGATGATAAACAAATATACGCAAATAATGATAATAATAACATTATTTATTATTATTATATTATTTATTATTTATTACATTTATTACATTAATGTAAGTAAATTGATGAACTAATTCAAATATTTGCTATTGTTGTATATTATTGAATATCAGGAGATGTCATACAATTTGATACAAACAGATTCTCTTCTCTTTCATCACTATCAAATTTAGTCTGCACAACTATTAGTATATACTTTGGCCTCATGTGGATATTGGCAAGGAGGTCAGAGAGAAATTCGAACCTCATCAGAGGAGGCGAAATTAGACAGGGATAACTAAAAACAAATAACAGTCAAAAGTAAAAGACAGAATGGAGCGCTAATTCGCAGACCGTCGCCGGCGAACTTCGTAAGCGATTAAGCTGCAATTATTGCTGAATAGCTGCATGCTATCATATAGCCGACATTTACCAGCTTTTCGCAAGATTCGCTATCACAGGTAGAGGCTATTTCTCACGGTAATTAAGGTACACAGTGTTCACTGTCAAATTATCATGTTAAACCAACTTTTACCGTTTCATTCTTAATGATAGAGCAATTCATCCTCAAAGTAAATTTTAGAAATTTAATTTTTTAATAATTCTTTAATATTTGTGCTACTATATTTGAAGCTTATTGGCAACACATCACAGAGTGGTGAAATCTACATCGTGAAAGAAGATTCAATATTAAGAGGATAAACACACATCTGATGTGATTATGTGATGGCATAGAAACATCGTTTGTTGATAGACGTCATCCAGTAATATCTCGAGTTGGCAGACATTACGGTAAAGACTCCTCTCAAACATTGCCCAGTGTTACGGCAATGCTATATCTGTCTTATCTCATAATATTGTTTTGTTGCATCGATGAAGATAAGATGCGTGTTTTGCCAAACAAATTACATATTGAATTGCATGTTTTGTGTAAAACCGATGAGTTTGTTGGTCAGACAGGAAATGCAGCAGGGTTTTTTAACCTGTTGATACGTGATTTTTCTGATTCCCCACGACTGAAAAGCTACTCAGTCAATACACTGCTACAAGCTACTACAATCAATGAGTTGCTTGTACCAACGAAACACGCATAGGCATATTCCACAATCGATCTACTCCAAGAGGTAGGACTCTACACACTGTGTGCAATTCTCTCGTATCTGCAAAGGGCTTCAGTCCACGGAGCACGTGAAAACGCGCCGCTGCTTTCTTCTTTATCTCTCTAATATGAGTTCAAAAACCAAGATTTCTATCGATGGTCACTCCGAGGATTTTGATGCGATCTGATGTTTCGATTTCATCAGGAAATTTCAGGTTAGCTTGATATTATCGTCGTTGTGTAACCATGATTTTTGACTTGCGCTTGTTGATTATGAGCTCGTTTTGATAGCGCCAGTTATATATGTTCTTCATTACTTCATGAATCAGTTGAATTGGGTTTCCAGACTTTGAGATAGGGAAAATAAGAAATAAGAGAATAAAGAATAAGAAACAAGAGAGAGAAGAAGAGGGCATCAAGTCACCAATGAAAGAGTTGAATAGAAATGGCCCTAGCTTAGATCCTTGCATAATGCCAGAATTCACATTACATGGAGCACTGAAAAGACCATTTACCAGCACTACACTTCTTTGATTCGACAGACAACTATGCAACCAACTGACGAACCGTTTTAGATATTCACGATCGATGAACTTTTGTCATAGGATTCTGTGGTTTATTGCATCAAAAGCTTTACTTATATCGACTATGGCTATTAGCACACCGTTTGTGGAAAGATCATCAAACGTTCGCGTCGCAAAAACGTGTAAGTCAATTAAAGCCGTTGTTGTCGACAATGAAGCGCGAAATCCGTGCTGGAATGTTCCATAAGCCATGACCAATCGGCATCTAATGCTATTCAAAGCGAGATCCTCTATCATAGACGATAGTTAAGGCAATATTGTTATTCCCCGAGGAGACTTGATGGTCAACGATTGATGTTTGGGAATAGGAATAGTTTAGGGAGTAGGAATAGTTCCCAGTTTTATGAAGAGTCAGAAATCATCCCAGACTAAGTGAATTCCTAACTGTTTCTGCAATGTACTTCGATAGTTTGTCAGCCAATGCTGTGAAGGTTGTACTTGTAATATTATCTTTTTCTTTGGAGACTCCGGCCTTCAGCATGAGGAAATATTTTTCAATATTATCTTCTGATACTTCAAAATCCCAACATGTATTATTCATGGCACTTATTGTCTTCACTGTTTCATGGAAATCATCTGAAGGAATATGAATACCTTTGACTGATTTCCTGACATCCTCAAGAAGTCTTTCTACATTATCATACTTAGTAATAAGTTTACTCACAATTTTCTTCGATGTGTTCCCGTTCAGCGAGTCGGTGAGTTTCCATATTTTATTTGCCCACATTTGCTTCGCCTTAATTATTTCGTCTTTAACCTTTAGTTTGAGATTTTCATATTTTGTCCAATTCCGTTCTCTGTATGCTTCCCGCTTTTTATCTTATCAGAATCTTTCATGTTAACATAATTAACTGGAATGTTGCGGGCGAGTAAATTTTGTGTGAAAGAAATAAGATACTCGCACTGAAAATCAACATCATTGTGAGACAAAAATGCAATGTCAATTTCAAATGAATCAAAGGAAGACCGTAGCTAACTAAAGTAAGATTCCCGAAAGTTGCACACTGCTAAGATACGACAATTGGGCGCTTCATTGCTAATGATTTGCGGCATAATGGTTAAGAGTAGATGATCAGCTTTGCCTATTGATGCATCGCGAAATGACTCTATCTGTTACAGCTAGACTGTCGAGCAGTCCTTCAGAAATCAGCACGCCATCGACAATATTATTTCCACGTGTGGGTTTGGTGATAATATTTGTTAAACTCAAATCTTCGGATAAGTATTTAATGTGAAATGTATTGAAGTCACCAATGATAAGGACATTAAAGTTGACGTAATCCATCAATATCAGATCAACTCTTGAAACAATAGGAAAAAATGGCATCATAGTCCGATGACTTCAAATTCGGTGGTACACAGAATAAATAACTTTTCTGAAAGAAATAGAACAAGTGTGCATTCTATCGTATGAGGGACTGATTGCATCGACTAACATACTCTGAAGTCACGTCGTGAATTAAGATAGACTGCTGTGCCACCTCTTTTCCGTCCCATGTTATCACATCTAAGAATATTGTAATTTTCCAGCGACACAACAGATTCCGGAAATCAAACGATATCCATGCTTCAGTGATGCATGTCACTGCTGGAGATTTGATGTGTAGGTACCGCTAGTTCCAAACACTATTCCAAACTGAGTCGCCGTTATGTCTACTGCGTTGGTTAGTCATCTCAATTCGTCTTCACTCTCTGTAATTATATCTATGTCATCAACATATCTCAAGTTATTGATATTTCTGCCACCAATTCTTGTGCCACCTTGTTCTTCTTCATCTACTTCGGCCTCAAACATGATTTCTTCAAGGAATAGGTTGAAGACAGCTAGCGAGAGTATGCATCCTTTTCTAACTCTTACCTCTGGTCTAAGGCTGATGCTGTATAAATCGTCTGTCTTAATTTTGTTTCTGGTATATTCGTACAGAGTTCATATGGTTTGGATCAAGTCTTGTTGCATACTATGCTTACTCATGATTTTCCACAGTGCATCATGCCTGAAGGCTTTTCTGAAATCAGTGAAATTATGAAAGACTTCTTTTTGATGATCGATGTATTTTAACAAATTATTCTTAAATTACACATTTCTTCACAGGTCCCTCTACCCCTTTGAAAGCCAGCTTGTTCCTTTCTCAGAACCGAGTCAATCGTGTTGCGAATGCGTTGATGAATTGTTCGTAGTAACACTTTACTGGCATGGCTTGTGATGCTGATCGTACGGCAATTGTCACAAGTAAGAGCGCTACTTTTCTTGGGAATAGGAATGATGATGGCTTCAGTCCACTGTATAGGCCATTGAGCAAGACCTCATTGCAGACTTTGTGCAGAACCTTTATCATATGTTCACCACCATATTTTATCAGTTCGCCTGTTATGTCATCGGTGCCAGGAGACTAACAAGAGCAGCGCATTGCAAGAGCTTTGTCATTTTTTCCATGAAGTGGTCAAGAAAGTTTGTTTAGGAAAGTGCACGCGCTTATAGGGAAGTCATCAATCTCCTGCTTTTAGATCAATGCATTTTGATGATGAAGCAAACGTCATCTGCCATGAATTCATTTTTGATTGCTCTATAGAAAACTGTTGATGTTTGCAGAAACCAATCGCAGATAGGATGTCACAAATCTAGCGATCACCAAGCCCCGTAGCCAGGAATGACTTAACCACAGTATTAGACAGGTCGTCTCTTCTTCTGCTTGACTAGAAAGGAAACATTGGAACATGTATCGTTAATGAAATGGCACAATCTGCCGACATAATACCATAGCAATCGAACAATGAGCAGCCAGTTCAACATTAAACACGCCAAATTCTGTGAAGTTTCAGTGACTGCTTTCAACCGGATTACACAGCAGACAGACACAGACGATGCCAAGTTCTACAGAGAAGTTTGTCAACGTTTTTTCGTGCACGTGCTATATTTTTTCATAATGATCGGAGGGCCTAACACTATCGAGAAAACTTAAGCGCAATGATCTGAATTCTTCGAATCTGAAGGACTCGTGGCAATCGGAGCATTTTGAAGGAATCCACAGCAATCCGCAAGCGACGCACGACTATTTTTCCTATCTGTGCAAGATATCAGACATTTCTTTTCGCCCACTTAGTAATTTCCTGCATGTGCCATCGCTTTGAATAAGTTTGCACGTCTATCAAAGTGATATGCTTAAGCAACCTAATTCTGTGGACTTAACAGTCCCTCTGTGCGCACCCCCTAACAGTGTTTCAGCTAACAGCTTTGTTAGCCTAACAGTGTTTCTGTGCAGTCTCCCCTGGTATTTCTGAATTTTGTAAATAACTGATGATAGACGTTGTCATGGAGAACACAATTAAAAACAATTCAAAGTAAATCATATCAGTAACTATGCAAACAATTTCAGACAACAAAATTCGTTCAAATAAGACAGAGATTGCTCAACTTTCAGACATAAGTTCTCCCTTAATATGGAGTGAAATCTCAGACTCCGCGACTCAAAACTCTTTAACTTTCACACTTTTACCACAGGGTACAAAAAAGTTCTAGACAGGTGACTTGCTTGTGACAATGTGGCCATTTTTGACGTGCATACTATCAATGCCATATGGACCATAGAGTAGTGATATATAGGTAGAGTGTCGACTCAAAAAAGTATCTGTATACAGTGAAAATTTTTATATCAAAAGATTCAGTTTTTTGCGGAAATTACGTTCCCGTGGTCCAAGAAATTATTTGAGCACTTTTGAAAACATTCAAAATTTGCCAATTTATATACTGCTGAGATGACTCTCCTATATAAGTAGTATGAAGCAAGTTGGATATCAAAAGGAATGAATATCTGCTAAAAGGCATCCTAACTAGGAAAAAAATCAAGCTGATTATCAAGGGAATTTCTGATCTGTATTATAATGAAAGTCTTCATGAAAAAGTCGCGATATTATTCGTGCTTTCTTGGCTAAAATCTCAAGTTTTTAATTCAATTTTCATCGTCATGAATTTATGATTCACTAAATTCATGTTTCATTTCTTGCATCTGAATGGTAATGTGGACCCATTTACATCTTTCAAAGTTTATTGAGATCATTGTCTTTGATTCTGTTATTTTGCTCTACCAGTGGCAGGTTGCTTATGATATGATCACGCTTAAAAAAATACTCTTGAGGTTCAGCATGAAAGTAATAGCTGGTCATCGAGTTGCTAATTTAACAAGCATTACCTCTCCAAGGCTGTCATGACACGGACGATCTGTGAAATAATATAATTTCCTTCTGCTTTGCTATCATGATCAGTCAATTCCGCTGTAATTTCTTCAAAACTGCATAAATGTGCATATGTCACTTTTGGAACCAATTTCGAGTGTATCTCCATTGAGTTCATTTAATAGAGATGTGAGATGTAGATGTCTATAATAAAAGAATATAATGAATTAGAAGTATATTTTAAAGTTTGAATGTTTTGAATATTTTGTCTAATTTCGGTATATATTCCCGTCTAATGTATATTGCGCTATCAATTCTTGATGAAATGCGTTGAGATTACATAAAGGATTCTTCCTATCAATATAAAGATATTCACAAATGCAAAGTTTTTGAATTTGAAATTATCTGCTCATCATGTATGCATGTTTGATGACTTCAGCAAATATTGAAATTTTTCGGAATCACGTTGCTTTTAGCCTCAAGTGTCTCTCGATAAAAGTTCACCGAATTGGATTGCTTCTAAGCGTGTTTCTTTAATAAGGAAACAGTAAAGCAAGATTTATATAACAAAATTCGTCCTAAAATAAATTCGTTTGACATAACCAATTTCGCCTGAAGAAACTAAGTACTAAACTGTGCGATTATAGTACTATTTCGGGTGAACTAAAAGTTTTAATTATTTTACCTCATCTAAATACAATGATGTAATCTCACAATGATTGACAATCGTCATTATGCAACCTTAACCAGATCTTTCGATTACTGTTGGTTTATTAGTTTTTGTTGTCATTTTCCATTTCAAAAAGTGATCTAATGGAAATTTGCTAAGTATTGACGTTTTTTTACTTTTGACCTTCACCTCAGCCCAGGGATGACCTTAAAAATAAAATAATTCCGCTCTCCTAAATTCCCATTTCAATGCCCTTGCGATTGATGTGTGGTTTGGCAAATTTGGCATAATAGTTTGGGAGATCAGCAAGGGACGTATTTCGCGCGAGTCAATTTTTAATTATATTCAAAACAACGAAATTTTAGAAGATTGTATTATCGGGACAAGGAGCTGATGATGGAGTGTTGAGCATAAGTAAGTATGCATGCTCGCATTGACACTTTATCTAACATAGCGCACCATTAGTTCGTGTTGTAAGATCCGCTCCTATATGAGACTGCCACTCATCATTGATACTTTTTTTACTATAGTTACTAATTTAGATAGGCCTACAAGCGTGTTCCTTTAATAAGGAAGCAGTGCAAGATTTATCCATCAAAATTCGTCCTGAAATAAATTTGCTTGACATAACCGATTTCACTGGGTTACGTTTCTCAACGCACTAAGAATATCAAATCGAAAGAGGGACATTTGAAAAGCACAAGTTGATCAGTGAGCGATTTGTATAGCAAAGACAATGTCGTCATACTATGAAAGAAGCATTCCGAATTATTATAGCGCTCTGACAGCCATTTGGGATTGTGGTGAATATGGTCCGCCAGCATGCTAGGTAGAGTCGTAACTCAGCATTAATTATATCCCCCAATGTGTGAACAGTTTCGATTTTATCAAATGAACTTGAGTTGAGAGTGAGACCCATTTACCGCATGTGAGATCTGCAAATTTTTACATTCTCTGAAGTGTGATCATATCACAAAGTACCTGTCACTGAAAGAGCAAGGATCATGAGTAACTTTAAAAGATGTATATGGGTCTACATTGCTACCGTATTAAGATTCAAGAAATGAAGCATTAACTTAGTGAATCATAAAATTGCACCGATGAAAATTGAATTATAAACTTGAAATTTCAGACAAGAGGCACAATTTGATCTCAACTTTTCCTTGAAAAATTGCATTATAATGCAGTTCATGCACTTTCCATGATAATCAGCTCAATTTCTGCTTAATCAAGATATCTTTTAGTAAATGTTCATATCTTTTGATATTTAAAGAATATCATATATACTTACAAAAGGGTTTCACGTCGCTGGTATATCAACACAGAAAAAAGGTGAAAAAGGTGATCAAATATATTTTTGATCACAGGAACGTCATCTCCGCAAAAAACTGAATCTTTTGATACAACAATTTTCACTGTATGCCTACTATATACACTGTAAACTGTATAGTGCGAAAGCTGGCTGATTTTGACTACGAAACCGATGTACAAAACGAGAAAAACAAAATGTACGAAGGCACTATTGTTCGTTCTCATACACTACGAAAGCGATTGGCTTTCCTATTGAATTATCTTTATCAACCAATAGGAGAGCCAATCGCTTTCGTATGAGCACGAACAATAGTGCTTTCGTAAATTTTGTTATTCTCGTTTTGTACATCGGTTTCATAAGTACAGTAGCTTTGGTATCGCACAGTTTACAGTGTGCTTACTCTATGGAGTCCACTGAGTTGGAAATTGGAGTCATTTTATACGAACAAAAGCCGCACATTATGCTCGTAGAACATGGGTCTTCTCATCTTGTATGGTTATGGGGAATCTGTGAAAATAGCCACAGGTCTTTACCAACCCCACGGCAACCCTGATAAAGATGCATCTACTTCATTGGACAAATTGAAATTTAGCAGAGTGTTAAAAGGATGCGCTGCAGAACATTACAAAGCTTCATAATTAACCGCAATGTCATTCTAAAAATTACAGCTGAATGTTGTAGTTTATAAATGCTACTGAAATGGATATGTCGCGTTTTGAATTTTTTTTCTCTTCAGAGAATCTACTAATGAGTTGGCCTATCATAAAAACTTGATGATTAGCACATGGATGCTTTCGAAGTAAAAGCAGATTAAGTAAAGCAATTATCACACTGTCAATCTGGCTTGAGAGGCGAGTGCGAAGGTCATTTCTCAGAAATTGAGTCGCAGTTAGCGAATATAGGTAGTGTGATTTAAAAATGCAACATAATGAAGCTGATACATGTAGCAGATTCCTTTCATTTGAAAAGAGACGATGCAGGATGCGCGAATGTCTCTCGTCTTGAACGATTTCAAATATGTCATACCTTTTAAATAAACCCTACACAGTCTAGTATCGTGCTATTTCATCGAGTTTGGAGAGTTAGACCTCCATCCATGTTGTAATTCTGCAGCTTTTTAATCTGATTTGAATTTCCCTGTCTAAGAAATAAATCCTAAGGCAGGCGTGATGACCTTCACATAATACCTAGCAGCACAATCCAGTCGGGCCGGACATGGCAAGGTACCGTTTGGCCCGATGACCCCATGAACTAGTCGAATAGTGAAAGGTACTGGCAAACATCAGGAAATGCCCCATTTCTCGACCAGCATACTACTAGGCGTGCTACTAGGGATGTGACTCGCTGAATCGGATAAATTCTTCCACAAAAAATCATTGCGTCAAAATGCACCCCGTGACAGTTCATTCAGCCTTCATTGATGTCCAATTTTATTCAATCAGTTTGTGTTTCAAATCAGAAGAAATCTACATATTTGAAAGAAATTGTATCATTTTCTCCAACAGAATAGTTACATGATCCTCTAGTCATCAGAAGATCTCTTCCCCTCCTCTGTCAACAGATTCGTTGCATCATCATCTAATTATCTAAGTATCTAATGATCTAATTAAAATATCATAATAGTTATACGATATTCTTCAATTATCTCACATTTCTTCAAATGAAATTGCCAAGAAATGAATACTTTCATGATAACGACATCCAATATCACGGTAGCTCTTATGGTGCTTTCCTCACGCGGGCAATATTTTCGCTCAGGAGCATGTCAGAATTTTATATTGAAGCTGCACAGATTTGAACGCGCGACAAAGCAAATTCAGAAAATGTTTGAAATGATATTTGTTTTGCTTGCTAGCGAGATGGGAAATTTTTGTCCATGTCAAGATGAATTACAGCCTAACCTACTAGTCCGGCAGCCACGGCCAGTTTCTGCAGGGAAGGAGGTCGAAAGTGAGACTTTCACAGAATGATGTGAGACCTATGCCTAATGCGAATCTGCGAGTCTGCCGAGCTCTAGTTAGTTCCTCTTCTTGTCAGACAGGATCAAAGAAAAGTACATGAAAATCCGATGGGACGCAGATTGAAGCTTTCACCTAAAATTAACCTTTCTATTTCTCTGTGATTATGTGAAATGTAATAAATAGAGAGACATAAATTTTGCTATGGAAAGTTTTCGGGTCATTTCCTACCATTGTTTGTAAAGCTAAATACATTCAGATTTGACAGGCCTCCTTATGTCTGCAAACACAAACAAATTGGCCTATATTATCCACATTTATTCACATTCTTGCATACATAGAGTGTTTACTCCATGCTTGCATACATCGGCGATAAGAAGCATGATAATAACACATACACATGATAATCAGAGAAAACCTGGAAAATTTCATTTTAACCAAAAACTTCAAAAGCTTTAAAGCCGGAGCCAGAGCTTTGATATTTCCATAAGCCCGGATCCGAAGTTTCAAAATTTCAGCAATCAGGTGCCGAGGCTCAAAAAATATGCTCGGAGCTCCGTCAATACGTGTCAGTCCGTGATTTTGTTGTGCATCTGTTCAAGGTTGCTGACACACTTAAGTATTAGTCCTGCAGCCAGAGCGAGTTTCTGTACGGAACGAGGCCGAAAATGAGTCTTTCACAGGATGATGTACACTAGGCAAAAAATCGAAATTTTGAAAATCAAAATTTGGGTGGTCAAGTCCTTGGTCTATGGTTATTTTGAAATCCCATGCAAAATTTCAGTGAATTTGGACAAGGTCTACTATCCCCACAGTGGCCATCTATTTGTTGACTATTTTCTTTTTTTTTAGTTTTTTCGCCAATTTACGCTAGTTGAAGCTGTATTACATAGTACTTCCTAATGAGCTAGAGCCTTGAAACTCTAGGTGCAAGTGCATGTTGACAGCCTCTTTTGATTGAAGCAAAAATTTAGATCACTCAGGATAGCGAACTCCTACTGAGAGACCTCCAAAGTTTGCAAATTTTCAAAATATGACCAAAAATGTGATTTCTGCAAATTTTGAATTTGACACTTTCTGTCGTGAATTCGAACCAACAGTGTAGAGACTAGATTTTTAGGAGCTTGAAGGTGCGAAATGCATCTTGTGGCATTGCGAGTATATGCTGACATAAGCCGTGTGTGTATGCGTCCTGTGTTTTGCACATAGGCCTACTGTTTTGTGATAGGCTAGACCCAAATCATTATTCTTTATTTCCTTTTTAACTAAGATCTGGTGACTGTAGTGCAGACCCTAAGTTCTAGCAAAAACAGTGATTTCAATGATGAAATTGAATATTCCTTTTAGCAAACTGATATGAAGTGTTTGCTTTTTGCTGCTGTCGCTCATACCACTGGCGATTTTTAGGCGTATGCTGTCCTTCAAGCCAGTCTATTCCCCACTCTACCGAAAGCTCTGCTATCTACTCATGTTAAAAGGTTGACGCAACTTATTTGTCCACGGTGATGACGTCGAACCGTTGGAGATAGAAGTTGCTACAGAGACCGATCATAGATATCTGTGGTTGCGAAATGTAGGGTAATCTTGGTGTGTTAATGACTTCTACTTCATTAATTTCTTCATTTGCTGGCTTCTCTGCAAAATGTTCCGATCGGACACAAATCACTGCGTTTTGGGTCATCCTGCACAGCTGCCTGCCAATACTCTTCCTACCACACGCGAGGCTCTTCAGCACATGAAGCTTTTGAAGCAAATGAAACCACCAAAGGATCCTATTATTAGCTTGGCTGTTGAGACAGCGAAAAGTGTACAGGCGATCTGGGAACACTGCAGCATTCCAACATCAGCATGCACTCACACAATTGGTACAAGACTAGCGAAACTTTAAGGTAAAGCAATGGATGTGAATAAGTGGCAAAAGACTAGATTAAACTACACTGCTGTAGTGGCAGCTTTGAATGATGAATTTGATTCACTTTTTGACATATGTTCCTGCAAATGTAGACAATTTGCCCATTGTTCCTGCACATGGAAGGTTCCAATCAGTGAACGAGAATTTCTTCAAGACCAGAGGTCAACATGCCAAATGTATGTAGGCAGCATTGATGTCTTAGGCACAAAGAGGACACAACGGAAACATTATCGAGAGGCATTGGAGACATCTACTTCAGAAACGACGTCTGCCCAAACAAAGAGATGCTACAACACCTCTGAAGAGAGAGTTTCTGCTACATGACTGGATTCTGAACCAACAGTCAAGCCACCAAAATGTTTCCCTACCGTTTCAGTATTGGCAGACCGGGTCGCTATTCGGTCGCTGGCACGGCAGCTGCCGCTTATGTTTGAGGGATGAGGATGCAACAAGGTAGAGGATCGCGCTAGAGCGCAGTGTATAGAAAAGTCGAAACGTCACCAAAGTCAAATGAACAAACAACAACACTCTGATCTATCTGGCTATATTCTATGATTGCGAAAAAGGTGCAGATAATACATAAAAAAGAGGCAAAAAATCGAGAGTGTGTGAAACAGGACATATAGTGCTGGGTTGGGGAACCCAATTGTGAATATCTTGGCCATATTTCGCCTGAAAGTGGATCGGCTGAGACAGTCGCAAGAAAAATGCTGGAATTTCTCAAATATAAAGGTGCTGATCCAAGACAACTACGATTAAGTAAGTAAATCAACATTTTTCTGATATATAAAATGTTCATGACATTCAGCAACATTTTCTCTTTCAGTTGGCTGCGATGGTACCAATGTCAATATTGGTGAGATTGGAGGCCTTATAGCATTGATAGAGGGCACAATCAATCAAGCGGTCTACTGGTGTATCTGTCTTTTGCACTTGAATGAGTTGCCTTTGCGTCATCTGATGGAGTTTTTGGATGGTAAATCAAGTGGCCCACGGTCATACACGGGAAATCTTGGTAAGGAGCTCAAAAGTTGCCATGAACTTCCTATTACAGATTTTCAGCCAATTGCAAGTCCAGAGATGCCTGTTGTGCCGCCTTTCATCATGAAAACACTGTCTACTGACCAGAGGTATCTGTATGAGATGGTGCAGGTAGTAATTACTGTGAGAACACCATCCAAAAAACACCATCCACGCCCACTCAATCATTCACGGTGGGTAACAACTGCATCCCGAATTTTGCGATTGTATGTAGCTACCCCTCAACCTGATTCCAAACTGAAAATACTGACAAAGTATGTGATCAAAGTTTATGCTCCGACGTGGTTCCTGATCAAAAAGAATCCAGCCTTCCATTTTGGTACCGCACACTTCATCTGGCTGTGGAATGGCATCCGAGCTACTTTCATTAACTATAAGGCAGCTCAGGGAAAGCTTCTGGATGTTCTCAGAAGAAATTGCTTCTTTGTTCATACTGAGCAGCTGATAGTTTGCATGTTGGGAGACGAAGACATAGAGACTCGGCATCAAGGCCTACGGTACTTACAGCAGATACGAGCAACAGAGATTGCAAGCGATGGTAGAAGATTATTCACCAGACCGGAGTTGAAGGGTGATGGGCAGCTGTCTCATGAAACTTTATGGCGTTCAAATAGTCAGAGGAGTGACCCACCTGTTTTGAAGGGAACTCCTCTTTGGACTTTGAGGCAGCAGGTTGAGTCAGGACCAATCACCTTCGCTCAATACCCGTCATTCTAAGGGCGTTGAGCGAATGGTCAAAGTCGTAAGCGAAGCAGTATCAGCTGTTTCCGGTGCTGAAGCCCGCGATGGTTGGATCTGAAACACTCTCAACAGTAGAGAACTGATGCCATCAGTTGACTCCAAAAAGGACTTTCGTGCTTGATCCCATTCTGTGTGCGTGTATTTATTTGATCAAAAATATTTTGTTTTAGATATTACAACTGTTCATTGAACATATTTTGCTTTTATCTCGAAGTGAAGCTGTGATACCTCTCTAACTCAAGAAAATGGTGAAGTAACCAATCAAAACCGCAGCACAGAGCTATTTCCTTCACACTTTGAGAGCAGGGACATAAAGGGCCAAAAGCTATAATTTAAGCTCACTTATTTTCATCAATAAAATCACTGTTCTCGCTTGAAAGTAGCGGCTATAGAGGATGTCTGCCACAGGGGAAATACATAAAATTATGTACATGTAGGCCTATTTTATGACAACACAGCCTATACAGAAGTCTCACGTGCAAAGCACAACAGACCTATGTGTGCACACATGCTGCCTATTCATTTCACACCTTCAAGCTCCTAAAAATCTAGTCTCTATACTGTTGGTTCGAATTCACGACAGAAAGTGTCAAATTCAAAATTTGCAAAAATCACATTTTTGGTCATAATTTGAAAATTTGCAAACTTTGGAGGTCTCTCAGTAGGAGTTCGCTATCCTGAGTGATCTAAATTTTTGCTTCAATCAAAAGAGGCTGTCAACATGCACTTGCACCTAGAGTTTCAAGGCTCTAGCTCATTAGGAAGTACTATGTAATACAGCTTCGAGTAAAATATACATAAAAAATACATACTTCTATGTAATAAGTACTTCGAATCGCCACGTCTGCCGAGTTCTAGTGAATTCTTCTTCTTGTCAGACACGATCAAGGAAAACACATGTTAATCGAATGGGACGCAGAATGCAGTTTTTGGTCAAAATGAAATTTTCTATGTTTTCTCTTATTACGGTAAAAATACTCAGTCAAGAGGCATAGTTCCTGACATGGAATGTCTTCAGATCATTTCGTATCAGGTTCATGAATATTTATCTATGAAACTACATGCATTCAGATTTGACAAGTCTCCTACTGTCGGTAAGCACCAATATGTTGGCCCACTTTATCCACATTGAACCCCATTATCGCATACATCGCCGATCAGAAGCATGATAATATCACGTACACACAATAGGAAATGACCTGAAGACATTCCATCTCAAAACTATGGCTCTAGACCTAGCATATTTTGATTGATAAGAGAAAACACCGAAAATTTCATGTTTGCCAAAAACTGCAATCTGCTTCCATTTGGATTAACATGTGTTTTTCTTTGATCGTGTCTGACAAGAGAAACTAACTAGAACTCGGAAGACGCACGAATTCGTAGTGGGTATAGGATGTACATCATTCTGTGAAAGTCTCATTATCGGACTCGTTCCCTGCAGAAACTCGCTGTGGCTGCCGGACTACATATGTACTTCAAAATTTCTACAACATTTAATTTACGCACGCTAAAGTCGTTGATTCACGGTTGTCATTTGCTGCATTGATATCCAAGTATTATTCCCTTCTTCGCTATTCGACAGAAGTCGCTGTGTAGCTCCAGAGTCAGTGATTGTATTTGAACTCCTAAAGCACTGGAATGGAGCTTTTAAACTCCGATACAAATGCACTGACCTCTATAACAAGCAAGAAAGCGAAAAGTGAATCAATAAAGTGTTTAATGAAATCAATATTTCAACAGCAATATGTCACCTTTTCTAACAAAATGATAAACGTCTATGCGCCATGTTCAATATTCTAGATTTAGTGCGGACCACCCTAAGCAACCTAACAATGTAATTCAAATTTAATCATATATTACATTCAATTAGTTTTGAATAATGTAAGTTGCGTTGCATTTATAAAAATCTCTTTTGATGTAAATGGTCAAGTAGTGGCCTAATTCCATAGAAATTATATTTCAGATTTCAAAGCCCGCTTTGTGAGATATAAAATGTGACGGCCTACGCATTACTAATTTCAGATCTTTGGACAAATTCTTGTTCCGATCATCTTCAACAGCAGCAAACTCAGGTCAGATCATTTCTTCCAAAATCGTAAGATCAGTTAAGCTAAAGTTCGTGAAAGTATTAGCATTATTAGTTAACAGAATATATTCTGGGGTTGATAAAGATCTTGATGGAGAATTGAGTCACAAGTGGGTTGGTATCATAGAGTAACTTACTCTGCGGTTGGAGATCAAACGTAACTAAAAGCTGCTATGAAGGTCAATGAAAATTTATTAAGTGTATGATTATAAAATAAATGAACCTTGTTTTTACTCGTAAGCACATTAGGCACAGAGCCTTTCTTCCTTGTGGCCGAGTTCCATTTATCCCACTCTCATTCTTTTTGTGCTGAGTGCTTAGCAAGAATGCAGAGTGTGTCTATTTTAAAGGTCTTAGGTTTGACCCGACCAAGGTTTGGACCATGGTCTCCCAGACGCAGAGCGAACACTCTACCACAAGGCCACAGCGCCGGTGTAAGTTAACTTCAATGTAAGTTATATTTTACCTGGCGAATTATCATGTCGCTTTCTTCATTAGTTTTAATTGCGATTTCTCGCCCCCTCTGTTGCATGACATAATTTCTGACAACCATAGGCAAGCACATAATATTGAAATAAATTCATCGACAAGCCTGTGTCTCATTGATGGCCACTGCCACCACAGAAATTAAAAAAAATTGCCTCAACCAAAAACATTAAATCTGAAAATTGAAATTCAGTGACTTTACGCTATCAAGTAATCTAAATAAAGCAAGTAAGCTTTTATTGCAACCAAAAACGACACCCAACTGAGAATTGGAGGAGGTCCAAAATCAATTACAAAATTAGTCATAAACTGACATAGCACTGGTAGGACGACAAAACTCAAAATGAAGCCTGTTTTGCCTCATTATACATCTTGGCGCAAGAGAAAACAAAACCATTCACTCTACGCAGTGTTCGAACCCGAGGTAGCAGCATTCTTTTGCTTCGACATGAGAGGTGTGGAATCGAA
Organism: Prostheceraeus crozeri; assembly: GCA_907163375.1. Taxonomy (NCBI): domain Eukaryota; kingdom Metazoa; phylum Platyhelminthes; order Polycladida; family Euryleptidae; genus Prostheceraeus; species Prostheceraeus crozeri. The sequence goes on along the minus strand of CAJQUW010013315.1, from coordinate 108,874 downwards.
GTTCTACGAACATGATCTTTACACGAAAAGGTATCATTAAACAATTTCGGAGATCGATTTCAATGATCTCTACGAGCATCATGATTTAAAATTTATCAAATTTCGCATTTAAGATTTATAAAATTCCGCATTTATTAAATCCCCAATGTGTATACATTTTCGATTTTATTAAATGAGCTCAAGGGAGATACAGGTGGTATTGTCACCATATGTGAGATATGCAAATTTTTGCAATTTTGAAGAAATTACAACGGAATTGAGTGATCATGATTGCAATGCAGAAGGAATGATGGTATTTCACAGATTCTCATGACAGCCTTGGAGATTTAATGTGTGCTAAATTAGCAATTCAATGGGTTCTTATTACTTTCATGCTCAACTTCAAGAGTATTTTCTTAAGCGTGATCTTATCACAGGCAACTTGCCACTGGCAGAGCAAAATCACATAATCAAAGACAATGACTTCATTTAACTTTGAAAGATGTAAATGGGTCCACATCACAATTCAGATGCTAGAAATGAAACATGATTGGTGGATCATAAAATCATGCCGGTGAAAATTAAATTAAAAACCTGAAATTTCAGCCAAGAAAGCACGAATAATATCGCGACTTCTTCATGAAGACTTCCATCATAAGGCGGCTCATGAAATTCCCTTGATAATCAGCCTAATTTCCGCTTAGTAGGATGCTTATTAGCAAATATTCATTCATTTTTATATCCAACTTGTTTCATACTACTTATATAGGAGAATCATCTCGGTAGTATACAAATTGGCAAATTTTGACTTTTTTCAAAAATGCTCAAATAAATTTTAGGACCACGGGAACGTAATCTCCGCAAGAAACTGAATCTTTTGATATAAAAATTTTCACTGTATACAGATACTTTTTTGAGTCGACACTCGACCTATATATCCTTACTCTATGATAACAATTCTCACAACTTTTCACCTTTTCACTGTGGATGATGCGGAAGACTCGCTTACAAATCAGAGTAAATGTATTATTAAAAGCACGACATGGATTTGTGAAAACTTGAGAAGCATAATCTGGGAAGCTGCTGCTATTCTGATTCCTCTACTGTCACACAAGGCTGTCCGCGATTAACCGATTACACTGTCAGGCGATTAAAATATTACGATTAATCGATTAATTGAATAAGTCTGTAAAGACTATGTTTTTATGTAATTTACCCAGACGACCAGGCCTTTTGATGCTTGAAAATAGTTAAGCTAATTTATTGAAATCTGCGTGCGCTCATTTTCAATTCCAAGTTCTTTGCTGTTTCACCGACGTAGAACTCTCACACATTCATATTTTTATGGCATTCATCATATAATTGTTTCCTGATGCATTCCTTACACTTGGTGAGGAGCTGTTCATTCATTGAAGCAACATTCTATGAAACAACATGTATAGTTGAAATATTTTATTGTTATTATTAAATACTTTCCCGGGATTTCACAGAGTTTGGAGATTTCTGAAGCCCTTATGTCTTACTTAGCTATTAAGTCATCCTTTCTTAGAATAAGTCCTAGGCAGGAGGCCTGTTTAAGAGAAATAAAGGAGCTTTCATTAATGAATTATGCTAAGGACGTTGATTATGTCGATTGATAACAGCATTCAGAAAATAATGATTATTACACTGTGAAGGGCCTGATAAAATTCAGGGGTGATACAGATTTACATAAAAGAAAATAATGATTTAAAGTAGAGCTCATGTAAGCCTACGAGCTAAGCTTAAGCCTATTAGGAGCCTAGGGTCTATAAGCTGCGGAATATCATTATTGTCAATGTATGTCCCCTTTACCTACATCTATAACGGCAACCCTCTCCTGCCTCTCACTCCATACATACGGTATCGAACCTCTAAGTCAATGTATCGACCTGACTCCAATCATGGGTAACAAACGAGCATGTGCTACCGGTATCAATAGTAAAATCATCCAAACCCAAAACTGCAGAAGATCTGAAATCATGCCTTGACTTTATGCATTGGTTTATTCCTATTTCACTTCTGATCCTGATGCAGATGCAGAATGCTGCTTCATAACGCCTTTACTTTTCGATAGAAATTCGTTGATTAAAGAATCGAAAGATTATTACAAATCGATCACATCAAATACAAACAACTGATGGTCGACAAGTAACATAAATAATTTCCAGATCTGTACAGTAATGCTGAAGACATCAACATCCGCTGACGGTGCAGTTCGGTCGAATTTTTCATTGTGTCTCAATACCTTACCTTACCCCCGTTTAACGTCTCTTTTCCCCAGGTGTGGGGGTGAGACGGCCGTCTTGTGTCGATTCGGGTGAATTCTTCTTCTCCACTTTTCTCTATCTTGGGCGACAGCAGGACTGAGTTTCATCAGCTCCAGGTCTTTCCTGATATTGTGCGACCAGTTCTTTATTTGACCTCCTCTGATGTTGGGTCCAGGGATTACCAGGTCCAGGGCTTGCCTTGGCCATGCCGACGATGGCATACGCTCTAGATGATCGAACCACCGCAACGGATGCCTACGAAGCGAAGCCTCTAAGTCGTGAAGACCGAGCATCTGCCTGAGCTCATTGATAGAGCGGCGCTCACATAACTTCACTGTGCAGATCCAACGTACCATGGCGCTGTCATTTCTAGCCAAACGAGTCATTTCTTCATTTCTGAGTGGCCATGTTTCAGCTGCATATAGCAAAACACTTCTCACACAGGCCTCAAAGACATGGCCTCTACGCCGTAAAGGCTAGACGATCTTAACTCTGTCTCCTCCTGAGTTAAACGGGACATCTGCCGCCATGCCAAGTAGCGTCGTTTGCGCACAGCAGGCGAAAGCAGAACTGATAATGACGTCACTACGGACAGACTAATCACACGTTGCTCGGTGCTGCAGAGACGGAGGTTACAGCCAGGCGTTGAAATGTGCCTTGAGACTGCGCGCTGAGGTAAAATTCAGGTACTGGGTGTCCATCGACATTCGACTGCCACAAAGGCACACTGTTGCGCCCTTTTTTGCAAGAACAAGAGTGATAATAGTATTTATAATTCATGCATCTATAAAATTCCATTAGACAGGAAAATGCGGAAATTATAGAGTGATAAAGTTGTATTTACTCCGTCAATACACTTCGAGCATGTTGTATTAATTTTACTGAAAAAAACGAAGTGAAAAATCTACGATATGCTCCATTGTCATACTTTTATAGCAGGAAACAAACTTCTTTCCACTTGAAAGGACAGTTGTTCCTGTCTTGAATTTGGGAAAACAATCATTGTTTGTGAAATTTAAAAAGCGACAAAGCAAAGTTGTAGAGAAATAGAACGCTAACCTATCATACCTCTATTTCGTCGGATGTTTCATTGCTGGGACTACGCCAAATTGCTCCACCCAGTGATGACAGCCCTGAGCCATTGAAGCACCAGCTGACTTTATTATGTGATTCAATTACCATCTGTGGCATTTTGGCGTCATTGTACTGAAAACCAATTTATTTTTTCAGCTCATTCTGAATCATATCAATCAAGAATCTTTCAATGCCGTACACTTATAATTCACATTGTATGTCCATGCACCTTCTCTCGAATCATTCCACAACATTTTGTTGAAGCATGTGCCAAAAAAGTTGGCGGTAACTGACAATAACCTGAATGCAGGCCAAGATGAAGTTGAAGAAAACATGACGCATAGGTAAGCTACAAATTAAGAAATGGATTGTAAGTCGTCGAACTTACAGTTGAGAATTTGCCTATTGGTGATAGTTATAAGAAGAGTTGGATTAACTTTTCTTATAATTTGTAGAGTACATTAATGCATACCGGCAGTGTCATTCTAATTCATATTTTGACTTTAACTCTACAGATTTCATATGACGGGAAAGGAAGTTCCTTGCATGATGCTCGAGTTGTACATGTGCCTGTGATGAATTTGTAGGCTATATACTTGCATAAGTGATGGCAGCAAACGGGAGGATCATGATTATAGAGTTTTAAAACTCATTTTTTCTCTTAAAACTGATTTCTAAACTCACTGTACTTTATCAGATAAGACGACTTCTCTCCAGTTACAGTGTATTTATGAGCAATATGGTTGACACAATGCAGCACAGAACATCACATTTATTAAAAGACATTCATCTCTATAATTCGACAGATTATATTCGACAGATGCATCTTGCCTCTGTCATTCATTTCTGCTTCGGTTGAGAATGTATGAGCGTTACGTGGTCGAGGCAGGTCAAATAAACTTCACTGTCAACGACGACACTGTCAGCCCGAACAGGATGCATTGTGAGCCAATCACTCTCTCATTGGAGATTTTTCAGAGGTTATGTCATCACAAAACTTTGCGACGCTCCCGCGATTCAACGATGATGAATAAGATGAGAATAAAAGGAGAATAGGGATCAGAGATGCGGCTACCATTGATTGAGTGAATAAAGACGATATGTAAAATTGTCAGAACTACACCTTTAAGTTGGATGAACGAAACTCTACCGCCTACTTGCCGAAAGCAGATGTTAGATCACCTTCACAGTGCAGAATTGTTTCAAGAAGAAATGAAAAGTTTTGCTCGTTCATTGTGTTGATGACCTACTATCAATGCAGACAAAGCAGGCTTTGTCGGAAATTGCACGCATTGCAGTCGACACAAACCGAAGGCGCAGTACACTGATTGGAAACCGCTACAATTTACAAATACGACGTTCGTATTTTAGCAATAATTTATAGCGGGAATTGCTGACATTACACCATGCTGGGTATGAATAGCTTATTACAGACCTGAACATTGAACAATATACCATCCAAAGGACATTTTCAGGCACATTCACCTATTTCAAGCTGTATACATTCGTTTTCGAACTTTCGCCAAAACATAGTCAACATATGATCATTCCGATTCAATTTATTGTCAGTGACAACACCAAGAATTTTGGCACTCGAAACTTCTTCAATATTGGTGTTGAATTGTACATCATAAAGTGAAGATAAAGTTAGTGAGCACTTTGTTTGAATGTTCATCAACTTAGTTTTCAACGGATTGAAGGATAGTCCATTAGAAGATATCTCCTGTAATTTTTCTCCACGATAACTAAATTGCCAACCATTCTTAGGGAACATTACACCCCTGTTGTTGAGGACAGCTTCAGTAGATAGGCCCTGTCTAGAAGCATTTTTACCATATCCACATCAGCGGATTTTACAATTGCGGCCTTGAGAATTTTTTTGCAAGAGAAGGAATCCCACAAATCATTCCTGCTATGAAAATGGTCGACATTTTTTTACCAAGTAAGTGGATCATTGGTTGAAGAATAGGGCCTATTGGTGTAGTTGATTACTATACAGCCCACCACGTCATCCATGTTCCAATGGATTGGCGGAACGCCTTGTTCGTCATCTAAAAATAATGTAAAAGCAGGCTTAAATGGATTCAACCAATTTGTGAACAACTTCATTTACAATACAGAAATACAGTACACAGCACGACAAAACAATCTCCATCCTTTTTTATTTGAGGAGAGAAGCTTAAGAACTTCAGCAACATTGGACACGACTGTGTTGATCTTCAAAGGAAACGATTCCAGACCAACCACGGTAGCTATTGTCCGGAATGTGGGACTGAAGGGGCTTAAGCACCTCCACTTTTAAGATGATGGGGCTAATCCTTACTTAGCCCCTCCAGTTATTCAATGCCGAGAATAGTTAAAACTGTCCATGATGTGTAATATAGGTTGAGGTGATCGAGATTATGTGTAGAATATCCCCATTTAGAATAGCCTATTGCTCTTTGTGAATTATAGGAGGCTGGCTGTTACACAAGCTGACGAGGTTAGTCAGAGAAAATCCCCGATAAGGAATTGCATTGCGTATTTGATATTCTCTCGCTCGCTATATCCAATCCTTACATGAAAATGATAACAAATAATTAATGGCTCATTGAATATTCTGCAAACCTTCAATGTATCTGAATTATCATTCTAAATTATCGGTTTGTTTATTCTTAGGTTTTGCCAATCAATTCTGAATCAATGCTATTCTGATTAGTTAACATGAATGTTGTACGTAAATAGCAGGCTTACAAACTTAACATGAATAATAGCTCGAGTACGTAAAATATTGCTTTACTTCCTTTAGTCAAAAATTAATTTCCTCCACCAAAATCATTCTTCATGCGATGACGTGAAGATTGATTTTGAATATTGTTTAGGTATTTAGCCTATTGCTATAATATATTTGAAAGAAAGATGGAGAAAGGAGAGAAGGGGGAGGGAGAGCAACAAGAAATTGGATGAAGCTGGCCTGGATGCAGTCCACCACTTTATTTTTCCGCCACCGGTGGAGATAATAAATGAAAGTGATGGCTCTCTTCTTAAGTTCCAAGGACACAAAATACAGTATATTTATCAAAACCCACCATCCGCGTAGAAAACTGCAGAAATTTCATATAACTGAATCATCCAATCGACAGCCAATTCATTGCACAACTGCATGCACGACAAACAAACCAATCCCTGTCAAATAGCATTCCAATAAGCGGGGAAAACTCAAAACGAATCTCGACGATGCAACAACACGAAAAAAAAATATTCGAGGAAAAATTCCAGTGGTCCTTTTACCAGATCGGATAAAGGGTCTAGACATAATCATTTAAAGCTTCCTTCTTGATTTCGGGACTTTTACCTTTTGAAAAGTGGAGAAGTAGTGACAGTTTATATGAGCTATGACATCAAGGCATAAGTTGTGATGATCAGCCCCTGTAAATGGTTTTATCGACTTCACTGTATAGTGATACATATAGAAAGCTATGAACACATTGCTTCAATATTTGTTGTATAGCAACCATTGAAATTTGCAACTTGCAAAGCTTTTAAAGGCTTTATAATTTTGTATAGGAGTTGTTTCAAGGAAATTTCACTTTATTCAACTCAACAAATGCCCAGAAATTATAAAGATAATTAATTATATTTTTTAATTTTTAATTAATAATAAGAGATATAATAATTGTCCCTGAAGATTACAATGAATTAGACAACGATGAAGGTATCAGTGCTTGAAGATTGCGATTATTCAATACGCAAGTAATTTTGCGGTCAAATAGCACTCGTTCTTCAAAAATCAAACTTGATTGTTTGTTAAGAATGCGTTGATCAATGGTGGACGAAGACCTGTCTAATTGTTTCGTTAGATGAATGTTAATTGGTTGCAGCACAATTTTTCCAAGAAATTTCGAAATATTGGATGGGCGGTTAATCAATTTGAAATATTCAAACAAATTTATAAATTCATGCAGCTCTTTACTCTATATTATGATCAAATGTGTCATCTACGAGTTGCAGTCCAACTGACCTTTAGAAACCACAGTTGTGATTTCGATGATAAGTTGATCATTGCTGTAAGAGAATCGTATCTGTTGATTGAAACAGTTGAAATTGTCAATATTGTTCCATAAAAATGGTGATGATTCGTTTAAACGCTGCAGATTATTTATCAAATGAACGTGATTTGCATCTTTGAAGAATAGTCACAATAAGAAGCATGGATTACGGGAAAGTCGTGACTCTTCTTTTGCTAGTCTGTTTTTCGACACATGCTGAGACTCCAGCAACTTACTTAACACATGGCATTTCATCAACAGGAAGACACGCTTTTAGAATTAATTCCTCCCCCGGGGGATCAGTCGGAGGACTCCCCCCCCCTGACTGACGGGATGAGTGGAAATAATAAAAAAAGACATTGACTTTGAAATCCCGGAAAACGTGTTCTAAGATTTGCCTTTGAATTCGTTAACTTGATGCACACAACTACAGCTATGCCTACTTAATGTGTCAGTAACCAAATTTTTCCTTGCACTGGCTGCTGATCGGGAGCTTTGCTGCAAGCGCCTTCCTTTCCATAGCGTAAATCATATCCCTATATTGTTGCATCATCTGCACTAACTGAAACTGTTGTATTCATCTGTACTGGTCGTAAGTGAAATTTGCCTGATAGTAATGTTTATTAATAGTGTTGCCGCGTTCATCTTCGGGAGCTCAACCTTTCTTGTACGTTGAGCAATCCGCGAATTCGGCTGAGAGTCAGCGGAGATTCCGGAGTCAGAGTCTCATCAGATGATAGGAGAAACACTCTGATCTGTAACTGGACCCGAGCGCTTGCTCTTGGCGCAAAACTTTCAATGAATGACCCATAATTGACGTTTGGATAGGTAGTGGCATAGTGAAAGATGGTCGCAATTGAATGCTGTGATCATTTTTACTTCTGTTGTGAATATTCTATAGACCCCATTATGGTTTTCCTTGATGCGTTGACAAAACTATGATGTCCTAGTTGTAACTGTGCCATACCTTTACCTAATACAGAGTTCTGCATCGTTTCACAGCATTGTAAACTTGACATGTATGTGGAGGGCGGCCTACGCGGTAATTACGATTTTAGAGCTGCAACGATATTTTGAACATCTTTGGTAAAAAATTATTCGTAGAAATAGTTTGTTTTGGTTTTAGAAATTTCCAAGTCATGATAGCCTACTCGATGTCAGTTAATGTAAACTAATGCAACCTAATAAACATCTGCTTGAGTTGATGTGTCTATTAGGCTACGAATACCTAGGTGTATTCCCATACCGGGTGCGCCTTGTGTCTTATGGGTGTTAAGACGGACTCTATATTTATCGATTGTACATTTATGCCATAGTGCTCAGCACGTAGGTAAGCTGATACGCACATAAATGTGGATATCATTGAATATGGTGTTTGATTGACTCAGGTTCTTTGTTTGGGAAAATGATAAAATGACCAACATTAAACAGACTTTTGTGAACAGACAAACCCGTAGGCCTATGGGGTTAGGAATATCTCTCATTAAGTAAAACAGTATCTTCGAAATAGATATTCTCCTGAATGATTTACCACCCACATGAGTCATTGGGGCAGGCGCAAACACGGAAAATATTCAATAACCTGTAATCGATAGGTTGGGATGTGTGCCGCGGAGATTTTCCATTAAAATGAATTCAAGGTAGCATGCTGTGCTGCGGGTGAGTGACTCACTTAGCACAGCCTACTTACTTCGCTGGAACAGTGCTTTCCTCAAACTCTTTCCACGTAATTCTGCTATCCTTCGGCGATCGCAAGCGATGAAAATATCAACACGAAGGTGAAAGTAATCGTACTCATTAATTTGAAGAATCTGACCGTCTAGTTCAATTACTTCGTTTCTGAGACTTTATAGGGAATGAGTGGGCGCACAAGTGACGGTCATTTGAACCAGACGATGAGAAGCTCCAGGTCATCGATAAGTTAATTGAGCTTCGAAATTATTCCGACTCAAACAAGTGTTGCTTGCTTTCTTAGGAATCATCTGGCTTTGGGCAGCGACTGATCCGTGAGGACAATTCCGGAAGAATAAAAAAGCAAATATTGCAAGGTTAAAGACGTAGTGGCAAACTGTGATATCTTAGGGTCTTGCAGATATTTATGAGACCAAATATTTTGATCAGATTCCGAGGTTGAGGGTCACACATGTGCTTAAGTTCAATATACCAAGAACTGCAAGTAAACCATGAAACACAAAACGCATGTGCAGTACTATTCCGTTAATTTGTTTGGTGCGAATTGTAGATCATGCCAAATTCTAAGAAGGCATTGGTGTGAGGTCTTCCGTGATTGCCTTCTACTACAATCGGTATAACCTTGAAGACCTTTGAATTTCTACTACTATTTGTAGGTGCAGTGATAGCTTCTGTCGAATCAAAATACATGTGATTAAAATTTCAATTTCCTTTTCGATGTCTGAGCAGGAATCTATACTTCAATTTCTCCTTTAAATCCAACCAATCTGAAGCTGAACTTTCCTTTCAGATTTTCTGATTCTCTGTTCACCAACTCTTGCTATTTGAAAATATGTTTATTCTGCTGTGACCAATCGCATCTTCCCACGAACAGCGCTATTTTCGCTTTCAGTTCGACTGCGAATACTTTCAACCGCGAATTTGCCTTCAATTTCCTCAGTATTTTCTACGCTTCGATTATCTGATTCCTGAGGGATCCATAGCACTGCTTGCACGTACAACTTCTTGATCAATACGTGACTCAAGATATTTTTCATTGCAGGAAAGAAATTCCAAACGCATCTGTGAACAAATCCACAGCAATTCGAGCATCCTCCTTGTCATCTATTCAGAAGGTCTCTTGAATACAGAACATTTTCTATTAGTATGCACGGATGCGGTTCAACTCCTTTTTACTATCTGTTTATAGATCACAGCCTAACTTAGCTAATTGTAGAAGAAATAGAGATAGCTGAACGAGAAGTCAGAAATTTTGAGATGGCTGGTTAAAACGATGCTGATGATCGATATCCGCTCGTTATCCGCTCGTCAGATGCCAGCCAACAAATATTTGCGAAGACTAAATCCTTTCGATAATAGTATCGAACTAAGTATGCTATGTAGGTAAATGTGGTGTCTGTTTACTGCAGAGGGTGTGTTTAGTCCAAGCATAGAATAATGCAACTGAAGGTGTATGCAGATATCACAGTCTGATAAACCGAAATGTCCCACAGGTTCGATTTTGTATGGAGGTCCGGGTTGAGGCTCTTTGTTACACATGTTCAATATGTTCGAACAGCTTGTGTCCTCACTGCGATTAAAAAGTTAGGTGATATGGGTGTATGTTTTGTATTACTGGTGCCGAAGCTCTCTCAACAGTCAATGATGGCTGTCCTGGCGCGGTAGTTACTATACGTGGCTATTATACAGGTGCATTCTTAAACTGCGAATCAAATCTGATAAAATGTAGCAGATGGTTATTTCAATGCCTCTGATTAATAACCGGTAAAAAATGTCCCTTCAGATAGCCTGTTATTTCTATAGGGCGGGTAGCCCTCTGTTTCTCTGGTAAAGAAACAAAAGATAACAGAGCGTAATCTAACGATCTCAGCAGGATTCTAATGAATGCTTTCCAAACCTATATTCACAATGGCAAATAATGTTCCTTACAGCGTGAGAATCTCACAGTCATCTTTCTTTGATTATCGTGTCTTAGCATAGTAAGAAGTACCGGTATTAATTATTCGTCAAATTTAAAGTTATGCCGGATGCCGGTGAACCACTTATCTAAACTGGTTGACCTCTCAATCAATTTAAGTTAATCACTCTTATGTGTAGGGAGCATAACTGTTGTGGAACATTGTTAAATTAATGTCACATTTTTACAAATGTGATCGGTTGATCCACAACACTCCAACTCGTGGCCCATAGTAACCCCGTACATTCGACAACGGCAAATTCGTTTCTATTCAGGAACATTTCTCTACAACAAAATGAAACCGGTATATCGGAAAATAAAATACGGGACCTTGTGTCTTTTTCCATAGCTAGTGATAAGGCTAAAAAAGTTGATTAAAGAGCGGAGTTGGCGGTCTCTATTACTTCTTGAGTCCAGGTGCCCATGACACCCCGCTCTCACGTACTTATAATGAAATTCAACAGATGAGCTAGTTTGAGTTCCAAAATGCTATTTAGCGTTACAAAGCCAACACAAAACTCAAAATACATGCCAGCATGTACGAATTGTCTACACCCTATTGTCTCATGTAAAAGTGCACGTTTCGAAGATCTGATGGTGGCGAAGCCCTCTCCAATGCTTCATCGTCAAGAATTGGCCTGAAAATCGCCACATGTCAGGCAGCCTATTAGGTACTGCGACGACGACTATGTGCTGTTATCAGCACTGCGACATGCGACGTAATTTTTAACACTGGAACTGTCAACATACGCGTTTTTGGAGGATGAAATCTGACACGGTAAAGTGGAATGATCACAGTCCTAACTAGCTGCACCATTTTCGTGCCCGGTGTACAGAATTCAGTGCATGCCATCAGAAAATCATCGGATCTTTTGTTTCTAATTCTTCTGTTTAGCCTATGAGCAAGCCGCTTGTAGCAGTGCACCTGGACGCCCTGCATAATTGCCAGGATACGCTGCTGCAGCAGATTAGTGCAGTCGGGCGGTAAGAAATTCAGTGTGGTGCATGTGCGTGTAAAGTTGTGCACAGTCATAATATTATTTGAAGAGAAAATTGAAGACTGACTTTTCTGTACATGAGAGGAAAGTTTTTCGTCGATCATGAGAATATATTCGTGATAGAGTTAGTTAGTAGCGGATTTTAGTATTAAGCATGGCATGCAGGATCCTCAATGTGCAGTTAGGCCAAATTTTGCATTATGTTTTATTCGCTCAATCAATGCTAGGCGCTTCTCTGATCCCTATTCGCCATGTATTTCATCTAATTCATTAAAGTTGAAGCGCAGTAACGTGGCTAAGTTTCGTGATGACGTCATTAAGGACACGCTCTCCCCTGACACTGCCTCTTCTGATGTGGAAATTTGATTGACCTGCCTCGAAAACGCAGCACTCCCACCCCACACAGAAAGTATGATTGACAGGAGTAAATTACATGCATCATTTATAAATTGACATGTCGAAAAAGAATTTAATATCATTCATTATGAGTGGTATATTATCACCATGTAGGCTATATTGCACATCACTGCACTGTAAGAATGAGATGGAGTTGACAGATGAAGGAATTTATCTGAGTTTAGTTATATAGTCAATCAATCAGATAATTTTCATGAAACAAATTAGGGAGAAAGATATTTACGTTCAATTGGCTAATGAAGAATAATCGACCAACCTACAGAGGTTGAGAAAAGGACGGGTAAAACAGGCATAATTACTGATCACATATGTAACATAATGAAGCTGATAGTGGGCGTCAACCATTAAGTCAATGCGCTGTAATGTCACCTATTGCCGAAGTACGTATAGACAGTGCTCCGATTCATTCCCGAATTCGGGAATTTTCTCCGAATACCCGAAAATATGGACCCGAAATTCCTGAAAATTTCTATTATGCAGTATCTCTAACAAATATGATTTTTGGCATTGGGTTCTGTTGAAGTTAAACATCTTCAATAAATATCAACGTTCCTGAGTAGTCATACGAGCGTATGATAGAAATCTATCTAAAATATCAATTTCTAACCTCTCGACTCCTTTATCAATCCTCATTCCTTTATTCCATGAATTTTTCGGTAAAATATAGTTAATTCTATTAAACAACAACGTACATGTACATGTACTTCCCAATCCCATGGTCTCGTGAATCGAAGAAGGCTACCGTGGCATTTTGTGAATATCGAACTGGTAGCAAGTACATATACGCTTTAAAGTTTATGAAAGTTATGCTATCAGTGCTGACGCAGAATTCGCCATTTTATACTCCTTTTATCGTCCTAAATACATATAGTATGATTCCAACATCATTAATTATACTTGGCTTGGCCCCGAACTTGTTAATAGTTTAATAATTTAATAGTTTTATCTCGCCATATCATATTGTATAAAATGCACAGGCACTGGTCGTCAGTAAGTCGATACTTTCGGCTAATGGTTGGACAAATTCCACTGTTCCAATCAATGAAAACCTGAGTGTCTGCTCTGCTGCACATCAGCACTACAGGATGAGAAAAGGGGATGAAGCCAAAGCGAACGAGGATATCAAAAGGAAAAGCATGGAGGCACAAATTATTGGAGATTTTTCCAATTTTCGGAAGTCAAATGACTCACTCATGAATATTGAAAGTTCTGCCCTTGAAACGGATCGGCAATTGCAAGAACTTATTGCCGAAAAAGAGAAACTTGCAGAGTTTATTGCGACGGCAACAACAAAAGTGAAAGATTCGGAAGAAAAATTGAAATTTCTATTAGAGAAGAAAAAGACTCTATTGAAACAAAAAGAAAAGAAGATGGTGTCTTTGATGGATCAATTTGTTGTCAAAGAGTCATCTTCCAAATCACTTCAGACCTTCGTGAAAATAAATGAATGTGGATAAACTGAGTATTTTTTGTAATAAAGTATATGTACATGTACTTGTTGAGCAATGGCAGTAGTACAGTGCTTAGATGAAAATAGATAATACATGTGCAACATACATATGACGTTTCTTCATTGTATGCCGATTAATTAATATTTTCTATGTGTTGCTGTACGCTTTAAGTTGTTGAAGTATCAGATTTGCTTATAGCATCTCAAAGCTTCCATTCATTTTAAAACCCAAGCACATGAAGATAAGCTTTATGAAGACTATTATGCACAATATTTGAAGAAATGTAAGGGATATAACTAGTCTGTAGGGGTCTTAACTAGTCTGTTCCCGGGGATCAGAATACTTACAGATGCATTAAATTAATGTACTGATATATCAATTAATGAATACTATCCCATTAACGGTTTCTATGCCGTTTTAATGTGATAGTACATAATTCCCGAAAATTTCAGCCATTCGGGAATTCCTGAAAATTCGGAGGGTATGTCGCTCGGAGCACTGTATAGACTAAATGTAAAGCCGAGCTGTCAGATCGTCACAAGCGAGTATATGTATAAATCGGACATCATACAATGGACTTATTTCTCCACTTCACATGGAATGTGTTGAGAGTTCAAGTGATGATATCAGGCAGAATTACTGCATTATTCCAACTTTTTACTTATGCCATAACCGATAAGCAAAGTCCCCACACATGCTTTTTGCAAGGTATCCGAAGGCTTGCTACCCATCTCTTCGAGGCATTCCTATAAGTCAATACGAAAGTATTCATGAACGCATTCATGAAAAGGCGATTGCAGCATTCAGATTATTGCAAAAAACCCACCAATGTCATTCTCATTTTATGAATAAGATACATATAATTCATCTATGCGAAGATGAACATTCATCCTTGTGCTATGGAAACATTAAACATTAGAGAGACGACTCATGGACATGAAGGTATGCCTTGCAGGAGGGACTCGAAAGACGTCATCTTTTATAACAAGTGAGCTTGATTAAATTTGCTCACCTCTTTCAATACGTCTGGCAGCCATAATTTCGGATTGAGGCAGGCCCCTACCTTTAATTTATGAACCGTGTTATATGATAGGTACTTGTAGAATTAAATGGTAGGTTAAATCATCAAGACTTCTATTCAAATTGAACCACTGAGATAGAGATGCAACTTAAAAGTTGTCATCAGTTTTGATAAATGAAGTATACGAGGATGTGATTTAACTTCTCACTCTATAAGTTAAGGAAATTTCTATTCAAAAAAAGTCGTCAATAACTTACTGAACACTCCTGATAGTCTGCATTTTCTAGTCTGATGGAAATCTATAGAAATACATGCTATCACTTATTATTGCAGTTAGAAGCACAGCGCTGCATCATGATGGTGAGCGGATTCATCGACCGACGATAAGTATGTGACTTTTGCTTCTAACTCACAGTCTTAAGGCGCATTTCAACATCTAGCTGTAGCCTCTTCTGCAGGAAATTCATGGTAGGTGGTTTTGATAAGCGGTGCGTTTTGATTAGTTGCAACATGCAGACGTCTTAAGACAAGGCTGGGAGTATGTTGATTGCATTTGGATAGTTAAGTGGCGCTGAATTCAACTCAAATGGAGATTTTGAAATTACATGCAAATAACGTTTTGTCAGCTATCATCTTGGTTATCTTGGAGAAAAATTACAGGAGATATCTTCCAATGAACTGTCCTTCAATCCGTTGAAAGCTAAGTTGATGAACATTCAAACAAGGTGCTCACTAACTTTATCTCCACTTCATGTTGTCCAATCCAACACCAATATTGTGGAAGTTTCGAGTGCCAAAATTCTTGGTGTTGTCACTGACAGTAGATTGAATCGGAATGATCATGTTGACTATGTTTTGACGAAAGTTCGGAAACGAATGTATACAGCTTGAAGCAGGTCAATGCCTCTGAAAAGGTCCTTTGGATGGTATACTGTTCAATGTTCAGGTCTGTAATGAGCTATTCATACCCAGCATGGTGTAATGCCAGCAAATCCCGCTACAAATTATTGCTAAAATAGGAACGTCGTATTTGTAAATTGTTTGGTATTGCCTGTAAGGTTTTTTTCTTGATTTTTTTATCGGTGTGTCAAAGTTTTGCAGAGAAAGCTCGTGATCTTGCTCATTCTCTACATTCTACGTATGACTTTGCTTCCACAGGATATTCTGCAAGGCATGGCTGTTCTCATAGAAAGCTGGAGACCAAAACTAGACATTTTAAGGACTCTTTTATTAAGTCTGCTTGACGTTTATTCGAGTTTTGTTTTAATGCTGTCCGTTATTTTTATCCTATTGCCTTGATTGTACTGCCACTTCTGACTGATCATTTGAGGTGTAAATAAAGCAATGCTTATTGTTGTTATTATTATGAATCCAAATGAATGATTGCACCAAATCTTTTCCAACTTGGGATCAAGTCCCATTTGTGATGTTTCCATAGGGGAAGTTTAATAAAATTTAGTCTGCCTATCAAAAATGTGCAGAAGCTAAAATTCACCAGAAATGAGAGGCTCTGCTACTGCAGTTATGAAGCAATATCAAAAAGATCTGCAGGAGGCTCGAGACAACTGTCTCGATTTTTTGCCCTTGAAATTCTCGGAATTTAGCTGTCCCGATTTTTGTGTCCAATTTTTTTGGATTTTGAAATTTGGATACTGTTTTTGTAGTCGAAGTTAGGTGTTGTGGTCAGAATTTCTTATATGCACTATAGTCACGTGCATAGGCATCTTATTTTCCTTTTGAAATACTGTATGCATTGATACAAAATATACATTCGATTTCTTTTTGGTAAAATGGGTGTAGCAACATAAAGAAGCAATCTATTTGTGCAAACTCAAGAGATCGTCCAACTCGACACCAACTCACATTTTTTGTTTTTGCTAGTCACAATACAGTCATTTTTATCTTTGTACGAGGGTATATTTTCTATTAAATAGATCGGTCGGGAGGTGACGAAATGGAAATAGTCGTTAATAAGGTGTAGATACTTTTCCTCTGTCATTGAATTTCGGTCGTTCAAGTCTACGAAATATAAGAATTATTGCCAGGTTAGGTCTAACAAAGCAGATGAAAAACAAAGCACATATGAAAATGCTATAGTTGCGTATAAAATGGAAGAAAAATGTATGATCTTTGTATCCCGATTTTTAGTCGACAGGGGTTGGCAGTCCTGATCCAGGAGTTCCTCTGGTAAAATTGAATTGATTCATAGCCATAACACGCCTCACAGACCTATTTTTCTAGTATTCCTATCATTCGGCAGTTTCTCAGTATTTTTGCTGTTAATGTCTCCTACTTTTATGATTCCTCCTGTTTATCCTATTTATTTATTAATTTCTTTTGGGGGTGGGTTCGTATTTTCAATGAAGTTTTATTTTTGGTTAGCATGTTAAACGTGTTGATCATTTAATGGTCGACGTTCTTGTTTACCGACTCGATGCGGCCCAAATAGAAAACTTTGAGACATCTCAAAAATAAGGAGTTGGTAAATGAGGTAGCTGTTCATTTCATGATTGACGCAAGCATAGTGATTCGACCACAGAATCAAATATTTTGTTTATCTGCTTCGGTTTTCTAGAAGTGTGATTAATTCGAAATCGCCGGCACATCGAGGAACCTATTAAGTGGGCAAAAAGGAATTCCTAATACCTTACAAAAAGTCGCGCGTCGCTTGCGGATTAATGTGAGTTCCAGCAAAGTACTTCGATCGCCAAAATTCCTTCAGATTCGAAGAAATCAGATGATTGCGTACAAGTTTTCTCCATAATGTTGGCCCTTCCGATCATTATTAAAAAATGTAGCAGGCGTACGAAAATTAGTTCACTTGATGATTTCACATCCTCTCCTCGGCATTGTTCATTGTATAGTGCATACAATCGAATGTTAGCCAAACAGCGATGTGTGTTTTGATGTGTGCGAAATGATATCACAGCGCGCACGCATCTCTCAGTGGCTCTGGTGTCTTCTGCTGACAGCTTATTGTTTGCCATTTCCAGTAGCAAGCAATACACGAATTATCCATTCGAGAAGGAGCAAGCTGTGTAATTCTGTGATGTGCCATTTCGATATTAAAGCTACATACAACTCTTTCTTTCTAGGAAACCGAAGCGCGCGCAGATGAATCTAGTTCTGTGGATCCGACACTCTATAATATAAAAGAACTATCATGGACGGTCATGGACATGTGTTGTCATGACAGCGGTACCTAAGCGATGGCGGCTCGCTTTTTTACGTCACTACTCGCCATACTTGGACGGTGCTGACATAGTCAGACTTATGGAGCGCTGTAGTACATTTAGCTCGTATGCCCTTCCTCCCGACTTCCAATGACACCTTCGGGGCTCGTCCTCTGGACCAAAAGATCGCTAGGCCAAGCATTTAACCACTGTGCCACGGAGACCACAGTGGCTGATAATAGGAAGTTACCACCAGCTCATCATAAAGTACCAGGTATAGAAAACTTTTGTTTTTGGAATGTTTTCAAATGAAAAGCATTATGTTTCTTCGTGTTTTCTTGTTCTTTTAATGCTCTCGTTTTGTGACGCTTTCTAAAATATCCAACCTAATGTTATGGTTCACCTATTGGTTATATAACTGCTCCATCCGTCCTCCAATCAAAGATATAACCAGGAAACAATAGTCAACGGCGTTGCGCTTGACCAGGAGGTGACATACCTAAAGTCTCAATCTATCAATTCAACAAGCTGAGTCATCGAAAATTCTGTATTTATAATTGGATTTATTAGTACAGCTTATTTTAAAAAATCTTATGTTACTTCTGTTCTTTTATGTGATAATAAAAAAACACGGTTATCTCACTGGGAGATACGGCTGTGATGAAATGGCCTATTTTGTCAAGACTCAACTTGTAGTTGCAAATTTCAATGCCACTTCCTGTTCAAGCTCAGCTCAGCTAACTAGGGCTCAACCCCAACAATCTCGTTTGGGAACCACTGCTTTAGGGGGTAGAATAGCCAGGCCTGGAAATGCACGTGAATGTTTTTCGTCAGAGAAGATGAACGCCCTGATAGCTTAGATGAGAAAAGGCGCGCTTTGCTTCGAGGTGCAGAGGTTGCAAACTATCCGCCTGTGCTCTCCAGCACTCATTCGAGGTTACCTAATGAGAGCTGCAAGTGTATGACAAGAGAAAAACCGCATACACGAGAATCTAGGCCTGCTTCGCTATTTCTGTTGCTTATTGCATTACGCAGTCGAACCTGTCTATTGAAACGTGACTTTTTGAAACCCAAGACATATGATTCGCAAGTATCAACATACCTATTATCGAACGCTTGTCTATGTTAAACGTGACAATTGAAAGTGCCACATACTGCGATATAGAACGATTTGAAACATTACTAGATTTCTTTTGAAGCAATATGGAGCGGTAATATAGAACGGTCATAGAGGTATATATTGGCACTCAGCACTTTAGATATCTTGAAAGCTTTTTTTTTGATGATTTTTCAAATAGATATCTTGATAGCTCGCGCTCTCTGCTGCGAATGAAGATAGACAGATATTGATCACTTTCTATGAGAACGACATCGTGCCAATGCAAGTACTACCTTGATATTCGATGACAGGTGACCATGAAGCGCTTGATAATAGTTATACAGCCACTTCATCCGTCCTCCATTCAAAGAAAAGCCACTCGGATTCGCCTCGTGCTGTACTTTGGAGTGTCGTCAGGATGTCGTAGCTGCGTAAATATATCGTGACTCGCTGGCCGCATTTTTAGAACCTCAGCTGTTTGGAATTACTCATATTGCGGATATGGGTGAAAATGAGGTGAAATTCCAACCAATAATTCATATAGAAAGATGCAATCTATAAATGGGTTTGTAGCAATGAAAGTTTCGGTTAACGCCTATCCCCGGTTCGTTATATAAGAACTACAGAGCTGATGGAGCTTGTCGTTCATTTTGCCTTTAAACTGTTAGTAACATCTTGAGAAGAGACATTATTTATTTTCCCTGAACTCCGTCTGTCTGTTGTTCTACCCGTAAATTGACAGTAGAACATATGGAGCCGTATTCATTTCTAAAGTGGGCGTGTTTATTTTGTGCATTCTTGATATGTTCTACGATGCGTGAATATGAACGCAAACCAGTCAGTTTCATGCGTCATCCCTCTAATTTTGCAAATGCATATGAAGGGTGGAATGAGATGATTTTTATTAATTTTTTTTGAGACTTCTAGCTTCTGAATGAGAGCGATTTTTAGTAATGAATAGTTTTTGAATCACTAGGAGATAGAGTCGAGCATTAATGTTTTTTTTGTGTCAAGTGTTTACATGACTTTGCTAATGAGTCGAAAGCTGACAATTTGAAGTATTTTTGTCTGTGTTGTGTATCATCTTGGTATATGGCACTGATGATGATGATTATGATATAGTATTTATTTAGAATGAAAATTAATAATTACAGAAATTTCAAATCGTAAGAAAATAACGAAAAGTGAATACACGTGTAAATGTAGAGTATGTAGGACAGACGTAGATTGTATAGACTTATACATGATGGAACGAACGAGGAATGACGACGTTTAGACTTGATGCGAGGCGTTCCAATGCGCTCGGTATGTCAGTGAAAAGGCGGAATAAGATCATTTAGAAAATGGTCGGAACGCAGCATTTATTGAAAAACTTTCATAGCCTGGTGGGATCTTCGCATGTTATCGCAATGGCAATAACGACCACACGCAAGACGGTGACAATGACCTGATAATTTCCAGTCTGTTGGAATCTTCCATCCTAGTATTGCTTTGTCAATATGCATTATTTCAGTGTAAAATATGAGTGCATGCCTTTTGCGTCTATATTTAATTCTTTAATCTGATGATAGATGCCAAATAGTGACAGAAATCAACTATATCACTGATTAAATCATAGCATAATTACAACCTCCGCTGCTCCTCATTTATTATAAGTCAGTGATTGGCAAGACATCTTCAGTCGATAATTTTCTTTTCATCCCATCATATTCGAATCTTTACTGAGCGAAATATGCGAATTGATTTACAGGGTGCACAATCAGTAGGACAGTTTTTGTCAGGTTGCTATTACTTTGCCTTCTAGAATTGAAGGCTAAAATCATAAGAGAAATTGAATCATATTGGAAATTTTATTAAGCTGAAATCTAGAATCTTTTGTGCTATTTGGATCTACATTCTTAGCTTAGTAAGCGGTTCAAATTTACAGATCATTAGATTTTTTATACAATTGTTCACTTGTCTGATTTCTGTCTGTCAGTTTTATCACTTGTTATTATTACAAGCAGGAAAACAATTAGTCTGGTAGGCACATGTGCACGTCGATGATTGATGCGCATATCTGTGAATTACTTCCCATGAGCCGACGGCAAACGCTTTTAGTCGACCAATACTGCACACAATGAAAATGTCACAAAAACTTGATTTAGAACAGCGAACTGAGTTCTTTTTAGAATCGGGCCAAGTCCTAGATAACACGGCATAAATACCGATCTCATATCAATTTCAGCAATCCATCTACCGTAAACAGCAAGGCAATTGTCCAGCGTTTTCAAGAAGATGTATCCGTGAGAGACAGAAAGAAGTGGGTGACCAACATCCGTTCGAAATGAAGATAGAAAGGAGCGTGATATGTGTATGTACAGTGTGAAGAGTAGTGAGTGACCCAAATCGTTTAATACGAAGATGGTTAAGAAGCATTAAGCAAAGAGTTGTTGCAGAAGATCTTAGCAAGAGATTTAAAGCAATTTCCTGACAGTTTCAGATTGTTATTCGGTGTTTCTTAGTTGTCATTGATAATAACATGTAAATGCAGTGACTGACAGCGGCAATGTGATGTTGGGTTAGATGCTCGTGTACGGTAATAAAAAGCCTCCCATTTGCCACTGTTTACGATCCTATGATACATAAGCAATCCCCACTGTGCCACCTAATCATGCTATGATAACATGAGCTGCACTGATCTGGTTGAGGTGGTTAAAGCTCACAAATTTGAGATAGGATACGTGGAGACTGGGTGCATGACAACTTACGAATCATCAAACCACAGAATTCTTTCATTTCAATTTATGTCTTCGTGTAACTGTGTGGATTTTCCGCCGGCGAATTTTGGGCGGATAAATTTTACATTTATTGGTTGACCCTCACTTTCGGTTTACCTGCAGTCTGTTTCCAAGAAAAGTAGATTATTGCGACACTCGCAAGTTTTGAACTTTATGAAGCGCCAAAGTAATTTGAATAGCATTTCAAATTTCTTTGGCGCTTCAGAAAGTTGCAAGTGGCGCAATAATCTTCACAGTTGCTAGTATAGCTGCTAGATATAGTGCAGTGCTGGTCTTTGAGTGGCTTCTGGCATCAGCTCGACGTTTCAGCAATCGTTGATGAGACGGTGGAAATTTTGAAAGCAAGGCCATCGTGAGGAAGTCCAAGCATGTGTGTAATATCGACTGGACAGTGATAAGTAGGAAGACCCAAATGTCGTTTTAATTAGAATTTTGGTGCTCCTCTCTACTTCGTTCGGATGGCCTGTCTGGGCATAGTGTCGAAAATAGAAACTTTAGTAATGTGATAGTTATGATTAAAAAATGATGCAACCCGAGTTTTAAATGTTACAACGAAATTCATATTTCGCATTTATACGAATCAAAATTTATACGCAGCTTAGTCTAAAGACGAGTAGGACTATCGATACTTTCAGAAGTAAAGGTGCAACCAGCTGTCAATGAATTGCATGTACACTGACTTCGATGGCATCTTTATTTGAGCATATTTGTGTGCTCATTTCCTTGACATTCCTTGATTTCCTTGACATGCTCATTTCCAAAGATCATGCATGGCAAATGTTAGGTGGCTGCTTTCTCTGCTACCAGCAAGTTAACAACGACTTTAAAGTGCATCAGAATTTCAGGAAATTTCGTCATGGAGTGATCTCACCCAGGATCCCACCCCACCAGAAATTTCTGCGACCGCTCCTGGGGGCGTAGCGTCCATTGGGGCTCCCCGAATGTTTTTTAGATAGATGCCCAAACATGTTTTATTCAGGTACAATGCGCGTCAGTGACCAAACGCTACATCTTATCTTAAGTCTTCATTCCATCTTTGCATGGATAATTGTCGGTGATTCTATCTTCCTTCCTTCTCAGGGGTAATCGCTGCAGTGTCGCCGAGATTACACCGATTGGGCAAAATGTAACACGAGCCACACATGATCAACAATGGCTCGTTGATGTCATCGACAAATCAATGAATCTGTCTATATGCCGCTCGCGCGCGCGCCAGCACAGCTCGGCGACGCCTTCCAGCTTGTCGCGGCCACTGCATGTAACCCACAGAGAAACAATCCATCAGGGATTCAACCCTAGCGAAGGCAGGGAATTATTTACGAGTTACACATGCACTACATACACTGACTGACTAATCACAGCGAGTCTTACAAACGCGCAGTTAATAGTTTACACGCACTATTACTTTACCTCTTCATTCTTTGATCATTATTTGAAAGTAACAAAGTGACTTCTAGATTAGAACCCGGTAAAAATAAGCAATTTTCTGCGACCGTGTTGTAATTTTATTCCCAATATTTCGGCTTAGCCTTTATCAAGGGATGCAGAAAAGGAAATTATACAGAATGTCATTAAGAAAAATTGAAACTAACCTATCTATGAAATACAAATTGGGACATGCTAACACAGAGTTTTAGCAAAAATATCATGGATTACAAAAAGATAAAAAAAATCATGGATTACAAAAGGATAAAAATATCTATAAAGGGAAGAAAGCTAAAAGTTAGACAGAATTAATATGATTGAGCAGCATTTCCGTTGGCCTTGCTTTTATCTCCTTCTTTTCGACCCTTCTTCTTTGAGCCATGCACTGGAAGTTTCGATGTAATAATGACCATGTGATGGACTTGTGTGTGATGAGATGTTTATAAACTTCAGATTCAGGGCCTTTTAGATGTTCATTAATTTTTGATCTCATTGTTCTCGAGGTTTCCCCAACATATAGTTTGTCGCATTCGTTGTTGTTACATTGTATTATGTAGACAGTCTTTGGTGTTGCATTCTCCATTAGTTATTCCATTCTCGCATACATCACATTGTTCATAATAACACTTGTTTTGGTTCTTCTTAAGCAGACGCTTCAATGGAGGGTTGGTGAATACTGGCCGCACATGATCAGAGAGATGTGTTCTTCTGACAAGTTCGTTAATCTTGCGTTTGAATTTGCTGTTTATGAAAGGCAAGACTATGTTTCGCGGTTGTTGTTTATCTTTATTAGATTTATTTCTCTGATGTTTATTATTCAGACAAAATTGTCTGAAGAACACATCTCTCTGATCATGTGCGGCCAGTATTCACCAACCCTCCATTGAAGCGTCTGCTTAAGAAGAACCAAAACAAGTGTTATTATGAACAATGTGATGTATGCGAGAATGGAATAACTAATGGAGAATGTAACAACAACGAATGCGACAAACTATATGTTGGGGAACCTCGAGAACAATGAGATCAAAAATTAATGAACATCTAAAAGGCCCTGAATGTGAAGTTTATAAACATCTCATCACACACAACTCCCCAATCACACACAAGTCCATCACATGGTCATTATTACATCGAAACTTGCAGTGCATGGCTCAAAGAAGAAGGGTCGAAAAGAAGGAGATAAAAGCAAGGCCAACGGAAATGCTGCTCAATCATATTAATTCTGTCTAACTTTTAGCTTTCTTCCCTTTATAGATATTTTTATCCTTTTGTAATCCATGATATTTTTGCTAAAACTCTGTGTTAGCATGTCCCAATTTGTATTTCATAGATAGGTTAGTTTAAATTTTTCTTAATGACATTCTGTATAATTTCCTTTTCTGCATCCCTTGATAAAGGCTAAGCCGAAATATTGGGAATAAAATTACAACACGGTCGCAGAAAATTGCTTATTTTTGCTTCTTTCAAAATGATTAAATCCCGACCGATGGCAATTAAAAATCAAATTAGAACCCGGTACTTCACATATATACTGCATGCTATAAGATATACCGATGCCAAGACTGATTTCGGCCCCGGAGAAGTTTTGAAGTACGCTGCGCCACTGGTGGATATATGAATTTCTGTGATGTCCTTGCCCATGGGCGCTTCGACCACTTAAAGTAACGACATTGTACAGGTGATCATCAAAATGCTGTGATCAAAATACATTTTTGTCAATGTCAGACAGAGGCGCGCACTTGACGTCCCTGGTGGCGGTGATGATCAATATTTTCCCTTTTCTCATTCACAACTTTATCCTGAAAATGGTTGCTAACGATTCACGGGATGTTGCTTATCTTCATAGTTGCAATGCACTCTATTCGCCACTATTCAGTTAGAAAAAAATTCAAGGCACAAGTAACCCGATGTCTCGTGCGTCTAGGACTTGTTCACAGACATGGATTTCGACAAAGTTATGCTGAGGGTTTCTAATAAGTTAATAAACACGAATGACCTCTCGTCAGCTCCTGTTTATGATTAATGCAAGCTGGATGTATGTTAATAAGTTAATCTTCAGCAATGTAATTGAATATGTCTCGTACACATGATTTCATTTGTAAACCACATTCATAATTTAATGAAATATCCTAATTTTAGTATAACTGCGGACAAATACATCGAACATGAATTCTTTCCGAACAATCAAATTGTGACACTAACTTGAGTCAATCAGTTTAGTGACATACGAAATTGATTCAATTAATCTATTGATAATTTAAGCATCATGCCATCAATTAATTGAATTTGGAAACTGACTAATCAATTGATTGACACTGGAGTTACTAAGCAATCAAATAATTGACATCAATGAATTTTTGATAATCCCTGTGTATTGGTCACTCACTTTTATGGTCACTTTTATGCCATGGTCGCCGTGACTTAGCCACCTAGTGCGCGGAGGCCCTCATATGAGATAAGTTTCATCAAATAAAAAAGTAATTTATATGGTGATTCTGTGTCGAGTGCATATCTTCGAAAATGTTCATATACTGTTATCGGCATTCCTGAAATTTTTAACTGCAATCTGATGATCTCTGAAAGCTGTCAGTTGCCATAGAAAATGTCACACATGCATGAAAATCATTGCGAATGATTACAAGATTCAATCAAGATATAAAGTGCATTCTAGAAGTTTCGGTTAGTATTGCGCAACAAAAATTAGTGACTTCTTTTATTCGTTTTTATATAATCATGAAAGTTGGGATTCAGCTGTCAATTTTGTTTTTTCAAAAGGTTTAGTAAGAATTAAGATTTCACTGGGATGTCTGTTGCCATATTTTGAATTAAAATCATCAAATGTGAAATATTTACAATGCTTCAGCAAGCCGCTGATAACCGTTAATGATGTCCAAGAATTTTTTGATTTATTGTTCAAGCCTGTGGACATCTTTCTTTTCTGTGCCCAGGTTGACTGTCACTCTGCAATTTGCATGATTGATTAATCGAACAGCACTCTTTGAAGCAGTTATGCTTATCCTTGATTTTAGATGCGAATAGCACATGGGACATTAAGTGAAATTTATTTTGTTGCATGGGCAGGTACGATACAGATGTATGACACACAGAATTAGACAGGTCGTCTCTTCTTCTATTTGACTAGAAAGGAAACATTGGAACTTGTAACGTTTATGAAATGGCACAATCTGATGACATAATACCATAGCAATCAAACAATGAGCAGCCAGTTCAACATTAAATAGTCCGGCAGCCAGAACGAGTTTCTGCAGGGAACGAAGCCGAAAGTGAGACTTTCACAGAATCATGCAGAATCGGTACGTCTGCCGAGTTCTAGTGAGTTCCTCTTCTTGTCAAACAGGATCAAAGAAAAACACACGTAAATCCAATGGGAGCCAGATTGCAGTTTTTGGCTAAAATGAAATTTTGTATGTTTTCTCTGATGAAACAAAAAGTACTAAGCCCAGAGTCATAAGTTTTGGCATGGAATGTCTTCAGATCATTTCCTTTCATTTTCATGCACCCCTGTCTATATAGCTAAACGCACTTAGATTTGGTGAACCTCTTAATGTCGGCAAACACAAACATTTTGAGCAACTTTATCCACATTCAACCACATTCTCACATACTCGTACATTGCCGATTAGATGCATGATAAAAGTACATGCACATCATAGGAAATGATCTGAAGACATTCCATGCCAAAAATTATGACTCTGGGCTCAGTACTTTTCAGTTTATAAGAGAAAACATAGAAAAATTAATTTGATCCAAAAACTGCAATCTACGTCCCATTGGATTTACTTGTGTTTTTCTTTGATCTTGTCTGACAAGAAGAAGAACTCACTAGAACTCAGCAGATGTGCCGATTCGCAGTAGGCATAGGGTGTACAGCATTCTGTGAAAGTCTCACTTTCGGCCTCGTTCCCTGCAGAAACTCGTTCTGGCTGCCGGACTAAAACACGCCAAATTGTGCGAAGTTTCAGTGACTGCTATCAACCGGATCATACAGCAAACAGACGCAGACGTTGTCAAGTTCTGCAGAGAAGTTTTTACTTTTTTCGTGCGCCGGATAAATTTTTTAGTAATTATCGGAGGGACCAACATTATCAAGAAAGCTTTTGCTCAATGATCTGAATTCTTCGAATCTGAAGGAATCGTGTTGATCGGAGCATTTTGAAAGAATTGACAGCAATCTGCAAGCGACACACAACTATTTTTCCAATCTCTGTAAGGCATTAAAAATTTCTCTTTGCCCACTTAGTAAGTTCCTGTATGTGCCATCGTTTTGAATCAGTTTGCACTTCAAGGAAAGTGATGCGCGTAAACAATCTAATTCTGTGGTATGACATGATTTTGCTGGTCTTTACGAGTCTGATCTTCTTTTGTGTTTTCAAGCCTTTACTATAGCTTGTTTCGCAATCGTAGCTGGGCTCAGTTGACTGTGATTCTCAACTGCTACGGATGATTTCAGTCATACTTGAAGGAAAGGGAGTGGCAATTGTTAATCATTCCTGTCTTTCATAACGTGAGGTAACTAGAAATTGAAATCATATTATTGAATAACGATAGCGAGAATGCATTCCACATGCGACAATTAATTTTCATTCAGATGATGCAAGTGCACGCCAATTCTTTACTTTCATGGCGACAATCTGTATCCGAATCGAAGAAGTGCTTTAGAAGTTCGATAACCTCCAGGTGCTGCTTAGATATTTGGATGCACTTTGGTTGTAATGATGGACCATGCAACTCACGACGTCCGGATCGAATATTGTTACGAACACACACTGTAAATGTCATTTAAAATTAACAGCCAAACGTAGTTTTTGTACAGTTTGGTCTGAAAATTCATGGCTCAGTTAAAAGGGTCTCTCATTCAAAGTTTAATTTGCAACAAGTAAAAACAGAGTTCAAAATATGTAGGGGTTGTGCATATTTTTAGCTATCTGCTTTTACTTGTGGCCAATGAAGCTTTGAAGGAGAAGCTCTTTGTTGAACCATGAATAATCATTTCTTGTTGGCGGCCATCTTATATGAACAGAAAATGTCCGCAAAAACAGACACTGTTTATCTCATATTAACGGATTTTAAGTGTTACGTCATCAGTTATCAAATTGTGACGTCATCATATTTAATATATATTTGCGGATATTTTCTGTTAAGTTAAACGGTTATTTTAGCTTTTTTTGATGGTTCAAAGTTTTAAGTGAGGCTTCATAATTTTCTACTTTATTTCTACTTTACCCTGGAGTCCCCCACATATTTTTTTGATATTGCTCCAAGTCTGCAGCAGCTACGACCGTAGTTTTTTGTGACTCTGAGTTTGTACGTGCTTCCGATGAGCCATTCAGATACTCAGATTAGCTGCTTAGAAATCTGACCTTTATTTAAAAGTACCTTTCAAAAATCGATAGTTCAAAATGTTTATGGACCAGTGACAAACTGCATGTGAATTTGTGAGCACTATGTTCTTTCATCCACATGCCTCCATGGCAGTTGTTAGGGGCTTGATCAAGCGATCTTTCGGTAAAGAAGTCGATCCCAAGTGTCATCGGAAGTCGTGACATCTGGACAGAAGCGCTCCAGATTAAAGTCTGATTATGTTAGAACCGTTCAAGCCCTCAGTATGGGGAGCAGTGACGTTAAGCCATTATTTTTTCCTGTCATCCACAAATTATACTATGTACTAATTGTTGCATGTAAAACAGCAGTATGCTTTGATTTCCACTCAAAAAATGGACTGATGATCATGCCTCAATTGATGCATTTCTTCACAGTTGCCCATTTTTCTGCACTCTGTATGACTGGATGCAAGTTGTAGCACTTTCAAAAATATTATAAATCTGTATTCAGTCCCTCTTAAGGAGACGTGATGACGTCACATCTGCCAGTGATTTGATACGCCTCTACCAGCATATTTCGTGATGAATCAGCTATGCGTAAGATGATCAACGCACAGAGAGAGAAAGAAAAGGAAGTTGTCTGTTTATGTTCTCTGAACACATACAAAATCGCAAAAATGGAACAGTGCTTCGAATAGCCTACAAGTGTACAAACAAGACGGAGAATCCTAAAGAACTTGCCTCAATAGCCTACAGAAAGACAAAAGGCTGAGAAAATATAGCGCAATAGCATTGGACGAGTTGATTTTAAACCGATGAGTCACATTGTATGTTTTGAAGATTTCAAATTAATAGATAAAGTTGAAGATCCAAGATACATCATGTTTATGGAACAGTGCAGCCTTTGATTCTGCTTCAGTAAGGAGGCTGTACCATGCTGGAAAATGGGACGCTAGTTGGTCAAAGTTTCCTCTCGTAAAAACTGAATGTTCATGGAAAACTGAATAAAAGTCGGACTAAATTAGAAATGGAACTACCAAAGTCAATCTGAGTTCGTCATTGGCCCCTATGTTTATGATACTTGTTAGTAATTGTACATTTTATAATCTGACTGCTAATGAACTGTGAAATCAAGGCAAGTAGATTTTGCAGTGCAAGTAGGTTACAGAATTGTGATATTTTCATGTCTACGCTAGGCATATAGAAAATCGTAACAAACTCATTCCGATCCCCTAAGCAGCTAACTAGATACAAGCATTTGAAGAAAGATACATTATATCAGATTTTAGGAATCACTACACACAGAACATGCAACTGCATGTATAACTAGCTAGCAG
The DNA here is from genome assembly GCA_907163375.1 of Prostheceraeus crozeri. Lineage (NCBI taxonomy): Eukaryota > Metazoa > Platyhelminthes > Polycladida > Euryleptidae > Prostheceraeus > Prostheceraeus crozeri. The sequence goes on along the minus strand of CAJQUW010013315.1, from coordinate 78,813 downwards.
TATAGTTAGCTATCGGTCATATCTAACGCGTCAAAAATTGGTCACAAGGTTCCAGTGGGAAAGTTCTTAAATGTCAGTTTATAGCGAATTCAAAGGATCTGGATAATTTCTTACTGGGAATATAGTCAATACTCCATTTCAATGTATTCTGTAATAGTCCGTAAGCTGCTGACACTTTCTTCCTAAATTCGCACACGAAGGGCTGAATAGCATGGATTTGTAGATCTTGAAACGCTGAATACAAAAGTCAAATTCTTAAGTGTCACAGCCAGTCGCCTTCGGTTATAGGTAAGGTTAAAGGATTCCCATTGGAATCCAATGGTAAGATTCAAGAAATATCTATGGATTGTGAAACACTTGGGAATTTTCGTACATTTTCTTTTGCAGAAAAGAAACTATCTATCAGAATGTCATGAAATTTGAAGCATGATTGAGTTCAGAGCATCAACTTTGATATGAAAGTTGAAGTGAGTCACATGATTCAGCATTTGATGTCTGAGAGCCTCTACAAAATGAGTTAGTTTCATGTTTTGAGTTAATTTTGGCGATCTTACTCATTTTGTAGAGGCTCTCAGAGATACTGGATCACGTGACTCACTTCAACTTTTATATCGAAGTTGATGTTCTGCACTCAATCATGTTTCAAATTTCATGGCATTAAATAGTTTCTTTTATGGAAAAGAAAATGTACGAAAATTCCCAAGTGTTTCACAATCCATAGATATTTCTTGAATCTTACCATTGGATTCCAATGGGAATCCTTCAATCTTACCTATAACCGAAAGCGACTGACTGTGACGCTCAAGAAATTGATTTTTGCAATCAGCGTTTCAAGATCTACAAATCCATACTATTAAGCCCTTAGGAATTTAGGAAGAAAGTGTCAGCTGCTGCCGGACGATAACCATCGAAGATAATCATTTCATGTTCTGTTTTTATAGTGACTTTTGAGATGTGTTCATTTTATAGCATGTCATAGAAGAAAATTGAACCAGTCGACATCACAATAGCACCTTTTCATTAAATATAAAACCACTGCGTTCACAACCTCAGCATTCGATTAAGGGAAGATTGGTTGAAATCCTTCCAAATTCCGAATCCAATGACATTTCATGTTGTATAAGTTGCTATTATTTGATTACTGAATCGATTTGTCAATTTGGAATTCACTGCCACACCGCTGCGATCTGTTACAATCGTTTCAATCCAATGTGTTCCCATCAAGAATTATGTAATCGAAAGATTTGTCGATTTATCTCAAGATGAATTATTGATCGTCCTGAGTGGGGTAATTTGCGCAACGTTGTCGATTTCTAGGAAAACAATCATCACCTTTTGCCTTGCCTTCTCTTCACGAGGTGACAGTTATTCCAGTTTTCTTTCGCCGATGGATGAGGATGTATAAACACAATTCAAGGGGAATAATCGTTCATATTAACCTCGAAATGACAGACAGAAGTGGAATGGAGAGGAATTGAATTTCATGTCATTCTTTTCAATAACAACACACTGACATTTACAAGCGATTCCCTAAAATACTCGTGATATGTGTTGCTCACTTCGTCAGCCGCTGCCGAAAACAGGGTCGCGAGGATCTTAACCTTGACTGATGAAAACGATTTCTCGTCGAATAAGTATTGGCAAGAGGGATGATGGAAAACTGTCTAAAGAGAAACAAACCCTTCAATTTCATGATAAAAGAGTAATATCGGATTTTCAGACTCATTTCATATGTATAATAATAATGACGTTTATTTTCATTAACCCCCCAATCACAGAATTAAATATTTTGTTTATCTGCTTCGGTTTGCTAGAAGTATGATTAATACGAAATCGCCAGCACATCGAGGAACCTATTAAGTGGGCAAAAAGGAATTCCTAATACCTTACAAAAAGTCGCGCGTCGCTTGCGGATTAGTGTGAGTTCCAGCAAAGTACTTCGATTGCCAAAAATCCTTCAGATTCGAAGACTTCAGATGATTGCGCACAAGCTTTCTCCATAATGTTGGCCCTTCCGATCATTATTAAAAATGTAGCAGGCGTACAAAAATTAGTTCACTTAATGATTTCACATCCTCTCCTCGGCATTGTTCATTGTATAGTGCATACAATCGAATGTTAACCAAGACAAGGATGTGTGTTTTGGTGTGTGCGAAGTGATATCACAGCACGCACGCATCTCTCACTGGCTTCGGTGTCCTCTGCTGACTGCTTATTGTTTGCCATTTCCAATAGCAAGCAATACACGAATTATCCATTCGAGAAGGAGCAAGCTGTGTAATTCTGTGATGTGCCATTTCGATATTAAGGTTGGATATGATTCTTAACATATATATATATATATATATATATATGTTAATAATGATAATATATATTGTTAATATTGTTAATAATTGATATAATATCAATTATCAATATCAATAATTATATAATATATAATATCATTTCTAATCTAATCCATTTCGATATTAAGGTTAGATATGATTCTTCCTTTCTAGGAAACCGAAGCGCGCGCAGATGAATCTAATTCTGTGCCCCCAATAGTGAAAATCGTGGGGGAACAAAACAAGAAGTAAACAGTTACAACTTATCAAAATGAAGTTCATAACACGAAACTAGTGAATATCGCCATAAACTTACATAGGATCATTATAGAAGTGAGTAAGTCATTTATACTGTGAAGCCAGAGTTGCTGAGTTTTGACATGAATGGGATGAACGATCGTTGAAAAAGTAAGTTAGAGGATGTCGGCAAACAGAATTTCCTTAAGTATGGCAAACGCGGAAGCACAAGAGCATGAAGTGAGTAATCTGTGTCACTCAACATTTGTTCAAATATATTCCAACCAAGTATCAGTCGGCGATAGAATAATGGAATGAATAGTGAGTATTCACAAGTAGACGATGATCCACATGTAATCCGGTGACAGCGAGCCTGTACCCTTTCTAGCACATCTGTCTGATACTGTCTTAGGTCGACGAAAATACATAGTCTTGCTTGTTGAGGGAAAAGTTGTGATCCGTAAACCGTAATCACTCCATAGGATGATGATGATGATGAGCCCCTTCAGTGAGAAACATCATATCGCCACCCATTTAGAAAACCGGATGATGATGGACCCACAGAGATGACAGAAAACATGAACGGATTGATGATGGGTACCTTTGAACGCATCCATGTCAACATCGATACCACTATAAATCATCTCGGTTTTGAAATTGAGACATCAAAGTTCGGGCATCCCTTCATTTCCATCAAGAAAGTTCTGCGCCAATTTTTTAAGTGCTGCATGAATCTGTTTTTATGCTGGAGACTTATTCGAACTTATGCCTTCTGTCACATTGATTATGTGTTGCCGTTGGCTCAATTTGTCTCCCTAGCCGATGTGAAAATTCTGGACATCGCAGTACGTCGCACCGCACGTCGTGTTTTCAATCTGCATCACTCTACAAAGTATGGTTGCCCTAAAATACCCCTAATACCCTTAAGGGCCCCGTACTGTGCCCTGAGAAGATAGCAGCGGGGTGTAGCAACACGCTACTTTTATTTAGTCACTCGCTTAACTCCGACATTTATTAGAGCAGCCCAACTTCAATCCAGACCCGTATCGCACCCACATGGAACCAAGACGAATACAACAACATAATAAGTCTTAGATTGGCGAACGTTTCCGGAAAAGAGGCAGATAATTCTGACATGGAAACTATTCAAAAAGCAGCAACAACCGACGATTACAGACTTCGCGCACAATTTATCAATGCCATTATGAGTGATGCGGATTCAATAGCTCGTCAGCTAGCCTTGACCCTGTCGACGCCAACAGCCCTCCGTGACTAGTTTCCGCTACTCTGATTTCCTTTAGCATCTTTTCTACTTGACTTACTTTTCATTTGTACTTTTCAGTGCTTAAGATAAAGATATATGGAGGGAAACAGAATGATGATGCCCGTTCAAGGGAAGGCAATGATTATGACAGCCTCACAGGAAAGCACAATGATAATGGGGCCTGTCAGTAACCGAGATGATGATGGCTCCAGCACAGGAGGACAGAATAGTGCAATTTAAGAAAACATAAAAAGATGCAAGAAATGAGGAAATAGTTGTATTTCTTCCCTCCTGGCATATTATTTCAAATTTCGGTGCCCAGGTTTACATGGGGCCCCTCGAGGATATTTCCTGATATTTTTTCATCCGCTAATTCTCATCCACAACACTTTTTTATTTTGTTCTTTTTCCCATAGATGACATTTTAAAATCCAAATACGCAATTTTGCCAGATGTCATAAGAGCGTTTCAAGTATATCATGTGTTATCTGCATCTATACTTTCAAAGATTCACCAATAGCAAGAATAGTTGAATATTGAATAATGATAAGTAGCAATAACAAATGATAATAAGTATATACATATAGATAACAGATAAAAAATAAACATTTAAATGTGTCGAAATTCAATAGATTTTCATTCCTTCAAATCGAATGTCGTGATGTATCATTTTCAGCTCTCAAAAAAGGCCATTACAATGAGGAATAAGGCACGAAGCCAACGTGCGTTTCCTGAGCTTTCTTTCGATCTTTTGCGAATCGAAATCGATGAATTAGAAGAGTTATAATGATCTTACTCATTTATCACAAAATCTGGATGCTAAAGATATTCTATTGACTGAAAAGGCTGTGTTTTCAATTTTTCTTTAGAGCGTTTTGGAATCGTTCGAATCTGCACAATGTAAGGAGCAAAAATGTTCAAGTTTCATTCAATCGGTTCAATAGCTCTCTTTCAAACTTCTTTCAACTTCATCAAATCTCAACAGGTGTAGTTACCACAAGACATGTTTCGGCCAATTGGGCCTCATCAGTCGTGGTCAGGTTTGAACCAACGACGTTGGATCTAAAGGACGTGCCTATAACCTCCCTTCTAACCAAATGGCCATCGGACCAACTGCTAATTTCAGTGAATGCACGAACGTGAATAGTCAATCTATGCAGCCAGAAAGTCGTGTTGACAAAAACTTAAGATATGATCATCTCTATCGGTGATTCCTTTTGTACCGTCAGCGTGGCCTAGTGAAGAAGTTGCGAGCTCGTCGATCGATTCATGGGTCAGGCGATTGCTGTCGGGGGGTTGTCATTCTTTTTCAATGTACTGCTCAATGTACAGACCTTTATTGTCAATGATCATCCCTGTAGTAGTTATGTCTTTATAGTCACAGTTGGGTTGTCTGTTATTAGTCTTCACAAGCACATTCGGCAGAGAATATTGATCCCACCAATTGGACATTTTCATCTCTCTTCTCTCTGTTTCTGTTCATAAGTAAGATGCAGGGACATGTCTCTCATGTCAGTTGTCAATTCGACCTTTTTTCTGGTAGTATTGTATTGGATTTATATATCATCATTCCTGCTTCTGACGTTCCGAAATTGCTTTACAGCAATTTTGCGCAAGCGAGTATCATTCGTATTATTCGCTTCTCGATTCCCACGCTTTTCAGCAACGTACTATTCAACAATGGGTGAGTCAGCAATAATAATAACTTGCTAGAACACGAATGTCGACTAGAGATTGCAATTCCGCGTTCCCGAAAAATGTAATGTTTCCACACTTTTGATTGCAATGATATAACGACTGCTGATAGTAAGTTGCGTACGAATGACAAGAACCATGCAGCAATTAAATGAACAATCAAAGTTATTTTATTCCCGAATCCCGGAAGTCAGCAACAACAAAGGGTCAGACATCATGCATCGTCCACTATCTTTGGCTACGATTGTTAGTTAGCCAACAAATAACTGTTGGTAACTGGTGATGAGCAATTTAATTTACTTTGTTCCTTAATACCGAAGGTTAACAATGATCAAACGCAATATATTGCTAGCCAGTAAAAGACGTCATTCGAAAAAAGGAGCGTACAGCTCGCCAAATCACGTGACAACTGATATTTAGCACCATACTCTAGAATGGAGGTGGTGTCATCTACATCCACTTTTTGGACGATTTATTTTATTTTGCGGTCCCTTATTGAGCCAGCCATAGAGTAGGTATATCATATAGAGTGGTAACTCCGCATTTATTAAATCCCCAATGTGTATACACCTTCGATTTTAGTAAATGAACTCGAGGGAGATACTGCCGGAATTGTTTCAAAATGTCAGATATACAGATTTATGCAGTTTTGAAGAAAGTACAACGGAATTTACTGATCATGATAGCAAAGCAGAAGGAAATGATGTTATTTTACAGATTGTGCGTGTCATGACAGCCTTAATTTTGGAGAGATAATATTTGTTAAATTGGCAACTCGATGACCTGGTATTGCTTTCATAACTTAGAAATATGAAATTTCAACCAAGAAAGCACAATAAGATGTCGACACTTTCATGAGGATTTCCATTATAAAACGGATCATGAAATTCCCTTGATAATCAGCTTAATTTCCGCCTAGTTAGGATGCTTATTAGTAAATATTCGTTGCTTTTGATGTCCAACTTGTTTCATACTGCTTAGAAGGGTGCGTCATCTCGGTAGTATTTAAATTGGCAAAATTTTGACTTTTTTCAAAAGTGCTCAAAGAATTTTTTGGATCACGGGAACGTAATCTCCGCAAAAAACTGAATCTTTTGATGTAAATATTTCATGAAGTATTTCATACACATACTTCTTTTGAGTCGACACTCTACCTATGTATCCCTACTCTATGGAGCCAACATGAGCAGATGCATAGAAATTGATAATACCATAGAAAGTCCTAGAATGGAAATTGCATGAAAATTATGGCACACTCCGGGGGAACTTAGTTGGGGCAAAAAGCAAATTTTGCGAGCTGGCTTTCTTGTTTTCGGTTTGATATTTTTAATTACCAAATCAATTTGTGATCTGGATTGTTGCCCCTAGTCCAAAGATCATGTACACAAAAGCAACAGTGAATTTAAAAAATACTGCAGCGACAGGATGATAAAGAAGGAAATCCTATAAAACGTTCTGTACGTTCATCATTTTGAAATAACGCTCCTATAATCAATCAAGAGTATAATCAGACACATACGCAACTTTTAGTGTCGATTTACAGAATATGCATTGCTCCAGCTTGCAATCAGAGGCCAATAAACCTTCAGGTATTTATTTCACTTAAAAGGGTTCCCCTGTTCAATAAATTTAAACAATTTTCAAAACCTTTGCATGCTTTCGAATATCAGCTTCCAAAATATCATCACACTATATCACATATTAAGTTATTTAATGATTGATTGAAAGGATCCAGCGACATTTCATTTATCTGAGAAATGACTGTCGGTAAAGAGGCTTTCAATGTGTTTATTCCAGAAAAGCGCCAGGTTTCTTAACCGCTAGAAGGAGAAATTATCCAATAATTAGAATTTTTATCTTTGAATTCTTGAGATACTCTTGCAGCCAGTACACTTCAATTATGACTCCATGAAACAAGCTTCTATTCATATTCCAACAATGAAAATTTGGATTCTTCTGGTCAATGACCGCTACAAATAGACACAGTATATTAATTCATGGAATAGTAGGCTAATTCGCATGAAACATATGCTGCATGCCATCTCACTTAAAATTCTCTTCATGAAAATCCTGCAATTTGCTGTCAACAGTTTCCACAACCAACATGACAAATAGTTTGACAATGAATGATACGATGTTTTAGATCGAAGCAGGTCTACAAACCATAGATTTTTCCATGTTCCATCATTGTGCATAGGCCAGATATCAAACTTCCATTCTAGTGTACTATCATCCGCTTCTATGAGCAGATGGTCTCATCAAAGAAAATATACCAACGTTTCTTCCCAAAACTGCGCCATCTAAATTTGTTTTCATTATTGCCATGCCCATGTATTACTTGACTTGCATTTCTTAGCTCAAATATGGAAATTACAAAATTACAGATTTATGTATCTTAAGTTCTTTATTGCGAGATCATTGTGAAGCTCCACTATCAAGCTGTTGTAGTGGCCACTTGATAGGGAATTCCATGCAAATCTGCATCAAATTCAATTTCTTGAAAAAGGAATGTGTACTGGTTGAAAACTACATGCGTTGCATGAAAAATTATGCTCTATAGGGGCATCCTGAAAGCCGTCTTCGAATGTTTTGCCATATTCAGAGCCGATGTCAATTCTCTTGCAACATGGAAGTACTGCATGTATTACCGCAAGACCATTTTGAAACAATAAGTAATGGAAAAATATCAACTGGTTTTTCACATGCCGAAAATATCCGATGAATCCTTTTGATTTTTTCTGTTCTGTGATTGATTAATCAATCAGTTAATTTGTCAGAAGCGCTGTTGAAAGGGAATGTTCGTAGCCGCCAGAAAACGTATTATACATGAGGAGCAAGTATAGATGTGTCTTTTGACTTAGACGGAAAGAGGAAAAGTAGAGTTCTGGTTATCGATGATGTGCAGGAAGATAGCTCCACATTCTTGTTCCTGCAACCGCAAAATCTCATTAAGTAATAGCGCACGTGCGTTCAAGTACACAATGTCGGTCAAATTCTTGTTAAGAACATTTATTAATTGTGACCGATTACGAAGCCAATAAAACAGGAAACCATTGTTTGAGGAATTAAGACGGATCTGATGTTGCTCTATTTATTGCGCATGCTTGAGGAATACTTTATGACCTATGAATTGAGAAAAAGCATCAATGAACGTTGCACACACTGTATTGACCCAATTTCAAGTTGCTGTATTTATGAATTGTTCTGATATGCCGATTATTCCACAAATTCTACATTTTGATCAGTTTATTTTTCCTATTTCCTGCTTCTGCTTATTGACGTTGAAGATTCACAGTACTGCTATATATAGAAATAGAATACACGATATTTCTTGTATATAATGTAATGATTGCCTAATCCAGGATAGATTACACGCTTTCTCCTTATTTTATACATGTGAGACCCTTGCGTACATGTTGGCATACGGTACCTGTACATTGTTGGTGCATAAGCTTCATATTCTTATACGGACCAGACCAGTCACGGTTTTACCTCGTAGCTTTGATTCATCCTGATACAATTTTTAAAATTGATCAAAGACCAATGCCACATTCTTCACACACATATTTGGTATACATGTACTTCTGTTATTTTGAATTGCTCATTTTTATGTAATTTTTTCTTAAACACTGAGAAATAGTTTCATTGCAGTGGTCGAGAACCATTGAAAATTCATTTTAGCTAATTACTATCGTGAATGTTCGACCGACATTCAATTAAAAAGATGCAAGAAAATCAATGTTCGCTATTGTTCATTTCAAAATGTTTGAGATTGGCTTTTGGTTATCCATGGAAATTTCTAAGTGGCATGCATATTTTACATACGGCATGGATGTGGATTGTCCACGAAACCCTATCAATTGCCATGCCCTATCTAATGTTCTCCGGATTGCCTCCGCTCATTCATCGTCAACCTTCTTTTGAAATGTGTGACTCTGCTTTGATTAGTTATCGTACTTTCATTCGTTACAATGCTACGATGCTATCTAGCCAATCTTAAAGTGCGTAACGATCTTAAGTGATAGCGACTTGATAAATGATGCGAGGAAATAAAAGCGATATCAGAAGTAAAAATGACGTTAAAACACCATATCAGATTAAGGAAGTCAGTCAAGTAGTCCTAATGCTGTAATAATAACGATCGTCAGCTCATGTTGGTTGGTAGTTCTTATATGAGGTTATTATGAGGTTGCTATGTGAACGAGTTGTGAAGAAACCTTGAAAGAGGGTTGTCCTTACATTTTGGGTCCGTTTATGCTGGTCAATTTGTTGCCATTTGGATTAAACAGTGAACGGGAGGAAAAAGAGGGCTGTCCCTCTGTGCTTCTTTTATCTTTCCTTATGGACATATCCGACTAATGTATGTATATTCATGTTTTACACCTATACTAGTTTCTTTTCTAATTTGACAGCCAGGTTTTCCATAGGTATATGACAGGTTGCAACACGAACTCCTTTGGGACGTGTCAAAATAACGAAAAACCTCAATAGTTGCTGTGTCATGGCTGCGACATTTATCTCATAATATGAGGATTTTTTCAGAATTTCATAAATGTTGGAACTAGTATCTTCGACCGCATCAACTTTTAATGTAATAGGAGAATCCGAAAATAGATGTGATGTTCACCAAAAATCATTGCACGAAACACAAAATCCACTATACACTTTTATGATAGCAATCTTCTCTAGATTTTGTCTTATTCTAGTGTGTTAAGCCAGTACTTGTTATAATCGGTTACAGGAGACTAAACATGAACATAGACTGTGACTGACAAAGGCAACCTTGTTATGCAGATAAGACATGAAATCGTCTAAACTAACAAGCTATATCGAAATGTAACAACAATGAAGTGATAAAGCGCACAAGTGTATCCGTGAAAACAGTTGAAGGCTGCGGTTTCAATGCGATTAACTAATGAGCTACACACTTCATCGTATGAACTGCATAATTTACTAGTCATCTGAAAGTCAGTGTACATCAAGTGCGCCTCATCTGGTCGATATTTTGTCCGCTAGTTAAGTGAGTAAGCGTTTATTTACAAGTAAATAGAAATCAACATCACATAAATTCGCAAATTCAGTTCATTGTCATCATGTACTTTGCAAAGTATTCTCTAAATGTACCATCACAGGTAAAAATGTATTCGATAATTTTTCGCTCGCGTAAGAGGCATTTCATACTTGTTACAATAAGTCAGTTTTCTTGGTAAAATATTACGAAGGATGTTAGTGGATGTTGATTCCATTTTCTCATAAATCTTCATAGCTGCTTGGAAACGTCTCTCCTTGAAAGAGTCACTCGAACAACTGCACTTCCTTCCGACATATTTGCCATCAGGTGTCCATAGTTATTCACATATTCAGTATAAAAATGTATATTTATCACATCTCAATGGATGTAACCACCACGAGACATGTTTCGACCTGTTGGGTAGGTTTGAACCACCGACGTTGGAGCTAGAGGACGTGCAAGCATACCCTTTCGCCACAAGGCCACCGGACCATCTGTTGAGAACGTGAATTAGCCAGGAAGGCACTGCTGTAACGCAGCCACGTGGAGGGCGGACTGCATTCTACAATCACTTAATACCGCATCCGAGATTCAGGTGGTGGTTCTATCTGTTGAGATTAATAAATTTAACAACTGCCAGGTTACTTGTCTTAAAAATGTATATCCTCTGATTGCACGGTGCGATGCGAATACTCTCCGACTTTCATTGTCTGTAAATCAGATCCCTGTGTCCCCCGTGTTGATTAGTGCATTCAAGGACCTTGTCAAATATAAAACATTGAGTGAGTTATTATGTAACAAATTTTATATTATTTGATATCTTTTTTCTTGCATATGGACTTGAAAGAACAGTAATGCTAAGAGGTTTGAAAGCATTGTTTTTCATGGTAAGATTGCCTGCAAGAATTGCTAGTGTTTGTATTGTCAATTTTTGTTTGGAAAGGCTTTGGTCATGCCATTTGGAATGTCACAGTATATCGCCTTCATATATTGCGCTATCACATATGGAGACGATGATCTACACTTAGTACAGTAGCTCTATTGTTTCAATCAGTTAATTAAGTTTTGATTTTCTGTTATTGTTTTGCCTCATTGATAAATGCCACGAATTGTTTTGCATGTCAGTTTGTTCTAATATATTCATCCTGTTGTCGCTTATGTTGTCACTTCTTTAGATTGGAACGAATAATGTGAAAATCAGGTAGGAATTATTGTAATAGACCTGATCTTTTCACTAGAATGGCTTACAAGATTTTCATTTGCTTCACTACGCGCCGAGTTTCTCTAAGCTTGCCTTCTGTCTGAAGTGTTGCTGGACATTTTCAATATCAATACAGCGTTGTAATGTAATCGTTTTGCGTGAATTCTTTAAATAAGTCAGACTTGACGTCTTACTCTGACCGACTAGCGCAGCATTTTATTTCCGAACTCGGTTTGTTCTTTGCTGCGCTGTACCGCACGTACGTACATACGTAGCTGATAATAGGCAACAGTCAACCGTTATCCACACATTGTCGAGAATAGTCAACCGGTGCCCGTCCAGAGCCAATACTAGCCTACCTCTATCCGCACACAGCGAAATGCAGCCAACCTATACCCGTGCATAGTCAGGGTAGCCACCCATTACCATTCGTAGCCGGTAGTAGTCACCCGGTGCCCGTCCATAGACGATAGTAGACGAAACGTTTTATTACTATTGAACCAATGAAACAGTCATTTTTTCGTCTTTTGGCAGCTTTTGAATTCTTTGAATGTCTGCAAGTTGTCCTTTTATTATTATCACATTGGAGGTATTTAGAACTGAAGAATGCCATTTCATAGATATATTTGAATGGTCGCTTTTGTCGAAGATCTTCCACCACAGTAAAATACGACAAACGTTAGAATCGTTTCTCTCTAGTATTGATAAGGGTCAAGAACGGGTGCGAATCAGGGGCTTGCGGTAGATTTGCGAGTTGGATATTCAATACTTCTATCTTAGATGCTATTTTGATGTATTCAGTTCCGTTTTCTGGACCATCTATTGTCCACTGACTCAAAAACTACATAGAAATCAATTAATTAATATCCTAAAAGTAAATTTCTCCTTTGGGGGAATATTTGAATGGTATCAATGTAAAAAGATAGAATGAACTTACATTGTACAGTTAAAGTCAGTTGAAAAAAACATTGGCCTCTTTTCTATGGTCACCCCTCCCCCGCCAGTGCCATAGCACGTTTTTGCTATGAGGAAATCGCTAGAAATCGAATGGGATCATAGCACTAGGAACATGTGTGTCTTAGATGTCGGGAGCTCATGCTGACGGCGATGATGAGTCATAACATGTGACGTCATAAACCCACACGCGTGGTCGTCTCTTGTAGTTTCCAAAGGAAACGTGATGCACGAGTTTTTAAGTAGCTGCGGCACAGTGATTCGCCTTTTGACAGGCCATCTGCCACAGAATTAGATAGGTCGTCTCTTCTTCTGTTTGATTAGACAGGAAACATTGGAACATGTAGCGCTAATGAAAAGGCACAATCTGCTGATTTAATGCCACAGCAATCGAGCAATAAGCAGCCAGTTCAACATTAAATACGCCGAATTGTGCGAAGTTTCAGTGACTGTTATCAACCGGACCACACAGCTAAGAGGCGCAGACGATGTCAAGTTCTACAGAGAAGTTTGTGAACTTTTTTCGTGCGCTGCTAACTTCTTTAATAATTATCGGAGGACTCAGCATCATCGAGAAAACTTTTGCGGAATGTTCTGAATTCTTCGAATCCGAAGGAATCGTGGCGATCCGAGCATTTTGTAGGAATTCACAGCAATCCGCAAGCTATTTTTCCTGTCTCTTTAAGGCATCATGAATTTCTTTTTGCCCACTTGGCAAGTTCCTGCATGTGCCATCGTTTTGAATCAGTTTGCTCTTCTAGCAAGGTGATGCGCTGAAACCTAATTCCGTGCCATCCGCTGTTCGATACCTCCAGAACAAAGGTGCTTTGCAATCACCATCCATCTGATGTTCCTGAAGTTCTCATATATATATATATATATATATATATATATATATATATATATATATATATATATATATATATATATATAGAGAGAGAGAGAGAGAGAGAGAGAGAGAGAGAGAGAGAGCTGCCTATGCCACTGTCGGGGGAACCTATATAAGAACCGAGCCTTGTTTACTGAGTAACATTCATTAATGAGCAAATAATACTCCTAGTTAAAGTAATCACAATTCCTCGTTTACTTCTTTCGGGTGTGACAAATGGCACGCTCTACATAACGTCGCATGTTCTGTTATTGCATTGATGTCTAGTCCTTGAGAAAGTTATCAACCATCACCTGTTGCCAAACAATAGAGTGAATTTGATAGCCGGTTAAGAGAGAGAAAGGAAACCACCAGAAAATTTCAACTACTGCTGACTTAACCATAGCAACTGCTTCCAGAAGGCTTCAGAAAATCGATTTCACCCGTAATCCAATACCTCCGGCTTTCACGAGGTCGAAACAGTATTTCTATGCGCCTTCTGTCTGGTATCATCATGAAGAATTGCTTACCGGCTGGGAATTGGACCAAGTCCTCAAACGGCTAACGCGGCGTGAAGATCTCCAAGACCAGCACCGTTCATGACTGTGTCAGGAGCAAGCAAAGCTTCCCACGCGCGGTCCGACCTCGTGAAAGTGGTGATCATATACCACTATGATCGGGACCGATTAAGACAACAGATGACACCAGCTGTCTTTCATAAAATATGAGTGTTTGTTAGAGTACAAACGATGTACTAGTATTGCATTATTTCTAAGCAAATGAGATGGATATTCACGGAATACCATACCTGCGTATTATTACCGCCCGCTCCTCAAGCAAATCTCGACTACTTCAAGTCTCCTACGCTCTTTCCTTTTTTGCATGCTACCAGCGATTGTTTTCTCTACATCTATCGCATTAATGAATTATCATGACATGTATTTGAGCCACAGTGGTCACTTTATCGATTTGCACTTGCTATAGTAGTGTTAACGAAAGGCAGACCGAATTCGTCTCCTACAGTATTTCAGCATTAATTTTTCTGCAATGCTAGCGCAATATGAAATCACCCGCGACACCTGAAGACTGCTTATAGCACTGGATGCACTTTAGATAGAAATGGAACATTCATGTTGTTTCCTTAATAACACTGGTGCTCGAATTTGGTTTACCTCATTGACACTATGCTACTTGCTTCGTTGTAAATAGATTTTGTTTATTTAATGCTTTCGATTATGGATTCATTTGCTGTAGACGTTCATATGGGGATTTTGTGAAATGTTAACATCTGCCTACTAATGCTGGATTCTTTATTGTTCCGAGTGGCCGCACATTCCCGAGATTCGTGCATATTCACGAATATTTCATGCTATGAGAAAGAAAATTTAAAAGAAGATATTGATTACTTTGAGATGAGAAAGCATGAATTTGTTGCTGATTATAACATTCTCAAAGTAATAGTAATTTCTTGCTGACATAGTTGTCTACAAATTGCAGAGGTTTGCGGGCTACCACATTTTTTTGTACTTGCAAATATTGCAAAACGGGTGACAAGAACCCCATCAAAAATTGTGACTATTTTATCTGATGCTGTATCATCCTTACTTTTATTTAATGATGATCAGCACAAGATGCGATAACTATGAGCTCGTGGACACAACAACTCATGAAATAGATGTAAAGGTGTAGTGTACGTGCCCCCTTAGCCCTCATATTGCCAACACTACCAATCTATCCGAAGATACACGAATTCTATTCTCGGACTTGTGCGGTCACCCTGATTATTGCATCGTTAAACACATTGTCGAATCCATTTATATACCATGCGTTGGTATTTATGAAATCTTAAAATGAATCTCGGAAAATGAAGAAAATAAATCTCAGAAAATTCACAGACAGTTCATTTTTTCGCGGAAGATTCATCCGAAAAAGAATTCAAGGAAGAATCATCAACTACAAACTCATGTGTCGGAGCGTTCACTTGTCTAAAAATTCATCCTCGGAAATTTTATTCGCTGCTAAATTAATGCGCGGAATATTCATCCGAACATACATGTATGATGTATTTTGCTGATTGTGCAATGCTCTCATTCGTTAGCATATCACTGATGATTGCATCAATTCTGTTGTTTTCATAATTATGGTGTGATAAGTTGAATAGACTCGTTTTCTTTGAAATTTCTGACCCTTCAAATATATTGCATTCAGTAGATGGTACGGTAGAGCGGTAGTTTCTGCATGTATACTAATCCCTGTTTGAAACCTGTTCAACGTGATGAGGAAAGCTAGCAGGACAAAGCATGTCTTGTAGTGTCTACATCAGTTGAGATTTGCCGCAGTTCATCAATGTAGCATTTGAAGGCTAGAAACATCAGGAATAGACTTATAGGGTTATCTACCCCCCCCCCCCAGTTTTTCAAATTTGTCTTAAATCTACAAAAATGAATCAATCGTCACCAAACATCGAGTACACGTACTTTAGCATATTTTCTACCTACACACAAAATTTTATACATATCAGACAAGTAATTCTTGCATTAGAGGCGATGACGTGAAGTGTAGCGATTGCAACAGCTTGATCTGACTTCGTCTGCTCGACCGCATCATTGCTTCTAGTGTGTGCATTGTTCTCTCTCCCTCTTCTTCACATCCACTGCCATTTGAATTCTTCCCACAACCACTACTTTGCCACATCTTTTTAAGAACCATGTTAATGTGAGGCATGTGGCCCGGTCATCATCGCTTCACAAGTTGTCGAGAAATGACTTTGTTGACCTCAAGTGCCTTCTGTTGAGACGATGAGGTCGCTGACAAGTCAGATCAAGCTGCCGGCATCGCTGCACTTCAAGATATCGCTGATAATTCAAGAAGTAGTTATCCGATTTGCCCAAAATTTGGTATGTGGCTAGAGAATATCCTCACTTCTGTGTGTTCAAAGTTTTGTGACGGTTGATTTATTTCTACAGCTTTTAGACAAATTTGAAAACGGGAGATAACCCATAAGTATCATGACGACATGATAAAATGTTATTGTATGTTGCTCTTAGGAAGTCTATGAACATTAAATTCTTGATTAAATCGGTACTTCTATTCTCCCCCCCCCCACATTTTCCAATGACTCCAAATTCATCGAATTTCGTCCAACTTAGTCACATTGAATTTATAGTGGACTCGATCTTTCACTGAGTGATAGCACAACGCCACTGAGAGGTCTCACTTGACCTGTAGGATGAGGGATTGGTCCCTTGGATACTCAGTTAGAATACAAGATACAGCTGTGCTGTGATCATAAACTTTGTGGAATTGTTATCTACACTGCAGCAACAGTGAACGGCAAAGCATGTTCAGGGAATTTCCAACGAACCAGAGGAATTATATACACTCAACGCTTTTGCGACGGTAGTGAAACTGCACTCAGGAGCAGGATAATATCACTGACGATGCAATACTTGCGGATGTCAACAACAAAAATGTGGCGGTGGAAGAATAGAAGTATCACTGTGATTAGCAGATAACGGAGAGATGTAGGAATAGAATCTCATTGTCAATGCTTCATTTAGGTTTGGTTTTTGCCGTACCGGTAGAGCTTTTGCTGAACTCGCCGGTGTTCGAATCCTTGTCAGGCGAGGTGTTGTGTATACCAACTAGTGGACAGCACATAATGTCACAATGCTGTTTCTTTCGTCTTTATTCAAAGCTCGTTACTGACGACTATTACTATAATAACGCTGTATCGAGTTAGCCGCAAGATGCATGAGGCATTGTGATGTTCGATGAATAATGTACTCCATTTGTTACTGAAAAATACAATCGATGACGTTATTTCAGATCTTGAAGTGTAATATTGCCTTTGCAGTCATTAACAGTATATATAATTAAACAGAGCTGCCAAGATCTTTGATCGGAATATTGTTGCTTCGTGCAGGTTCATGCTCACTTAATTTTTGTTCTTTTGATTATGCATGCGATATGTTCTAAATACCCCTATTTCATGTAAAAATATGATTTGATGGCCACATATTTTAAGAAAGTTAATGAAGAGAAGGTTTTGATAAGCATATTTATATAATCGTACAAAAGGTCTACAAGTCATTAGAAGTCAAAGGATCAAACATTATGAGAACAATACCTGGATCTTTCAGTACTTTTGCATTGTTTATTTCATATTTTGGATTTATTTAGCTAAATCCGTAGGAGAAGATCAGAGAAGCATCGATCAATCCATGTCAAATAAATATGATTTCCTCAAAAATTGCTTTGTAGTGCCCTTTAATATGGTACTTGTTCAAACAATCAGGACCATACAAGGCTGGTAGATCACTGTATGTGCTACAATAAAACATGGTCGTTACATGTATATCGCACGGAGCTGTTTGGGTGAATGTGTGGAGTATACTAAGCCAGCAGCCAGAACGAGCTTCTGAAGGGAACGAGACCGAAAGTGAGACTTTCACAGAATGATGTGCACCATGAACCTTCTACGAGTCTGCGTGTCTGTCGAGCTCTAGTTTGTTCCTCTTGTCAGACACGATCAAAGAAAAGCTGATGTAAATCCAATGGAACGCAGATCGAAGTTTTCTATGTTTTCGCTTATTATTTCAAAAATGCTGAGGCCAGAGGTTTGATTTTTGACATAAAATATCTTCTGGTCATTTCCCATGATGTTCACCCTCCCCTGTCTATGTGATGCTAAACACATTCAGATTTGGCAACCTCCTGATATAGGAAAACACAAGAATGTTCATCAATTTAATCCGCATTTAACCCCATTTTCGCCTTCATTGCCGATCAGAAGCATGATAATGACACTTGCAGATCATAGGAATTGGCCTGAAGACATTCCATGCCAAACTTTATGGCTCTAGACTTAGCATTTTTAACTTAATAAGCGAAAACATAGAACGCATCATTTTAAGCGAAAACCTCAATCTGCGTCCCATCGGATTTCCGTTTGCTGTTCTTTGATCCTGTCTGACAAGAATAAAAACTAACTAGAACTCGGCAGACGCGCAGATTCGTAGTAGGCATGGGATGTACATCATTCTGTGAAAGTCTACTTTTCGCCTCGTTCCCTGCAGAAACTCGTTCTGGCTGCCAGACAATATCTTACTGCACTGCTAGAATTAGTTATAACATGTTTCCCACGACTGTCAAAGAGTTAATGAAAAAATGGTCACGCTTTCCTTTTATCACCGGTTTGACTTACTGATGAACTAAGGTAAATTGACTGATTTTACTAACCTAGATGCATAATTTTTGAAATAGAGAATGATGGAGACCTGTAAATAACCAGTAATAAGTATTCCCGAAAACTTGTTTCTCTTCACCTGCAGATGAAAAACGGCCCGTCTAGCTCGGCCCGCAAACGAGTGAAATCAGAGTCGGAGTCCGAGTTGGAAAAGGAATACTTCGTGCGAACGATTGAACAGCACAAAGTGAACGACATTACTTTGGATTTCTTCTACACACCTCACACTCTCACTCTCCTAGTCGCCGTCATCTTTGGCCTACTACTCCTCGCAATACGCAGGTAAGTTGAGATCAGATCAGAAGGACTTTTGCTCTCTTATCGATCCTAGTGTTCGAGGGAAGCTCCCTCAAGAGTGAAGAATCAGAGGAGAGAGCTAGGGAACGAAGGATTTCGTTCGTTACTTGCTTTTGTTCATCTTTTATCAGGGAATATCTAATTCTGCAGTGTTTACGTGTATTATACCCCGAGGAGAACTTCTTTTTGATTGCTTTGTAATTAAGACGTCAAGTGTACAGCGATGATCGTCTAGTCCATGCACAAATGAACTGTATTCACGAAATTTTCAATAATTTGCTTTTGCTGTTATCACATGAGTTGTTATATTTGATGATCGAAGAATTTGAGTTATTCAGATGTTGTTTCACATGAATATACAGGGAATAGATAGCATTTTTGGGTGATTGAGAGTGGATACTAAGAGCTAAATACCTCAAGAGGCAAGGACTTGGCTTCTTATATTTTGTTTGTTGTCTGTGAGATTGCGAACCCAGTGTGATCATTTTAGAATAAAAACGACAAGTGTTGGTCGATCGATTTCATGTCATTTTAGACATAGCATCAGGACAAAGTTACGATAAAGATAAAACCATTAAATACATCAATTGAGAACTTGGTCAAAGCTAAAAGAACTCATGGCAATTGCGTCTAAAACCACAGAAATTGAATACATGCTAAAAACAATATAATAGGAACTGTTTTGCATTTGCAATTACGTCTAAAACTTCGGAATTCAATGTCAAATGCTAAAACAATAAAATTGGAACAGAAGAATCGTGTTCGTTCTTCAAGGTTGAACTACTGATTTGTTTCATGACCAGACTTTCAGCAGTGCGCGTGTACTTTGTACGAAAAACTATTTGGAAATTGTCATAGCTATTTCAATGAACGTGTTTGGTAATCTCGGTATCTTTAGGACTACCTTCTAAGTGTTCACGAATTCTGGTGATAAAGTGTCTACGAGTCTCGCCAATATAGCAATTGTCACATTGCCAACATCAGAATTTGTATGCAAGATGAAAATTTAAAGTTACCCATGAAAATTGAACCATACCATGCCAAATTAGTCTGAAATATAATCACTTTTCAAATATTTAATAGTAGTCCTACTTCGTACGTCCGTACGTTGCAGTGACCTTTTGCCCTCTATCGTCCAAAGAGGGACTATTAAATGTTTGAAAAGTGATTAATATTTCAGACTAATTTGGCATGGTATGGTGCAATTTTCATGGGTAAAGTCGCATTGCTTCATGATGAGAACTGGCGAATAAGTGCCATAACGTCCGTGCGTTTTTTATGGAATTGCCCTTCACATATAGTGACAAGCTAACCTGTTTTAGCTAAATACTAGTTATCTAGAAGTTACTTTATTCCAGTGCGATGAAGGATGAACAAACAGTTTTTTATTGCACTTGAACTGATAATCGGCTAAGGACGCAATACAGTTGACCAACTGTATATATTTGAGCCACGACCGACCGCCTCCTGTGCGGAACCTCCGCGCTAATGAGTCATGCTCGTTACCCATTTTTGACATAATTTCTTCAGTCTGATGAGTCTTCCCCGGTGAGCTGTTACTGGGAATATTACATATCTTAAATGAATTACACGCAAATTATGCTCCGTGTTAGCTGTAGACGGTTTGGTCTTCGTGCGGGTGTCCGTGTTCACCTGTTCCGGTCACCTGTCCACATGTGTAGACTTTCAGTTTTCACTAGTGTGTACATGCATTGGAAAATGTTTCAATGAATTTCTCCGTTGCTTCCAGGATCAGTCGTTGAATGGGCATATTTTCGCTGTCCCATATCTTTGTGATTATGCTATGCAATGATTTCCAGAGCACTTTCACATACCTTTCTACTGGTGCAGACATAGCTTAAGACGATTGTGCTTTGCCACTGCAATGTATTGTTTCCGCTAAACATTCAAAATAGGCATATGGGCTTAATGAATTAAAATGTAGATTTCTCACAGACGTGTCATACGTCTACAGTTTCACTGTGTTTTTTTATGGATAACCGGAATAACCTACAAAAATCATGCTATCGGCCGAAATAGATATTCCTGGCGGTGGAAATTATGACTTATCTCCGATTTTCAAATGTAGATACTGGCATAAGTATAATCGGATGTTCGTGTCTTTCACTTGTACATATTGTATATGCGGTTTACCTACTCCAACCAGTGCTTTATCATAATCTGCTTGTCAGAATCAAGGAATCCTTTCTTCTGCACTAGGCTGCTGCTGCTGATGTTGCATAATGAGCACAGACAAAATAAAGATCCTTGTGTACGGAATGTGGTTATGTGGCTTCAATGAAGATAGCAGTCCAGTTTTAAGACAACAAATTAACTTGACAAAAGCTCCAAATCTGCAAAAAGATACATGTGGATAATATTTGAAATTATGAAGATAATCATTAGGCAACTAGCTTCCGAATAATTCGTTGTCAACTAAAACACACGCCTTGTTTTGATTGAACTGTAAGAAAACAGCAATTCTTCGTTTTCTGAATTGATGCTCCATAAATGCTTTTTAAAAGCTAATTCATTGAGAGCAACAAAGGAATCCGACGTTTCGCATTGTTTAAATTAGTGAAACTTGAATGGGTAATGGTGGTTCGTTGACGGTCATTTCAACCGCTCATTTAAGCACCGATCCAGGTCAATGTTGCTGGATCCTAAGAAGAATCAAATTTCTAAAGCATTTAACAGTTTTAGATTTCTGACCTAATGAAAGCTATTTTATAAAAATGCTTTTATTTATGAACAGAATCGATGATAAACGTGAATATTTCAAGGTACACCGATGAGCTGCCGGGATCTTCCCATTCTCAGCCACTGAAAGTCGCTATCATGTAGGCACCGTTGCCATGACTACACATGTTCACGACATGATTTTTTCAATTACATGTCCGCTCTCAATCAATCATAAGAGGTGCCCTGTCAGAGTCTGACGTCGGCGACAGTCAAATGTTCCTGTCACCTCACACACTTAGTGACACGTAACAGCCATCCCAGATAAGTCATGCGCTGTCGACTACGAGCTCTTTGCCCCTCCACCTTCCCGGTAAGCTCCAGATGTTCCAGTTGCTTCTTACGGAGCACGTTGCCAAGAAATCGAACCTGCTTTGTGACGATGGTCCGCATCAGTTGTCTTATTGTTTCAGCCCGCTGCACCATTGTGTCGTTCCGCACCTTCTCCGTCCATGGTATGCGCACCATTCTTCGCAGAAACCACATTTCCGTCGCCTCCAGGCGATCCTGCATCGTTTGATGATGATCCAGCAATCACAGCCATATAGGAGAACCGACCACTTGTAGCCACAGAATTATATTCATCTGCGCGCGCTTCGGTTTCCTAGAAATGAAGGGTTATATGTAGCTTTAATATCGAAATGGCACATCACAGAATTAGACAACTTGCTCCTTATGGAATGGATAATTAGTGTATCACTTGCTATTGGAAATAGCAAACAATAAGCTGTCAGCAGGGGACACCAGAGCCACTGACAGATGCGTGCGTGCTGTGATATCATTTCGCACACATCAAAACACACATCGCTGTTTGGCTAACATTCGATTCAGTGTGTGCGCTATATAGTGAGAAATACCGAGGAGAGGATGTGAAAACATCAAGTGAACTAATTTTCGTCGTCCGCTACTTCTTTAATAATGACCGGAAGGGCCAACATTATGGAGAAAACTTGTGGGCAATGATCTGAATTCTTCGAATCTGAAGGAATTTTGGCAATCGAAGCACTTTGCTGGAACTCACATTAATCCGCAAACGACGCACGACTTTTTTCCTATCTATGTAAGGTGTTAGGAATTCCTTTTTGCCCACTTAATAGGTTCCTCGATGTGCCGGCGATTTCGTATTAATCACACTTCTAGCAAACCGAAGCAGATAAACAAAATATTTAATTCCGTGCTTGTAGCAGTTCAAGAGTCGAAGTTTTTTTGCAATGCTGATCGAGCGAGAGGTCAGAACGCTTTTCATCTTGTTGTAGGCCGTCTCTGCAATTCCAATGCGCATGCGGATATCTGTGTCGCACTTTCCTGTTGATGTTACCATGCTGCCCAAATACTGGAATTGACCGACCTGTTCCAGCGCATCTCCCTTTACTTCAATGTCCGCCCAGGACCTTTGTCATTACAGCGTCGGATTTTTATGAATTCGATGATTAAAAATAATAGAAACCGGAAAAAAGATAGAGCGCGCATGAGAGATATAATTTCAGACGTTGCTTCACCACCGTGAAAGTGTGAAGCTGTGCTAAGAGAATGATAAGTGTCGCAATTGCCACTCAATAGGAAATGTGAGAACGGTGGCACTTCCTAAGACAGACAGCCTCTGAGCATAACATCAGAAAGTAGACAAAAGCATGAAGCACTAAAAATATTTTCCCGAAAAATGATTACTTCAATAGCAGCACTTGGCCTTGACCTTTTGCGACTGTTGTGCAGACCGATGCAAATGCATCACCTATTAAAAAATTGATATTTGCATATCATGTGAGATTTATAATGGTGCAGAATATTACAAATGTGCGGTAGCAAGCTCACTATAAAGTTTTGAAATGCTTAATTTATTGATTAACATGTCTGATCAAAGTCATGAAACACTTGATAGCTCGTAATCTGATATTTGTTAAAAATATGTGTGCCCCTTGTCCTCAACACCGCCACCAGCAAAACGCGGATGGCATGAAGGTTGTCAAAAACTCATAGAATTAGATGCGCCTACAATTAAAGGATTTACACAAGGCAACATTTATAAACAACGCGCAGTCAGGGCAGATAAGTTGCTGACAGACAATGTGGCTGTCTGCACGCCAGGTACCGCAAATCGCACAAAAACACATCGTTCGAGAGACCCAGCACTTACGAGGAGGAAAGAATGAATGCTGTCATTTCCGTTGTATCTGCTGTGCACCGTTTCTCGCTTGTCAATTGATCACGGTGACTGTCAAAAAAGAATCCTTGTGCAAATTGGTATAACAGACAATTCTCTGAAGACAGTCGTCAGGAACAAAAGGCCTCATAGTGATTCACTTGATCACGTGCAGCTTTGAAAAAGTGTTGGTAAAAAACCCACCCCTATTTAAAGTGCCGAAAAACCCATGGGTTTTTTAAAATACATTCACCAATTGATGGACGAACGATCGAATTTGAGACAGATATTGATAGTAGGTTATGTCCGATGTGAAATCGCACGCTCCACGGTGTTTTCTGATAAATATCAAACTACTCAGAACATAATATTTCTTCATCATCTGAAATACGTGTCTTTTTCTTTTATACTACCTTCTTTCGGTATAATATAAGAAGACATAATTCAGGCTTAACGTCTAAATGGGTTGATAATTATGTATCCACCTGAAATTGTAAGTAACTTGAACATCAGTAGATTATCTTGTTTATTATTTATTCCAATGAAAGCAAATTTAGTGATACAACTGAGCGCATACTATCACGTGTTTGATTTCGTCATGCTAAAATCAATGATCCAAGAATGTTCATAACAAAAAGTGTGGCTATTACAAGAATTACCAAAAATGTTTGGAAACTCTTGCGATCGTGAAAATTAAACGATGTAACAGACTGATTAAACACCCAGAAAAAACCAATATAGAATAACCATAAAATGTTACTAATCAGAGTAAGACATCTCTACAACTACTAACAAAAGTCTGAGATCACGCTCATTCACCAGGTGGAGTTTCATAGTTGGATAGGTTGTGCATGATTAAGACGTAGCAAATTACAAAAACAGCAAAACACACAAAGATCTTGTGAAAAGGGGAACAATATAGCAAACTATCTAAAATATGCAAAAAGCAATAAGCTTATACGGAATACTAATAATAGATCACGCAATCAGAAAAGGGGAAGCAGAGGAAAATAAGTACTACTGCCGATAACAGGTGATTTCTCATGGACACGAATGCTCCGTAGCCGCTCCTTTAGAACTGTAATTAGGCTAGAAGTGTAATTGAAGCAATTAAGCGGTCGTTCATGTTGAAGTTCCGATCTTATGATGTACAACCTGCATTTAAAAGTCCTGGCCTGATATAGAGAAACACAATCTTCTATTGTAAATAACCCAGCCGCCTATGTAGAAAGCCCACCAAAATTCCTATTCAAAAACTCACGGGTTTTTTAAATGGGTTTTTAAATGTGCCAACCCTGGCTGTGATCCCACACGATGGCGAGCAATGCAGGCTTTTCGACTCAACGAACCTTGCTAGGGAACCGCTGTTGTCAACACAATATTTCCATCACTGGAACTTTGCAGCACCTCTGACTAACACTTCATTCGCATTTTCACTGATGCTGCCTTCTTCACTGAGTTCTTGTTGTTCTCACTTCCATTTTGGCCTTCATCTTCATCGGAAATTGAAGATTCAAAGTTAACACAGGCTATTCTACATGTATTTGACAGTTCTGACAAGAAAACAGATCGTCGTGACACATTCATAATATCACAGCAACAAAGATTCTTGCCGATAGTCACAAGCCCGAAGACATGATGTTCATGCCTTTCATGACGTTCTCGAGGTGAAGTTTATGATGTCGTTTTCGTGCTTGACAGTGGTGTAGACACCAGGGCTGCGGAAGCGATTGATTTTTATTCGCTTCCGCTTCCAATTGTTGGAGACCGGACATGGTCTACACATTTCACTATTTCGAGCCCCTTTTTCTTCATTTTCGACTTCTTCACTAGTCATAGGTTCTGGCGTTAATACTGCGCAGTCTCCACGAAATTTCTGTCGTATACCCTAGCTGACTTGTGTGCGTTTTTTGACTTGCTAAAAAGTCAAATATTTTTCAAATTTACTGAAAATTTTGACCTTTGGGAAATTGTTAAATAAAAGCGTCATATTTTCCCAACACGTGTGTAAAGTATTAAACGACCAAAAGAGTGAAATTGCCTCAAGACACACCAATCTGCTTTGTGTAAAGTCGTCGTTGATAAGATGATAATGAGGTTTTCTGATTTCTAATGCCAGTATTCTGAGATAATACACCTTCGTTGTCATCACAATGAGAAAATTAGAAGTAACTACATTTAGTTATACAGGTGCCAATTTATAATTAGGTGTAATAAGGTAAGCACTAAATATGACAACTATTACTTAACTCATATCAAGACTTAACCTCAAAAGTCAGAAGTACCTCGCCTCGTCCTGACATGAAAATTGCGTCAATCATTAGTATCATGACACTTTCGGAAGCGGAAGTAATCGTTGGGGATCCGCTTCCATACCCCTGGTAAACACACAGAAGAAAGTTCACATACTGGGGCTCGGATACGCCCGATGATCTATTGAGTGAGTGATCATAGTATCACAATAAGGGTTGGATGGTTTTTCCTAGGGGTGGTAAATACCGTCATGGTAAAACTATAAAAATGGGAAAAAATGGTCAAAGATACTAATTGCGATTTAATGACAACTAAAATTTAGCAGATATGCGAGTACAGCTATATACGGTGTATTTGAAAAAAAGCGCAATCTCAAGATTTAAGCCATTAGATATAGAATATGCAATCTACGGATTTTCTCGCATCTGAGCTGCATGAAAGCATTTTGAAATCCTCAATTTTACTTGATTCACTCATTGTGAAACGTATAATGTAAGATAAAACATATTCAGGCATTAATTTTAGAAGTATTAATAGTTAATCACTGAATTGATTGATCTTGGCGAAAAAGGATGGCGGATCGTCGCCACTAGAAATACATTAGAGTCAAGAGCGTATAAAATTTCAGTACGATACAAGAAATAAAAACGTTGCCCAAAACTGTATGTCTTTCCTACCTTTTGCAACTTGCCTAAGCGACTGTTTTTCCCAGCTCGAAAATAGTTGAATGGAGGGCCCATCGTATTGCCGGAATGTCGGTGGACGCCAAGAACGATGCCCTGAGGACCGCTGGTGACAAGCTATGTGACAACCTATTTTTGTAGATTGCATCCAAAGAGAATCCTAGAATTCTTGTAGAAAGCATTTTTCTACCTCGCCCACTAAGATCAAGGTTGAATCTCCCCATTATGCGGCACAAAGCACGCTGCAAAAGACTCGGTAGCTCCTTTATCAAGTGCTGCCCTTAACCCAATTATCTTCATATCTTCTCTTTTTCATGTAATGTGCTCATCCATTTATTTCAGACAATTAAGACAATTCTATTCTATACATTAGAATAATGCGGAGTTTCCACACTTGATACACATAAACACTTTCGTCACAGGAGAGTAGGCATGGACTTCTAAAAGGGGCATTGCGGCTTTGAATATCACTTTCAAGCTTCGAAATCGGAGCTTGCTGCCAGTTATTGCCACAAATGAAACTGTAATGCATTAACAGAGATCAACTTTCCGAACTAGTTGAAATCTCTCTGATAGTGCTGATGGAAGGATGTTCGCCGATAATGGGTTAGATTTAGGAGACGAAGAAGAAAAAGCAACAATGGATTGCAAAGTTCGATCCGAGCTTCAATGGGAAATAACTCCAGGGAGGGAGGAAATCGATGCAGTCATCGATGGGAGAAATAAAGATACGAGTCTGATTCTATCTGGCGCTGCGCTTGCGTGAATGACGAAGTATTTATAACTCAGTGAATGAACGATGGAATTGTGTGCTGCGAATGGAAGGCAAAGTTGTACTTTGGAGTGCATTTGACGAGCTTCATAGAGTTACGGTTGGTTGAGTTCAGTCATTATTCATAGGCTGATGAGGGTCTAATTCAACGCTCATGGGTTTCTTCTTCTCAATCCAGGAGAACTGTTGGGATATCTTCAAGGTTTCACATCTCAGCGGTCAAATTTGTATCTTAGTAATGTTCTATCATGTGAAACAGCAACTCCTGCACCCAAAAAAGACCTGAGTCATCGGCTGAGCGCTATCTGTCACCGACATTTCGACCCGTTAAGCTCAGTATCTCTCAGGATGGTGGGTCCGCAACAGCTCTTAGCGCCGAGGTCGTTTACACAAAGCTGCTACCACAGAATTAAATATTTTGTTTATCTGCTTCGGTTTGCTAGAAGTGTGATTAATACGAAATCGACGGCACATCGAGGAACCTATTAAGTGGGCAAAAAGATATTCCTAACACCTTACATAGATAGGAAAAAAGTCGTGCGTCGTTTGCGGATTAATGTGAGTTCATGCAAAGTACTTCGATTGCCAAAATTCCTTCAGATTCGAGGAATTCAGATCATTGCGCACAAGTTTTCTCAATAATGTTGGTCCTTCCGATCATTATTAAAGAAGTAGCGGGCGACGAAAATTAGTTCACTTGATTATTTCGCCATCGTCTTCCCACCATTCCTTACTGTATAGTGCATACAATCGAATGTTAACCAAGACAGGGATGCATGTTTTGATGTGTGCGAAATGATATCACAGCACGCACGCATCTCTCACTGGCTCTGGTGTCCTCTGCTGACAGCTTATTGTTTGCCATTTCCAATGCAAGCGATGCACGAATTATCCATTCCAGAAGGAGCAAGTTGTCTAATGCTGTGATGTTCCATTTCGATATTAAGGTTGCATACAATTCTTCCTTTCTAGGAAACCGAGGCGCGCGCAGATGAATCTAATTCTGTGGCTGCTACCTTCTTCCGCCTTTGCACTCAACTTATTGATGGCGATCTTAACGCTTTTAACACCGGCTTTAGCAAGAAATTTCAGCGAAACCGCGGCAACCCACTTCATAGGGCATGGGCTCAAATTTCCACCCTTGCTTCTGAATCCCTTCGGCAAGTTCTTCATATTTGGCTGCTCTCCTCGTGTGGTCATCCTCAGAGTTCTCTTCCCAGGGATCGGTTAGTTCGCCCATAATCATTATCTTCCCTACGGCATCGATCAACAGTAGGTCAGGCCGTTCGTCAGATAGAGACAATTCATCTGGCCAATTATCTTAGTAATGTTCTGAAATTTTAACCTATCATTTGGTTCCCAGAGATATTTTGATTTGATCAAGGAAATACATGTGATTTTAAGTCTTTACCTGATTATACAATTTATGTTATCGAAAAATCCACTACCTGTGTAATGCGCCTTGAAAGGTCTCATCCCAGTGAAGGGGCGGCCTAATTTTCCTCTTTCATCTCGAACAGTCCATTGCATCCGCGGTTGAGGTTTCAATGATCTTCATGTCCTCCAGCACTTGGCGCTCCCATTTCTTCTTTGGTCGCCCTCTGCTTCGTGACCCTGGCACAGGCATTTCCAATGCTAGTTAGGTCTGATGTTCGCGAGGTCTCCGTACCACCGCATGATCCCATCGATTGGATGAATCCCGAGTGCTCCGCAAATGTCTTCATTTCTTATCCTCTCTCTTCTTGTCACCCCTATGATGCTTGTTAACATGTGCATCTCTGTTGCGGCAATCTTTTGGCGATTCCTTTCGTTCACTGACCAACACTCGCTTCCATACAGCATCACCGGTCGCATCATGGCTGTGTTGTGTAGACCTTTGTTTTCAATTTTGTCATGCAGTACCCCTGTTCGCCTTCTCCAACTTTCCCAAGCCCCTTGGATCCTTCTGTTGACTTCTTTGTCAATGGTGCTGTCTTTATCTATCACGGATCCCAGGTACTTGAAATGCTTGACCTTCTTCACCTGTCCGAGATAGAAGCATCGTTTTGTCATGGTCTTCGGTTTGCCTGTACTCCGTCTTATCCACTACCTGTGTAATGAAGCGGTATTTTGCATTAATGTTTAGAAGAGCCACATTCTTACTCACGGAAAACCGAAATTATCGTACATTTACATGCTTGGGTACGGATTCTTTCCGATTATATTTGGAATGGACCAGCCGGGCATGGCCCCGGTTGATCCCAACTGGCTGGTATAGCATCTGAGTGCATCATGTATTTTTCATTAGGCCTAGAGTTAAGCTAGAGCATTGCAGTTCTACGAGTAAAGCTTTCACCCTACTTCTACCTCCGATGGCTGCAATAGTCAAGCGTTCTCTGGAGCGGCGTGACCGCACGACCAAGAGATCACAGGGTCAAGCACTTGACCATTGGACGCATAGAGACAGTCAGATATGTAATCCATTTAAGAATTGATATAAGAATCATTATCTATAAAGTGGGTGACTTTCTCCTTGCTCGACAACATTACCTGCTGTGGTTCAAACTGAAGGTACAATCCTGAGATATCGAGATTTGTGGCTTCTAGGAGATTTTTGAAGAACGTGGGCGGCAATCTGTATCCAACATACCGTTCATTTTCGATTTAGCATTATAGCAGTAAGCATGCAATTCGTAATGCTTGCTTTGTATATATGATTATTTTTCATCAACGCGAAAAAATGACATTTTCTATAGATCGTGCCAGCAGCTATCTTCCACCACAGACTGTCTGTGTTGACGTCCACTATTCATCCTCTGATGGAGTATTGTTGTCATCTGTGGACCGGAACCACACGAACACATATTGAAAGGGTTGAGAAATGTGTGAAGAATCTATGTGTGAAAAACTTGCTAACAAGTTGCAGCCGCTTTCCGTCAGACAGGATGTTGTTGCTTCACTCAGATACTATTTCGGTAGAAACAGCTCTGCAGTAAATGAGTGCTTACCCAAACCTAAGATCTTCTCCAGAAGCACACGCAGAGCTAATGCCATGTGAGCTTAGAACGCGCATGTACTGCTGGTCGTTCGAAAAGCTTCTTTGCTCGCACGGCACAGCTTTGAAATTAGCTTCCCCTGACCACTTTCCGTGACCAATACAATCTTGATACTTTCTGGAGGCGTGCGAACACGTTTATGATGGGGGCAGCTTAATCAGATTAGAAGATCTGCTTTATTAATTTAAAGTATTACAATGTATTACTTTTTCATTGAGTAACCCCTAGCTTCGTTCATGCCTCCTAGCTGTGCTAGCGGTTAAAATTCTGTAAAAAAGTGATGCGACTCAATTCGACGCGAAACACCATCGTGGACACGTTCCATGAACTTCCAAGGACCGAAGAACTAAAAGAGCACTTAAGCTGTTCTTGTGCATGTCTATGCCGCATCGGTTGAAACTGAAATATGTCATCTTCTGTCAATGATTGACAATCATATGTCGCTCTGAAAATTCTCCGTCGTTTGCAGAGACAGTGATGGCATAGAACGATAAATTAAAGTGACTCATCAGTTGAAAGCAATTGGCAGCTCTTCAAATTTACAGTGACTTAAATAAATGCAATGACAAATAGATTTTCAACGACATTCATTTTCATCTACTGCTTGGCGGCTGTGTACATCCCTGCGAGTTGGCTAATATCCGCGTTGTTGTATTTGCTACTTGCATGGTGCAAATGAACGCTACAGGCAACATTTACGACAAAACTTAAGTGCAATGACTTAAAATTCTTCGATTCTGAAGCAATTGTGGCGATCGATTTTAGGGAATTCAGAGACGAGGGAAAGAGTCATTCTACACTTTTACAAAAACATTACAATTGTTTTTTACTTATTGAACACGTGGCTGTGCCATATTGTTTAATATTAAAAATTACCATTGGTGATTTGTGAAAAATTTCCAATTTCTCGGATACAAAGTTATTTTACAGAGCACGACGTTTCGGTTTACGCCTTATTCATGCGTGATTCAACCGTCAACTTAAGAAAATCGTCATCAGTGTTCCAATGAACGAGTAAAATTAACGTGCCATAGATATTCATCAAGGTTATGCAAACGGTTTGAAGTAAATAACAGCTATTTTCTTGAGAGAGGAAATATCAACTTTTCCTCCCTCAGCTATATTGTACAGCCCAAGAGCGAGCGGTAGTACCTCGCGAGGCGGACAGACTCGAACCGTGGACCTTCTGCAGTTCCGGCGGCCCTTCACCAACTGAGCTATCCTACCTCCTCTTTATTGGCTGGCCAGCATTTGTTCTCCTTCAACTGCTCTGGCAGATTAGCACGTGTTTATATGCTGACGAATGTAGTCCTGTAAGATGCTCTTTCCGTCTGACTACTGAGTACTGAAAATTTCACTTTTTCCCGGTTTATACAGGGTGAGTCAAAAAAAACGATTTATTTTTAAGTGGATATAAAACATGTTTGTTTTAGTGATAGAAATTCGTTACAAGTTCAGATATTAAGCATATGTCTTCAATTCAATTATGTATTAACTAGATTTGTTAAAAATTTCAAATTATGTTAGATATCTGTGTTCTTGATATGAACGTTAAGGGGGTATCCAACCAGAAAACATGATTTTCATCTTCCTCTTGTTAGAATGTCGATCTTAGATCGTTCAAGTCTGTGAACCTCCTAGCTCGATGATAGCGCATCAAGCAAGCACTAATAAGCGGATAATTCGATTCACTCGTCAGTCAGACAGATGCAAAAGTATAACCACTAAGCCCCACATATTACGCAAAGTGCATGCGCGAAATTCACCCCGATTCGCATTGACAAATAAGGTAATCGATTACTACATACAAAAATTCTTGAATCTCCTACTGCTATCAAACTGAAGAGTAGCGTTACTGAAATTATTGCAGAAAAAGAGGGAAGAGTTTTGAACACAAGGAAAATTGTTAAAGAAGTTTCCCCTCACCACTGAAATACTAAATCTAACTGCACCTGACGAGACAATTTGATTAGGAAAGGCTATTGTATCGAAGTTGTACCTCCTTATTAATGAAGATATATTACTTTTTAAATGACAGCCTAAATCGTCGGCGCCTAGCGCCAGAAAGGTAATGCGTGCATATATGCATTGTTACTGAAACAAAATTCTACGACATCAAAAATCCAAGATTTTGACCTTTTAAAGTCTCAAATATATGATAGTTTTCTACATAGCCCATGCAGCTCAGAACATTAAAGTATGTAAAGTTTGAGATATCTGCGAGTCCAATTTTCACTGGGAATGCGAAGATAGACGGTGAAATGCTCCTACCTCAATGTATTACATAGCAAATTAGACGGCCTTGATCATGCAATTAATGCCGTCTAATTTGGAATTGGAGATGTATAAACGACTTTCATAGAAAAATGACAGTTGAAATACCGGCTGACAGACCTACTTACTCAGTAACAATGTATACCGTAATGTCTAATACTTCGAGTTTTGTTAATATATTGTACCCTTGTACAAATTGATCGCAAGTTGCAAGTTGACCACAGTTAGGAAGTACGTGTATTCGGTAATAGTTGACTATCAATGGAAGCGTCAGACACTTATGGGTCACGGAATCACTACTTTTCATCGGGTGTGGTGGAACTCCCTTGAATTCGTTCGGTGAGTGTCAGTAATGCCTTTATATTAAGCATACATCTTTATAAAATGCACATGTATGCCTACTTTTCAGGGATGCGGTGTCCCTTGTCCTTTCGTCATCCCCATTTTTCCTGAAAATGATAATCAAATGGCAAAAATATTAGCGCAAGGGATATCAAGCTAAGGATGTTCCTTTCCTCGTTCTCCTAACCATCTACATGAAAACCTTAGATATCTACCTCGAACTTGCCCTCATCAGTCTCGGAGGCGCCTTCCATAAGCTCTAAGGTGCCTTCATCAATCCGAAAATGCACCTTCATAAAGTCCCACTGCACCGCCATCAAGCCGTAGATGGAGCCCTCGTCAAACTCAAGGGTAATCTCGAAAAGCTCTAAGGCACTTACGTTAAGTCCAAACGTGGTCTCATTATATATTATATTTCAGACGCCCTCATGAAATGCCAAGGCGCCCTCGTGAAGTAAGGACTTCCTCAAGAATGCTCCCTGATCAAGCCGCAATGCGCCCTCGTGAAGCTCTAAGGCAGCCTCATTAAGTTCAAGAGTACCATCATTTAGCCGTGAGGTGGCCTCATGAAGTGCCAAGGCACCCTCATCAAGCCTCAGGCACAATGCTTCCCTTTCATAGGAATTTGGCATGCTTTGGCGACCACTTCTAAAAACTTTCCTTCGGTGGCACTTGAACAGCAATCACAGTTCTGGCTCTTCCTTGCGAGTGAAAGATTTTATCACAGTACATCAATCTCTATTTTGATGAGTTCACTATGGCATGTACGTCCTTTTTTTGGCTGAAAATATTTACAAACATTTTAGTCCTTTTTATGCTCGGCTCTTTTTGTAACAACGTTCAAGAATGAGCTGATAAAAAGTGCGATAGAAAATATGACATAAGCATTCGAGAGTAGCTATTGTATATTTTCGAAATTGTCAAATATTTACAATTAGAACTGCAGAGTTTACTCCGCAACAAGCAATATTAGCACGCGCAAAAGCTAATTGTTACGTAGAGTAGACACAAGCTGTGACATATGGAGCGAAGATTGATCTGTTCAGTGAATTCCTTCCGACAGTTTTCTGTTATAACTCAACTGAAACCCTCAACATGCAAAGTAACATATTTATTGGAATCCAATTTTGACATTTGCTGAACAACACAATACAATGGACTTTCTATGAACATCAGCAAAACAAAAGTTATGTCTATTGACAAGGGCCATCATGACAATCTCTTACCTGCTCCTATATCAGAGGTAACAAAATTACGCATTCTCGGAGTAATGTACCAAAACACTCTAAAGTGGGATGATCACATCGATATGATCTGCACGCATATATCCTCTCAAGAAGTTGAAAAAATTCGGGTGCATTACAAAACATGACTTGGTGCAAGTATATCATGCTCACATTCTTGGTGTCATCGAGTAT
Source organism: Prostheceraeus crozeri (assembly GCA_907163375.1). Classification (NCBI taxonomy): domain Eukaryota; kingdom Metazoa; phylum Platyhelminthes; order Polycladida; family Euryleptidae; genus Prostheceraeus; species Prostheceraeus crozeri. The sequence goes on along the minus strand of CAJQUW010013315.1, from coordinate 44,058 downwards.
AATGCCCCTTTGTTCATCGGACTTAGTGAGAAGAATTCAAAAAGACTCGAAAAAATAAGACGCCGATGCCATCGCATCATATGTGGTTTGGATTGCTCATGTGGTGAATTCACTACAATCTCCATTAGAAGACAGCACCAAGCCATCAAAGTTTTCAAGTCAACCATGAATCCATCCCATATACTCCATGACCTATCTCCGGATAAGATGTTGTTTCCCGGTCATGTTAAGATGCCCGTGTGCAAAACAAACAGACGCTCTTGTTCATTTTTCCCACAATGTTCAATTATTTATAGTCGTTTGTACATCTAATACGTTGCTCTGCCACAGTTCCTTTATTCAACCGCCGCACATGCTGTAATTGTATGTTAAATTGACTTTGAATTATTATTTATTTGTGAATTTTGCCTCGTATTTGCGTCTTGATTTCCATTCTCAAAAATATGCGCTTATTCTATTCTATTCTACATCGGGAACAGTTGAAACTGTCGTCAATTATATGCAAATCTTGTATAAAATTGTTAAAATGTCCAGTAGAATGACGGTGTTGTGAATATGATAGTATACTCAACCGGTTTCAATTGGTTTACACACAGGGCTGTAACAGACACAATTTTCCTCATGAGATGCAACATAGAAGGAAATTATGATGTGGTGCACAGAATGCTTTTGTGACGCTCTCCAAAGAACACCTTTCTATGAACCGAAATCTCCATCGAATTTCTAGGCCGCCGAAGTAATATGAATTGATTCTTTAGGCCGCTTCTATGCTGTATTCTCTAGACGCTCATATATCAGTGTTTCGATTCACGCGCGTGTTTTTCGTCCGCTGGGTTTTTAGTCTTTCTTTTTTGATGATAGATTATTATAGAAGGAATCTGTATAATATGTAAGAAACATCATTGATTGGCAATGTAGAAGTTATTGCATTTCACTCTCGATGGCTTTGGAAGTCACATAAATGATTGAAATGAGTTTGAAATGCATTATTGTCCGGCATTGGAGAGTATATAATGCACCATTATATGCCCGCCAATTTCACATAGAATTCTCACCGTACCAGATAGCCATGAACCGTCGTCCGTCACTCCGGCTTCAGAATCCATTAATGAATGAATTGGTAAATTCATATTTCAAATCATTTTTAGATAGAAATCTGAATTTCAAATCTATCCACATTTGCAAATATTCATAGACTTTCAATAAAAATTAATCAAAGATTTCTTTATCTCTCCATTATCTGTTACTGCGGTGATCAATTGCAATATTCATAGACTTCTCAAGAGTTACATACAATAGCATTATAAACAAATTTATGTCAACATCGAAATTCTTATAGTAGATGACAAAAATTGTCAAAGCCTAGTACACTGTATATTGTCAAATGTTAACATCACTGTGGATATTGAAGAAGTACAACATATGTTAGAAATCCAAGGTAAAGGTAATACCGGTAATCTGGAAAGAAGCACTGGTATTACAGACAGTTGAAAAAACAAAGAAATACTTCGAGTAGACAATGAATACCTAGACGAGATGATCAAGCTCAATCTGCTTCAAATTATCTGCCGTTTGAAAACACGTTTGGGGATTGGCCTGAAATTCACATGGACTTGAACATTGAACATTAGCTCTACGACAGGAAGATAGAAAACCCACATTTTTCCTTTTGACAATTGAATTAAGTAATAATTAGTTAATAATTTTCTTCTGGGGCTTATTCGTCTTACTTGTAAATGTCCGTTTTGTCGATGATGAGGCCAAATTCGGTTGGACTTGGCAACCATAGTGAGGTCAATGTAAGAGATCATCAGGGATCGAAGTGACCGTCAACCAAAAGAGCTTGAGGCTGAAGTGGGCGATACAGCATTGCCACTGGGTTTCTTGTGGAATCGAGCTGTTTGGACTGATGAAGTGTCTGTATGTCTACAAGGTCGCGATGGCCGTTTGAGAGTTTGGATGAGGTCAGGGTTCTGATCATTTGACATTGCCTGAATCAAGGAGGTAAAAGATGGCTTATTTGTGCTGCGATATGGATGAATGGCTGAATTCAACTACATATCGAAATGCATAGCATGAATTCCGATGGATATTAAACAAATTTGCCAATGCACATATACTGAAGCTCGGTGTGAGATGGTCTATGGGGAGATGGTCTTTCTCGAGGGTTTTTCGATGCGAGAGTAGTGATCAATAGCCTGATAGAAAGCCTGTCCTTCCGGATTCGATAAGTGATTGAACTTTCTGGTGAGGTTGCGAAATATTAGTGACCATCTATGAACTTACCACAGGTCCTTTCAAGGGACATATGGCTCTACATAGCCACTGAACAACAAAGAAACATTTTGTTTCAACCTTTATTTAATTAGTCTGCGGAATTTTTGTGCCTGTAGTTGACAAGACTTCATTAAAGTCAGACAAAATTTAGGTGGTCCACCTTATTGTGATTATCACTGTACGTTGCATCTCCTGAGGAAGATTGTGTTTATGTTGCAACCCTGCATGTAAACCAGTTGAAGCCGGGTAAGTACACTGTCATATTCATAACGCCGTGGTTCAATTGGACGCTTTAACAACTTTACGTAATATTTGGCTGAATCAGATCACTGATCGTCTGCTGAGCTGTTTCTGAACATTAGATTAAGCTAATTTCATGCAAGACATCCTTCTAAAGGGTGTCCCATAAAGATTTCAGTAACGATTACTACATGGATCTGATGATGAATTATGTAAATGATAATCTGGACACAGAATTGGACATTCAGCTCGTTCAGTCATTGTCTCATAAAATGAAAGTTTCGTAACTTGTAAGATTGATTAGAATGGTGCACTCTATCGAGCAATAAACAGACGCGGTGACAGAGACAAATGCGTTCCTTCAATTCACATATAGCCGCTCAAGGTTGGCAAACACCCTAGGCGTTGCATGTGTTACATGTACGCTCTCTGCTTCTAACATTATTTTAATGCTTAACATTATTTCAAGAAGAAAAGATTGTAAGGCAGGTACAGCTTAATCACTGTAGTTTGCAACTCTTATGCTTGTTTTAATACAAAGCAGAAACAATGTAGCTTTATTATACTGATCAATCATTTCAATGATGAGAATGCCTCTTCCTGAGATAGTTGTCATTATTAGCAATTAATTGATAAATTAGTGATCGTTTTAACAACTAGATATCGCAATTAATTTATTTTGGCATAGTCACTATTATTGATTTTAGTTCCAATCAATTATTTACAATCCCGTAAGGTGTATTGTAATTCCAAGAGTGGTGCTCATTGGATTGGACAAGATCAGGGAGGCTCGACATGCGGACCGCGGACCATATCCGGACCGTGAAGTACTTTTTTGTGCCCCGCGAGGTTTATGATGCACTCATCTAGAATATTTGTACATAAAGTAATTAAGTAGAATAGATCTATCATTCTGAAAATATAAAATCAAGGTCCAAGTTCTCAATTTTATCAGATAGCTGTGACCATGGCTGTTGAAGTTTCAAATAGCTGCTCTACCTTGTCATGGTCGCCTACATCCACGTCCCTTTGTGCATTGCTTCTTGTTTCCTAGACATAAGAGAAAATACACGTCCACTATTCTTTGCTGACGTCGACAGCCAGAAGTGGATGTTGTGGCATCATGCGTCAGTCAAACGAGTTAGTGCTAGTCTCCACTCAAACCCGTACAGAAATAAGTCCGTATGAATCATAGTATGAAAAGGTATGAAAAATAGTGTGACAACGCATACGTATGTAATAACATACTATGAAACATAGTATGTACAAGTATGAATAATGCATACGTGTGTATAAACATACTATGAAACATAGTATGCATAAATATGAATAGCGCATACGTATGTCTTGACATTCTATAAAACATACTATGAATAAAAATGTATTACGCATGTGTATGCATTATCATAGTATGAAACATAGTATGCATAAGTATGAATTTCGCATACGTATGTATTAACATACTGTGAAACATACTCATAATTGATTATTTAAATTCATACCGTATGCACACATACTACATGTTATTGTGCAGGAGTAATCTATGTTGGGTAGCGACAATTTTTTCTACTATGATGTTTGATGCGTAACCCGAATTTTGTACCCATGCTGAATGATGCTGGTGATTATCAGTCATCTATACAGAATTAATGAGTGATATCAAATATAACTTTCGTTGAATATGCTTCATAATGATCATAATGTTGCTGTTCAACTTTCTAATGAATGATGTACCCATTTTTATCTCAGGTCATTGGAAATAATTATCTTTCATTTAATTTTCTTTGTCTAGTATTAAATAACTATTTTGCTAGCATATAATGACATTATTTGCAGATAACGAATTCGTCAATAGTTCTGATTCTTGTGATAATGAAATTCTTTCATACATATGTATATATTGTTCATGCTTTTCAGATACTTTATACAAAACGTCTTTGCTACAAGCTGAAAATTTCATATGAGACGATTTTATCAAACACGTATAGTACTTAATGCACACAATTCTGAAATATTACTCATTGTTTTCCTATGATTATTAATGCAATAATGATATTTATGGAGCTTCCACAGTATCTCCACAATATTTCAACGTGTTTTGAAAATGATAGTGAAAACCTACTGATGATGCCCAACACATCGATTTTGTTTTATTTTTAATGCATAAATGATTCATTTATGTATATTTAGTCTAACCAAGAATTCATCGAGTTGGATCCTTCTCATCTCATAATAGCATGACCTACATTCATTTGTTTACATAACATGATGATATCATAAGACTTTGATTAACGATTACCATGCATATGAGAGCAGGTATTATTCTTGTTTAAACGAAATAATAACGTGTCTTGTAGCTTTCTTTTGCTCAAAGAATTAGTTATTTAACGAGTTTACTTTTGAAAAGTCTCATGTGTATTGTGGATCTCTACAATGTCAGTAAAAATTTGAAAGTCCATTTTTGAGTAATCTAAAAGTTAAATATGAAAGTGTTACTAATATAATTTCCTTGATTTGCCATTGATTAAGCGCTATTTTGAACACCAACACATTTAAGATAATAAATTCTATCAAACATGATTCATGAAAGTAATAAAAGCTAATTCAGTTAGTTTCGAAAAATATTGTTGATATTTATTTTGATTATTTATCTTTCCTATTATTGCTTGAGAAATTGCCACCTTATCATAAACGTGTATAATTCTTTTATTAGTGTGTCATTGTATCTGAAGCTTTCCATCATGCCCATCAAGGTTGTCTAGTCTAACTCAGAAGGCTCCTGGTTCCTTTCACTTCTCTAATAATAAGCATTAGTTTATTTCCATTGAAAGCATAAATGAAGTTGTATGAACGTCAAAACAATAAACTTCACACTGTCTTGACGTGGGAGCATTATTATTAGCTGCTTGCATTACAGTTAACGGTAACGGATTCTTTTAAGATTGTTTATGCTAGTGAATGCTAACGAGTTGCTTCACTTTCTTTTTTTATCTTCTGCTTAAGGGTTTATGGTACCGTCCTCTTCACTCGAACTTTGATTTTAAAAAATCATGCAAAAACGTTTATCTTTGATCAAATGGGTACGTCGTTCCTGTGTTATAACAAATGAATACCATATATGTGATTTTAACGTATGAGAAATTGTAATTATTATGATCTTAAAATGATGCTAATAGCTGTCTCCCTCATGATATGTTCTCTATCTAAATCAGTTGACTTGCTACATTTGACATGTTACCGGAGAGACAAGGTGCTTTTGACTTTGTTCCCTTTCAGATTAAAATACGACATACTGAATACAGAATGCATGTTATTATTCATATGATAAATGGTGCATGTAATAATGAATTCATGCTGTTATAGAATATATGTACAACATCAAAACATATGTGATTATGTATGATAATCCTTCGTACGATATACTGCTGTATGCATATATGTTCCATTTTCATGTCAGGAACATACTCTGAAAACTCATGCGTGTTTAGGATGAGTATACGTACCTATTTTCATAGTATGTTTCTTTGTATGATTCATGCGCATGGCACGACAACGCGTTACATGCTCTTAGTACGTCTCATACTATGTATCGTATGTCTGTTCCATACTATGTTTCACATCATGGTTTCACGGCGTGTGCCATATGAGTATGCATACTATTTTCATAACATGATTCATACTATGTAAAGTCATAGTATGAATCGTACGTATGTTAGGGTATGGCCCGACAGAGCGTTACATGTTCATAGTATGCTTCATACGCCTGTTCCATACTATGATTCATACTACGTTTTCACAGTGTGTCTGGTATGAATACGTATATGATTTTTCATGGTATGTTTCATAGTATGATTTTGCTCAGTATGATTTAGGGTATGCTTCATACTAAGTTTCATACTATGTTAAGTCATAGTATGAATCATACGTATGCCAGGGTATGGCCCGACAGAGCGTTACATGTCCATAGTATGTTTCATACTATGTTACATACGTCTGTTTCATACTATGTTTCATAGTATGATTCATACCAATTTTTTCTGTACGGGAAATCTCGGTCGAAAAGCGCTTAGCATAGATATCAATCACGCTGACAGCAGCTTCACATTGACTCATAGTTGCAATCTCCGTATACATACAGTAGGCCTATCCATGTGGTGGATATTCATATGGATGATAGAGATGTAAAATTATACAAGGATTACGCACAACTGATAATGTAGACTTGCATTGCATAGACTCTTCACTCGAAACTATATTGTCCGAAACTTAAATCGATTGCAAATAAGTTATGAGTGAAATTAAAGTTAAGATTAACGACAAGTGCATTGCAAAGTATAACTGGTACCTGTAAAGTTGCACAAATCAAAAATGAAGATTGAAGGTGTCCCGGTCCGCCAATATTGTCCTGAAAAAACAATTGGCCCTCGACGAAAACAAGTTGTGCACCCCTGCGCCAGATTGTTATTACTCTGGGTCCCACTTCGCAGTCTTCGGGTGTTTCTGAAACCGGATACTGAGGTAGCCATGGCTCCAGGCAAAGGTCTAATGACCGTGGAGAACAGTTCCTTTGACAACTAGCAAAGAGAATATAAGCTTGGTGCTTGTGTCAGGGTTAGCTCTTGTTGGGTTCCTGGTCCCTACGAGATAGTGCTTATGACGGGGAGACATCCCTGTAACTGACAACGTGTCCCTGAGACGTCAGAGTCAACGTTAGCGAGCACGTCTCTGATAATGTGGAGGATTTCTGACAGGGTTGCTCTCGTTGTAGTCAGCATGATATAGGTGCAAGCGATCGGATCCAATGTTAGAGAGCTTGATGAGAACCTTCCCATAAGATCATCTATGTCCTTTCTCGGCTTAATGGAGTGTTTCTGTATGCCTGCATCCTTTGAAGCACAGCGAGGCCTCCAGGGGTGTTTCAGGGCTGATGCTAGTACCTTCGGGTGCATCTTTTGACCTAGTGCCTACGTCGATGTTAAAAACAACATTTAATGGTCCCCTGTAAATAAACGTGAATGTCATTTGATAGGATTCAATTCATGTTATCAAGCTATCCTTACGCAATGCATTATACTGTGAGTGCAAGCTGCTATTCACTTTCTTTACAATAGCCTCTTCCACTGAAAAATCAATAAATATCGTGTTTTCAGCAAATGTAACTTCAGGTGATAGGATAGCTCAGTTGGTTAAGGCGTGCACTTCGGTACGGAAGTGGTGAAGGTCCAAGGTTCGAGTCTGTCTGCCTCGGGAAGTAGCACCACTATCAATAGAGATTACTAACACCAATGCGGTGAGAGTTGCGTGTATGACGGCTGCCGCACCCCTAGCTAAGTAGTATGGCTTCGCGTCGTGAATGGGGTAGGGATGAGTAAAAAATGTAAATTTATCAAGATAAGCGAACTCTTCGTCTTTATTTATCCTTCGCTGAATATTGAAATTGCTCATGATGAAATTTCAATTGAATTATTCCAAAACGTAATGAATAGCAGAAATTCGATGACAAAATATCACTACAGCCGCCTCAAAGCGGTTACTTCGCCTCCTCACTGAAAATGGTGGCTATTGGAGTGCACCGGATTTTCAGCATCTGAAAGGCTAATATTTTACTCGCTGCCGGTATTCATCGTTTTTTTAAAGAGCTCTATAATATATATTTTATTCTCATATCTATGATTTTTATTTTTTTCCAGTATAAAATACTTCATGCATTGTTACATCAATGCACACCGTGCAATCTACATGTACATGCAGTATAATGACCATGTTATTGTTGTATGTAGGCGACATCTAATTTATCATTCATCTCGTGAGCATTGCCCGATTTTTTGCCTAATGGCATTAGGTTCTAAGGTCACTTGTACAAGGAAATGATTGAAATGCATGTTGCGCTACGTTGTGAAATGAATGTTAATGGACCGTCGCTTCAGGGAAATTGATTGAATAAATTTTTGTTACGCCTCATGTACTCTCTTCGATTTTTTTATTATCGACAGGCCTACATCCAATGACGTGATAGCTAGGTTACGTTCTTGCTGATAAATATAATGCTAAAATATAGATCAACTCTGGTCTTATATTGAAACCTATCCATGCGTGTTAGGGGGCTTGAACAATATATTTGTGAAAATCCTGTATTTTTTTGCACCATTCTCCAGCTGAAATATTGCTTAATTACTAAGGGTAGCTAGAAGCATAGAGTCAGTATGTATAGGTAGAGTGTCGACTCAAAAAAGTGTCTGTTTACAGTGAAAATTTTTACATGAAAAAGTCCAGTTTTTTGCAGAGATGTTCGTTCCTGCGGTCCAAAAAATTATTTGAACAGTTTTGGAAAAGTTGAAATTTTACAAATTTGCATACTACCGACATGACGCCCCGCTATAAGTAGTATGAAGCTAGTTGGATATCAGAAGGAATGAATATTTGCTAACAAGTATCGCAACATAGCGGAAATTAAGCTGATAATCAAGGAAATCTAGTGAGCTGCATTATAATGGAAGTCTTCATGAAAAAGTCGAGATTTTATTGTGTTGTCGTGGCTGAAATTTCATGTTTTTAATTCAATTTTCATTGTCATGATTTTATGATTCACCAAATTAATGCTTCATTTCTTGAATCTGAAGAGTGATGTGTATCTTTTTACATCTTTCAAAGTTAATTGAAATCATTGTCTTTGATTTTGTTATTTTGTTCTGCCAGTGACAGGTTGCTTGTGATATGATCACTCTTGAGAAGATTCTCTTCAGGTTGAGCATGAACGCAATAGCAGGTCATCGAGTTGCTAATTTAACAAACATTGCCTCTCCAAGACTGTCATGACACGGACGATATGTAAAATAATATCATTTCCTTTGGCATTATACTACCATGACCAGTCAATTCCGTTGTAAATTCTTCAAAACTGCACAAATGTGCATATCTCACATTTGGCAACAATTCCGACTGTATCCCTCTCGAGTTCATTTAATAAAATCGAAAGTGTATCATTATAATGTGTATTTAATAAATGCGGAGTTACCCCTGTACCTATTATATAATTACTCTATGGCTAGAAGTAAGCAAAGAATGTAAAGAAAACATGAAAACATTTATTCATAAGGAAATAAGTGTATTGAAATGTAAGGTTTTCAATAATGAAAATGGAAGTTTGCTCCCTCTGTTTTTATGCCTCAAAACAAAAATAAAAAGTAAAAATATCTAATTTCTTCAGCGGACGTTTCGGGTCCAGACCCTTTATCAACGCAAGAATGATGGAATTTACAGAAGAGATGAAAAACGTATTTATACAAAATGACGTGAACAACTCTATGCGGCGCAACTAAAATGTGTGAGCCAAGCGGCAATTCATGTCGTCGATTAAGGCTCGGAGACCTAGCCTGAATCAACCTCGCTTCCCACAACGCACATTCAACACTGTCATACGTACAGTTCAAGATATCGACCGTAAAATCATCAGCACTCGCACAATTACAATCGCTAAGGACATGCGCACTCAAGGCACTCTTTACATCTCCATTATTTATACTGCGACAATGTTCTTGATAGCGAATTTTGAAGTTTCTAGATGATTTACCTATATAAATACAGTTACATATTTTACATTTGAATTCATAAACAATATTCTTAATGTTACATTTGTATTTATCTGGCAAAATATTACAGTATTTACAGTTATCGTGCTTATTTACTTTTTTATTAGCGAAACAATCTTTTAGCTTTTTACTGTTTCTATTTACCAATGGGATGTTCAAGTTATATTTATTAATTAATGAGTTGATTTTTCTATTCGTTTTGTCGTTGAGGTAAGGGAGAAATAAATTGGCATCATACTTTTTATCCAAACGGGTCTTTCTACGTTTACGTTTATTTTTTATATCACGTTTTCTATATCCATTTTTCTTTAATTTTTCATTTATCTTAGTTAGAGCTTCATTCTTTAGTAAATCAGTTTTACATCTATTTTCTACCATATTCAAAGTATTAGTAATGGAATTATGTTTTATATGGCTAGGAATCCAACCATCCCTATTTAACAAATTGTCAGACTTTTTATTGTCCGATTGGTAAATAGAAACAGTAAAAAGCTAAAAGATTGTTTCACTAATAAAAAAGTAAATAAGCACGATAACTGTAAATACTGTAATATTTTGCCAGATAAATACAAATGTAACATCAAGAATATTGTTTATGAATTCAAATGTAAAATATGTAACTGTATTTATATAGGTAAATCATCTAGAAACTTCAAAATTCGCTATCAAGAACATTGTCGCAGTATAAATAATGGAGATGTAAAGAGTGCCTTGAGTGCGCATGTCCTTAGCGATTGTAATTGTGCGAGTGTTGATGATTTTACGGTCGATATCTTGAAATGTACGTATGACAGTGTTGAATGTGCGTTGTGGGAAGCGAGGTTGATTCAGGCTAGGTCTCCGAGCCTTAATCGACGACATGAATTGCCGCTTGGCTGACACATTTTAGTTGCGCCGCATAGAGTTGTTCACGTCATTTTGTATAAATACGTTTTTCATCTCTTCTGTAAATTCCATCATTCTTGCGTTGATAAAGGGTCTGGACCCGAAACGTCCGCTGAAGAAATTAGATATTTTTACTTTTTATTTTTGTTTTGAGGCATAAAAACAGAGGGAGCAAACTTCCATTTTCATTATTGAAAACCTTACATTTCAAAATGCGCCTCCCGTTAACTGCCATCACATTCGTAATAAGTGTATTTGTTTACATACTTTTTGGCGTCGTATTCACATTGTTTTGGAATTAAAAATTCTGATACTTTAGTGATTAATTGTCGCACGTAGTTATTTTCTCTTTGAAATTATGTCATGTGATATGCTGATGACCGATATGCAATCACTGACTCCGCTCAAAGGCGCTGGAGATTACCTTAAACGACAAACCTGTCACCAAAAAAAGTTTCATTTTACACGAAGGGTTCAACCAGCTAGTGTTTGCCAAAAGGAAAAGGAAACTATTTCCTCTATCTTAAAAATCCATTTTTCTTGGAGTTTGAACGCTGTCCTCTCCCAATATCTGTCTCTCTCCTCAGCTCGCTACCCGGACAAAAGTTAGTTTCATCTCACAAGTCCATTTTTGTATTCAACACTGAATTTAACGTTGGTGCATCTTCTTGTGTTTTGCTCTTCTCCTATTGTGCACGAGTAAATAAATGCCATAATACTTCACATTTTTATATTCGTCGTCGTTTCTGAACATCTATTATTCACTTGAAAATCTTGAAGTTGTAGATTGAATTTCCTTAAAATTTCGTTTAGATAAGTTGCATCGTGAATGCCGAAGAAAATCTTTAGCATCTGAATTAGTTAGCAATTTTATCATACATTTACTTTACGTGTATTTGAACACATTTGACGTGGGATTAGGAAGAAAGCATGTTAACATCGGCACTAAATTCGTGTTTGAGTTAGCAAGAAAAGCAAAAATGTGAAAACTTTACTTCGTAGAAATTTAATTTCTTCTTATCATTGAAATGATTCGCGACACTACTATTGTACTATTGAAGTATTACGAGATATATGAAAATGAGACATAGAGTATGATTATATTTTACCTCCTAATTTGAATTTTATTGGCATTGTCAAGACGTCAAATGAATGTCAAGGTGTGATTCTAGGGCTACGTGCCCTCTATTTGGAGTTTCTGTGATTTTCAAATATCTGCCAACAGACGTCAAATTTCGCGGTATTGATAATGAAAAGCGGACACCTAAATTATATCAAATCCAAATGATTATCCTGCCTTCTAATCATGCCAAGCATTAATTTGCCGTACACCATTAGAGAGCCTGCATTTCAAGAAATTACATTGTACCTGTATCCACTATCGTGCATTCTGGACAGAGGTAAAAATAAAGTATTTCTAAACCATCCGATGAATTCACCCTCATTTTGATTTCTCTGCGTATTTCTCGCACCCCTTTTTGTACGCCAATAAACGGAAACTGATCGTAGTTACTATGACATGTGATGCTCAGGGCTTGATCTTGACCATTGACGGAGTCGCATGTAAGCGTACTAGTGAGATCGTATGTTCGAATCTTACCAGCCGAACATCTTTTGCGTAACAATTTGACCTATCGGTTACTTCATTTCATTCTTAATATTAATAAATAATTCATGATTATTGTTTTGAACTTGCAGCGCATCATGTCGTGATGGACAATTTCCCATCGTAAACTTAATGACCTAAAATTCAACTGAAGCTGCTTTTGTTTGAACTGCCCACTACGGAGCTTCAAAATTCGCATTAATCTTCAAAATAGTTCATCAAATCTGAAAGCAGATTCACGTTTCTGCATTGTAATTTTCTGCTAAAATCAGCGTCCTCCTCAAAAATGTCATCAAACAAGCTTATCAGGAGTTATTTGAGATTTGTAATTAGCGAGTTAATGAAATTTCGTCGATAATTGAAGCCGCTGTATAAATCGTTGTCATCAATTGGTATAGTGTTCTTGACAGATCCTAAAATACAAACTCACGCTGAAATCTTTGACATTTTTTGCCATTGATACAGCGGCTAGTACGTGAAACGTCTGGTGCATATGATACGGGTTCCTCAATTTGTATAACACATGCTGGAATAGTTATTGTGGATGAGATGCCAAAATAGTAGTGTTTGATGAATAACTGCTGAAATTTCACTTAATTACGCATCTCAGGAAGAGGAAAGTTTTTAGCTCATGAGTTTCCTTTCAAACATAGTGTACGGATAGCTCATTTCTGACATGGCTAGAAGGCATCGACACAAATTTGATAATTTTGGTGACCGCTTTTCGATTATCAATGCATTCCTAAACCATCATACAGTAATTGAGAATTAAGTTAACGAATGCATGCTTTTTTTGAATTTATGAGAGCGCGCGAATGCATGTATCTTTCATTCTTGTCGATCTCAAATTTATCCAATAGGATGCAATTCTATTTATGCAATAGGATTACTTTTTGGGAGCAATAAGATCTTTCTCAAGTTAGATGGTCAGAATTATACAATTCTGTTGAACACAAAACTGCACCATCAGTGATTTTGAAAAAGAAGACGTTTGCTGAATTCACATTTATTGAGTGACAGAAGATACGTCCGACCGCTCTCGCTGCCTTCAATAAAATTCGGCGGACCAACTGACAGAATCAATGTGGTGGTGAATAGATATAGAACTTGTAGCTATCTGTCGAGGGCATGCACTGGAAGATATCCGAGGGCACTCATCGCACGGGATTATCTTCAGATTTGTGCCCGACAGCAGATAACTGTCATTTTTTTAATTCCTGCCTCGAATTGTCCTGCATCTGGACAATTAATTAAATTGAAATAATTAATTCGCAACGTTCCAGATAAAAGCTTGACTATGTCAACAGCGACCAAGTCCCCAGCATGTGGATTAGCGACGTTCAACTATCCCAGATGCTGTATCTAGAGAGTCATGTCTAATATCATTTATGACGTGAACCATAGATGTCTGTCAGCAGGCTTTAGCATCGACACAATCATTTTGAAATAGATATATTGCAGGAATTGTGGCATTAATATGAAGTTACAGCGGTGCTTATTGGTTATCTCCCCTCCCCCACTTTTCAAATTTGTGTAAAATCCGTAGAAATCGTCACAAAACTTTCAGTGCACGCAAGTGAGGATACTTTCTACCCACATGCCAAAATGTATGGAAATTAGACAAGCACTTTCTGAATTAAGGGCGATAATTTGAAATGCAGCGATGTCCGCACTTGATCTGACTTCTTCTGACCTTATTGTCCGAGCAGAAAGCACTTGAGGTCAACAAAGTCATTTATAGTCCGGGAGCTAGCGTGAAGTTGTGCAGGGAACGAGGTAGTACATAAAACTTTCACATACCATAGTACACCTCCAACCTACTGCAAAACTTCGCGTCTGCCGGATCAGATCATTTGCTTTTCAGAAATAGACAGGGTAACACAATCCTATGTATTTCCACTGGTAAAATTGTGACATTTAAGGTGGTGACTCCAGTTTTTCGAATTTTTGCTCATAAAAGTTACACAAATTGGTATTTTGTTGAACTGGTTATTATAGAAATCATCTACAGATCATGATCTTTCAAATGAGTTATCATTCAGTGACAGAGGATGAAGTAAAGTGTACAAGCAGACACTTTTCGTTGGTGTAACTGCAAATTTTGACATAGAAATTTCAGGAAAATTGTTGATATACTTTAACGAAAAGTGTCTGAAGAAGACTGAAAAAAAAGAAGACTGGAGAACTTGGAAGGAGAAGGCGAGGGACATAACAGAGGGTGTGATGTAGAAGACATGAAGTGGCCACTGACTGCGCTTTCGACCTGCACATGAATATTGTGTTATTTTTTTGTGCATGACATTGCCACCTACGCCTTGTCAGGGTAAATGGGGTTGTTGAAATATAAAAAATAGTATGAAGGCACAACTTTTAGATCAGTATTCCCACGCCACTTTCTGTGAATAAATAGTCTTGATATACTTCCGAGTTGTGCTAGCAGGTTTCTATTAGAAGTCATTTGATGGCCACCATTTCCGTTTCCTTAAAAAGAAGTAATAAGATTTTCTGACTTCTGAGTGCTCCCGTGGCTTACGGCTTTTACTGTGGAGGGGAAGAATATTCAGTAAAAGTAGCGGTGACATGTAGCTTGTCTTAGATTTAGAAAATGTGAATTTGGCGGCGTGCTTTGTCCAAAATTATTGTATCAATCGATCCAATATAAATGCACTATCAGTGACTTTTGTTTTGCAGAATTATTGCACGACCTTGCAAAAGTGAAAACGATTATACATGTACGGGTGATTTTGAAAATATGTGATGTTTATGATACATTTTTGAATGATTCAATTTACTTCTGATTGTAAATGACTTTTCATTTTCAGACCAGAAGTCACAACTTTGCAAGAAGATCTTTATCATGCTGCAATATGTGTGGTTGTCATCTTCTTGTTTATATCAATGCTTATCATGCCAAATGGTAAGGAATATGTTGGCAGGTGTCAGTTGTTTCCTGATGTAACAGAGGCTTATCGCGACCTAGAAATTATTCAACCTTTGTATCAGGACTAAGTGGTGACTCGGCACTCCTTAGCGTATTTTGAAGTTTGGATTTGAGCCGCTAGGCTGATCTATTGTACCTAACACGTCGAAAACAGCTTTGAATTTGAATGTTATATAAATACTACTTGCCGAATTTCCTCTAGCAAGCCCCATATTGCTTGTTTGCGATAACCTAATTTTTTAAGTTGTGTTTATTGGAAATGCAGTATTAAATAAAATAAGTAGCAGCTTATTGAAGCCAGATACTGATTGATATTCACACTGTAGTATACGCCCGCTTTTCTGTTTATAAAGGGTAAAAGAGTTAAACTGTTAAAGACCTCTATGAAATAGCGCGTTATGATAGAAGCTTAACCTCATGAAACAGACTTAGCCCTTAGATACCGAGCTCCTAATACTGCTTATTACAAATGCCATGGGTGGTCAGAATCACTGACCTGATTATTTTTTCGAGTAATACGAGTTTAGGCAAGCGAATTGTCAATTAGAAAATAAAATTGCAGTTTAATTATGCAAATTACTGCAAGCATGTGCTGTATGGATCATCTTTATAGTGCCCACGCAAAAAATTCACATTTTCGAAAACCTATCCTCCTTGTGCGCGCAAATGCGCTCATTCGTCGACCCAACCCATCCGCGCGCGCACGACCTGAAGATGCCCTTCCCCTTAAATCTAGCACTGCACTTAGGCGCTTACTGGCTAATTGCAGAATTGTCTGCACAGAATTGATCAGTCAGATTACAAAAAATCAGTGTGAATACGCTTGAAAACACACTAAAAGTCACATAGCCGTAGGTCGGGCCGCTCCGTTTAAGAGAGCCAAAGCAAAAAATGTTCTACTGCTTGTTGAATGGCTTATGGAAAACTCATACTTGCAATCTGCATTTTCCTTTCTTATAGGACCGTTCACACGCCCGCACCCGGCCATTTGGAGAATCGTTTTCGGAGCTTCGTTGATGTATTTTCTTGTTCTTGTTGGAACTCTGTTCCTAAAGTTTGAAGATGCTCGTCGAATACTTCATTGGTTGGATCCTAAACTGATAAACATGACCATTTACGATATTCTTGATAAAGAATATGCAGTGAATTGCAGGTAAGCGACTAAGACAAAGTAAATAAATACTCAAAATCAATTTATCGGCTCTCATATGTTACTTGTCATGTTTTTGGAAGTAGTGAATTTTTCGAATTTTTAGTTAATGTTTTAAACTACATTTTCATTGCTGCGTTGTAGTCATGTCCCTCCATCTCGTATCTGGTCACATATGGATGGCTTTGCGGCCGCACATTTTCTTGGTTGGCTAGCGAAAGCTGTTCTCCTTCGAAATTATTTTATTACGTGGATGCTTTCAATCAATTGGGAGATCACTGAGCTGGCATTTGCACATATTCTACCCAACTTTGCGGAGTGTTGGTGGGATCAAATTATTTTGGATATCTTGATTTGTAATGGCATCGGCATTTTCGCTGGAATGAAAATTTGTCAGTGGCTAGAAATTCGCGATTATCACTGGGCCAGTATTCGGTAAGTTGACTGACTGATTTTCCGTAAAAGTTGATTGTTAAATCAGTAGTGCACGGCGTTTAGCCACGGTTTCGGTTCGTTTTTAAGATGTCCTAATTTCGATGTAAGAAGAGTAACATCGTAGTTGTGTTTAAATAGAAAAGAGAAAGTAAAAGGGAAATTACTCAAGAAGTCTCGGTCTCACTGAGTAACTCCGTCCATTGAGTGGAGGCTTTTGAGCAGCATTTTGAACAATAGGAGATCATATTTGCTGTAAGTAGTAAGTAAGGGGAAGTAAATTATTTATCGTTTCACAACATGTATAGTGAGTGCACATGATTCGGTGAAAACTGACGATATGAAACCGAGCAAATACAGATAGAGAATACAAGTATGACGTAAAATATTGGTAAGCAGAGTTTGAGATAAAGAAATGAAAATACTATTTACAAAATTTTATAAATGAATTGCTTAAACGCTTCGTCTTAGCAAAAGGAGGCTGAAGCGATGCATAGAAGTGAGAAGCAACACGTTTGTCGCGAGATGGAAAGATTTCCCTTGACGGATGAGCTACATCATTCACAATGTTATCATAAAGGTTTCAGCCTGTATTGCCTGCAGCATCGAGGATTAAATGTGTACATGGAAGATCAATGATACGGTAAACTCGGCGTTCAAGACGCAACAGATCGTTCTACAAAAAAATGAGTATTGCAAAAGTTGGGGTAGCCATACATCATCATGGAACGTATAAAAGCATTGTAGCATCTTATCAATAGGGAAATACTACACCCATCACGTTTCAGACTTCTTATAATGTACACGCGTCTCGCGGCTTGTTTGACAATCATTTTCAAATGAAGAGACCATTTCATGTCATGAGAGAACTTAACTCCTAGATAGGATAGCGACTCGACATTGCTAAGATAGTTACTGTCTGAGATAAGCACACGCTTGGGTGCAATAGATGTTTTTGTTACAATATCCATAACTTTGCACTTCGAATAATTCACACTGAGTGAAATGTAATCAAGTGATTTACACTGTAGCATCGCTTTGAGATCTTAGCCATCAGGACCGTGGAGGGGGGGGCGGGCACAAAGTGCTCCCCCTTATCAACTTCTTTTTTATATCTCCTAAAATGAGTCAGATAAAAGTTCAATTTTTTGTGACTTTTAGTTTGTATGCATATTGAACTTTCAGTAAAAGTTTGAGCAAAATTGACTTGCTGTCTGGTCATTTTTAAAAGTACTTCTTAGAAAATTGATGGTTTTCATTTTGAATAGCATTGATTATTATTGATATAATGTTTCTGTATCATATTTACATGACGTATATGCATGCGCAGTTCAAGATTGTTAACATACACATTCATCTCATCTCCCAAAATCAGTACATCTTCATTGTACATGTAATGTAATGCAGTTTTGATAGAATTTTTAGATATGAAACCCACAGAATAGTGCAAACTGTGTATCATCATTCGAAAGATTGCATTCGGAATGTATGTTAGTCTTGTTTTAATTGCGAATAAGTCATTAGAGCGAGACCTTTGTAAAGATAGAAAACTGCAATAATACATGGAAAGACATTATTTACGTTCAAATTTCAAATTGCTATTTATAGTACTAAAATTAACGCAGAATACTATGCTTGCAACACCATATAGATATCCCTGAGTGAAACTTTGCATGAATACTTTAGTTGCAATGAACAATTTTTGAAGAGTCAAAAAAATATTCATAGATTCATGAAAAATAAAACAAATTGAAAATACAAATTTTAAATTTGATTTTTTCGTATGATGATCTTCGAATCATGCAAAATAGGCACTACCATTCGAAAAAAGAGACCCGAAATAAGTCGTAACCATATTTTCAAAAAGTTTTATCCATCGGAACATGGAAAATTTGCGGGGGTGGCACTTTGTGCTAAAAATCGTCCGGTCCTGATAGGGTTAGATTGAGATAGATTGATGTTGTTGATCTCCATAATGCGCAATAACTACAGTCCATTTCCTAAATCGTTGCACAGCACAAAAAATTCTTATATCTTTTGTATATTCCCGTCAAATTTGCATGCTGATGACCGATCAATAAACTTGTTTACTTGGTCAGCTGAGACGCTTGGAAACATAGTGGTGTGGTCTGCCTAATTAAATGAAGTAATTAGTGATTATCTGCTTTGTTACTTTCACGATGCTATTTCAGTTTGCCCATGTGTCACTCATTCTCATCTTCGCTCATTTTCATCATAGATAAGCTGCTCCATTAATCGGACGCAGCCAACGCAAGTGTTAGCATACCTACGGCGTGAAGGAAATGCTATTGTTTGCTGTGAACAGGTGCACAGACGAGACAAGCCCTTGTCTGATCCGAGATTCTTGACCAGACATAAGCTAAACTCGTTGCCAAATTAAAGTGCTTGACATAACCTTTCACATGGTACAAAGGTTATTGAAATTGAACATCTTCATCAATGAGAAAATCTTGTGAGATTTTTTAACAACATTTTTTTGGTAAAACTGATTAGTATTGTATCCTTTTGTACATACAGCCAATCCTAAAACCGCGTATCATGATGAAGCTGACTGATAGTTCATGCTGTCTGCCAACTTTCGTAAAAAAATTCTGTCGTCCTCACGTTGATATCCTGCATCAAAGAAAACGCTCAATTTATTTCGTAAGGCCTGCTGACCACAGCTGACCACACATGAAAGCGAAATATATGTCAAAACAATCTATGGAACATAAGATTTCATATGGTATATCGCATATCAAAAATGATCCAGGACTTCAACACGAAAATTTCATTTGAAAATGGCCTAGCTTTTTTGTGCAGATTTTTTTCAAACGGTCTGTAGTTGTCATTTTCCATATATTTCTTTTTCAGTCACATTCAAGGTACAACAGGCAAGATCAAACGGGCTGTGCTGCAATTTACACCTCACACGTAAGTCGGCTATTTGCTGCTTTATGTCATCATCAGATGAGTTTGACCTTCTCCAATTCAGGTGGACTCCCACGCGATGGTTGGATCAGGATTCAGGGCCACAGAGAGTGGCTAAACTTTGTTTTCTAGTCGTTCTCTGGCAAGTGGCCGAATTGAATTCCTTCTTCTTGAAGCATATCTTCATTGTAAAGCCGTCACACCCGTTTACACTCGCCCGCTTGGCTCTGATCACGGTGATGAGTGGGCCAGCTATTCGTCAGTACTATCTTTACACCGTTGATCCAAATGTGAAGCGAATGGGCTCTCAATTGTGGTTGTTTCTGTGAGTATATGAATATGTATATATGTGTTCATTTGAGGACATCCCCATAAAGTGCATGAAAAATGCTTGAAGTACTGACGACATTCCCAACAGTGTTGCGGAAGCGGTGATTTCGAGTGGATGCGGAAGCACTGACAATTAGCGCTTCCGCTTCCGAGTGTGACTGTATTGAAAGTATTGTTGACATACTTGTAGAGTGTAGACTTAGACCTATTGTAAAATATGATGTGATGTTTTGTCTCTATAATTGATTTTACAGTCTATATGAGTAGACAACTGAAAAAGGAACACATAATACGCTTATGATATTTATGCGCAACAATAACGAAAAATAAGTCCGAATTTTTTATTATATAATTGATTCTATAGCTTTAATGAGTAGACTAAGAATAGCTTGCCTGCTATTCTTGAGCCGCAAGTTCTCTGTCGTGACGACGGGAAGAGGCCGGATGGTGTAACTCTAACCCCCTGGAGCAGGGGTAGACAGCTTGTCTGGGACTTCACTTGTGTCGATACCCTGGCCGCAAGCAACCTCCAAATTTCAAGCCTCGAAGGAGGAAAGTTAGCTTCACGAGCAGAGGACAAAAAGCGGAGAAAGTATGAAAGTCTGCAGCATTCGTACGTGTTCTGTCCAATTGCAGCAGAAACACTTGGTGCTTGGTGAATGGATGCGCTGTCGATGATCAAGGAAATAGGCAACCGGATTGCGGACGTCACGGGTGAAGCTCGGGCAACAACGTCTTTGAAACAGCGCCTGAGTCTTGCAATACAGAGAGGCAATACGAGTATATTGTCTTGTTTCCCAGTGTGCAGAGACCTGAACGAACTCAGCTATCTTTAATTCTCTTTTTAAATGTAAACTTTGTCTTCTTCTTTGTATCTGCTATGAGATGTCGTATGAAATACAAGTTTTATTTGACATTGGAAAAAAAGAGTGGACACTAAGACAGGTGGAAAGGAGTACATTATAAGTTGGGGTAAAAGATCAATAAGTAGCAAAAAAGTAAAGTTCCACGTTTTGATTCTCTAATCGATTTTGCAATTTATATGAATAGACAGCTGAAAAAAGAACACAGTAGAATGGACTACTGAAAAGGAGAAGGTAAATATTCTAAAATAAGCTCAATTATCAAATTTGTGATGCTACCGGTATACATGCATGTAGAGGCCCAATATGATAGTGACAGGAGCTTGGATGTAATGTTGCAGTCTGAAGCGCTTCCGGAAAGCTTCCTGGAATCGGAAGCAGAAGCGATGGAGATACGACCTCCTCCGCAACCCTGATTCATAATATGAAATCATATGAAATTCGTAGTTTCCAGACTTTCATTAAGAATTTATAAAAGTCATGTAATGATTATTACATGAAATCATGCGGAATTCTGAACAGTTAACTTTTCATGAAACATTTATGAAATTCATTAAACATTGAACACATGAAGTCACACGAATTTCTTGGCTGCTAGAATTTCATGAAAATGTATTTGAATCAAAACACGACACGGTGGAAAATTCGAAGAATCCAGGAAATCGAAGATGCCAAAGTTAAACAACTACCCTAGTGGAGAATCGTGTAAATAATTAGGTTACTTAAAGTCAAGAGCGAATGAATGTAAATTAACACTAGTAATATAGAGTAACCTACCCCAGTGCAGAGTAGGGATTGAAATGCATGTAATGGCTAGCCGACCCAACTTAAGACGGGAAGGGAAATAAATTGAAACTTATAATCAATTTTTATTTACAATTAAAACTAAAATGAGAGCTCGGCATGAGACATGACGAGAAGCTGACCATGAATAATAAATGGTGAAAATCAAGAAACATAAGAAACCAGAATTGTGATAGGATAGATTTCTATGTCATCGTCTTAGCGATGGCCATGAAAGTCGTTAAACGTCGCGGAGCGCAGAGATGTATTCTTTTTCAATTGATAAAATGTTGACAATATTTTAGTTAGCCAGTGAGAGCGATTTCACAAAACATTTGCGAAGTCACCCCAGTCTCCCCTATGCGTCAGACATCATGCCACGGATGCGGAGTCCGGGAGTCCTATCATTTTTGATGGAGTCGGAGTCCTATCAAATGATAGGACTCCGGCCTATAACTAGACCCGAATTATAATACAAACAAATTATTTATCCTCGTGCATATGGCTGTCATTGTCTTGATGTCACCTTTCTCTGTCAAACAAAAGTACAGAGACAGCAGTGCATGCAAAGTTCGCAATAATTGAGGGAATGAACCGTGATAGCGAAAAAAGGATTGTCTTTTCACTCGGTGATTTAGTAGAGTAGACAAGCCTTCCTATCCTCGATCACACCTACGCACCAAAGGTCACATCAGAGACAAAAAATGAAGTGCTAGTTTGTTTGAGAACATGACCTCTTACCCTCACATTAATCGTGTGTGATGGCTCCTCCAAAGCGCATATCAAAATTGAAAGTGCAGTCATATTTTTTGAAGAAGGATGGGGGATTTTCCTGCCTGGTAGACGGGAGAAAAACCGTGTGAAGAACACATCAAGAAGATGGGAGGAGCAGAGTCGTATGCATCCAACTTAAAGCGACATTTTATAAACTTTAATCTAAAATGATTGATAATTAATTCGTAGTGCTAGATAATTCATAGATCACTAAAGACAGGTTAAGGTAGGCCTATATGATGAAGCCTATCTATGATGTAGGTTAACAGTTTTTCATGAAACTAGGCTATATATACTTGCCACCCGGAGTCGGCAGTCCTATCAAAATGATAGGACTCCGCATCCCTGCATCATGATAATTTTGCGTTTCCCATGTAAGCTCATCCTGTCGTTAAATTCATCTCATCTATCAATACAGCATGCCTTTTGCAATTCACACATGTAAACAAATCCTGTGCATCAATCTGTGCCTTATTCAATTCCTACAAGTATTAAATCCTGCGATTCCTAGCGGCATGGAGAAGTTACTTCCGCAGCTATTATAAGGATTCGGTATTACCATATAACTAAACTGTGAAAATGTTTGATACGAAAGAATTTTGATGATTCTGATGTGGATTAATTCCTTTCAGCGCTGTTTTGCTGACTGAAGCTATTGTATGTATTCGCTTTGGGAAAGAATTCTTCGAGAAAGCCATATTGCTATACATTCTTGGTTGGTTTTTCTATTTGGTAAGTTCCCTTAATTGTATCTAGTAAAGGATATTTATTGACATTGTATTTTCTTTCTTTCAACAGATTGTCAGTAGTGTCGTATTTGTGTATATCTCCGTGATATTATCTCGTCAAAAGCAGCTGTGGGAAGAGGAACAGCGTCGTTCAACTATGAATAGTCGTCCCAGGCGAACTGTACGCACTAATGGCAACGTGGAACAGCACGAAAAGTCTTTGTAACGATCTTGCAGCAGAAAGTGAAATTTGAAGGCACAAAAACTGAATTTCCCCCTAGTCCTGCCCTTCCCAGCGCCCTTCTCAGTATCTTCCCTGTCGCGGAAACTGCGAAAGCATTTAGTCGAGAGGAATGGCCACAGAAAAGACAAATGAGAAAGTATGCGCATGGCTTCGTCTCTTTCTATGCTTAAATATAAAATGTACATAATGACATTCTACTGGATGGTAATGAGAGGAGTATGATGGGTTATGCTAAATGTAATAATAGTATGAATTGACTCGGGTGATCGTTGTCTTTCTCATTTTCCGCTCCTAACTCCTTGTAATTTTTTCTTCGCTTCTTTTCTTTTCTTTTGATTTTCCCTCTCAAGGCTCTGATGTTCACTTCGTACTGTTCATTCGATTCCATATTTCAATTTTCTTGATCACCTGTGCATTTTCAACTGTTGAGTTGACCGTCACTGATATTATTGTAAAAATGAATTAATGATTCCTCTATTTAGTGAAATCCTCTCTTACAGCTTCCTTATTTGACTAGTTTTGCTCACGACGTTGCCGGTCCCAAATCTTAGTCACGACAGCTGATTCTGTTCCTATTTTTCAGTCGTCATTGATATTTTCAATGTGAGACAGTGTGCAGT
Source organism: Prostheceraeus crozeri (assembly GCA_907163375.1). Lineage (NCBI taxonomy): Eukaryota > Metazoa > Platyhelminthes > Polycladida > Euryleptidae > Prostheceraeus > Prostheceraeus crozeri. The sequence goes on along the minus strand of CAJQUW010013315.1, from coordinate 19,665 downwards.
GAGAAATGTTAAAAACAGCTCTGGTTGAATTGAAAGCATTCTCATAAATGCAGATTTGTAGTTTCCATTTGTAAATATATAGGAAATCGAGCGTCAAATTCTGTTGTTTTCCATCTGAATTTTCGGCGATTGTGTAGGTAGATGAGAGGGTATGAAGGCTAGACTATAAGCCGAAATCTCATTATTTTTCATTTTTCCGAAAACGAATGTTTCCCCTTGAATTTATGTACGCCATACTTTTTAGTCCAAGCTTCAACCAGTTTAATAGTGATCTAAGATAATCCGGGAAATAAAATGTTTGGGGTACTCCGCAATTACGCGTGGCATGTCACCTAACCATAAGACAGAAATTAAAAATTATTGCAATATCTATCTGCATTGGTATTTGCCAAGATAGAAAACATGGCTACACGCCATATCAATGCGTTTCGATTTCTTGATTTTCATTGAACATCATCACCATTAATGGATATAAGTTAGAGCTGCATAAATTACCGTAACATTCCCAAGGCGGTAACTTACCGAAAATTACCGTAATTTATGCGGTAGGCTAAGTTACGGTAATTTATGAAAAATATAGCAGCAGACGCCCGGCTCACCCAAGCAATTCAAGTATGTATTATTAGAAGACTATTTGACAAAGCTTACCTAGAATCATCCCTGTGGGAACGAATCTGGCGAAAAGCTGGCAGCACTAGACGAAATGACTTACTTAATCTTACTAAGGAAATCTTACAAGTTCTGACCAGAAAGTACCAGTCGTGCTAAGTCTTATTAGCAAATCTGATCAGATCTGATAAGATCTTATTTGTGATTTTTAGAAATCTTTTGAGTAGAAAAAAGTCTTATATTTTGCGTTTCTCTACATATATCTAGTGCACTAATCACAAGAGAAACTTCTGACTTAATCGTACACGATCGACTTGCACGTTCTTCCCCGATCTTAGATGTCTCATGCAAAGACACTGACACGATCGTATCAGACTTTGCATGACGATTATGAAATGTACGTCCTTATCAGATCGTGTCAGAAAATGTTCGTCAATCTACGATCGTGTCAGATTAAGAATGATCATGTCAGAAAATGTTCGTCAATCTACGATCGTGTCAGATTAAGAATGATCATGTCAGAAAATGTTCGTCAATCTACGATCGTGTCAGATAATATGTCGTTGACCTCACGTCGCCATGATAAGCGGAAATTCCTAATCAGAGTGAAATAAACTCAGTGAGAGATTCGAACTCTCATTCCGACTAATGATATCGACGTGAAGATCTACCGACACCACAAAAGAGTAGATTAAAAATCATACGTGACACCGCAAATGAACATTTTACGCATCATAACAACTGAGATAATTTCATGAAATTCACGATTTCATGTTCTTTGAAATAACAGTTCTTCATTCCTTTGAAGGCTATTTAGCCAGTACAGTTCGGTTGCTGCAGCTTGCTCAGCTATAATAGATGCCATCGTTTTGGCCACATTAAACCGTACTGCTAGGTCCTTAATGGACGAAGCCATCCTATGCATTTGTAAGGCTTGAAGTGCACACATCACATCAAAGTATTATGTTCAACAGGCATTTACTTACTGTAGCAATGAAAGGCTCACGATGTTGCTGTGACCAATTCCAATACCTCAGCGATATAGGCCAAAATCCCTCTTCATCAATTACCGCTCAATGGAGATCCGAACTGAAGAATAAACAAAATCATTAAATTATTTTTCATAATTGCCTCCTGAACATTAAATAGTTCACGGCCCTTCATAAATATCACAACTGATTTGCGTATTGCGCATGCTCTAAAGGAGTGCAAATACTAACGTTCGTAATATAATATACTCCACTGCAACTAATTTTCGAACTATGCGTAAGAAAGTGCGAAAGTAAATGAGTGGTGCCCCAGGAAAAAATGCATGCACTAATGCAATGAAATTTTCTGCTTGAGAATGTAAGGCCTAAGTAGGCACAATCTCATTCAAAGATATTTCAATTGATTTTCCAGCTAAAATGTGAGAGTAGGGTTTCAAGACATGAGGTTACTAACTAAAACAGAGTTGCTTGAGGATGGCAGACGGCGTCTGTTGAAAGCGCTCGCAAAGAACCTTGGTGGTTTTCCCTTTGCTTTGGGTTACATCGACCCTTGGGATGTCCTCCGAGACAACTAATGGAATTCCATGTCCCTTATTTACTCAATGAAGCATGCTATAAATCATGCTATGAAAATAGGTATGTATACTCATACCATACACGCAAAGCTTTCCTGAGAAAGATTATTTGTATGAAACACACGTAGGTTTTATATCATGAAATGAATGTCTGTTTAATATATGAAAATGGAGCATCAATGATATGGATACAGTAATATCATACGCAAAAGCATCATAATACATAAGTCCACATTTTTCATTTTTCATATATTCGATAACTACAAGTACACATGCATTAATTCATTCAATGTGTCATACTTTGATCTGAAATGGGACAAAAACAGAAACAGCTAGCATCTCCTGTAACTTCATGTTACATGCAAATCAACTGATATGGACAGAACATATAATGAGGGAGACATTGATCAAAAATATTATAAAATCAAATAATAACTATAATATCGCATGAATTGAATCACATTTATGGTATTCATATGTTATAACACAAGCGAACGACGTACCCATTTGATCTCAGATTGAAATTTTCGAATGTTGACTTAGAAGTCATCAATTTCAAAAATGTAAAATCAAAGCTTGAGGAAAGCGGACGGGACCATAAAACAAATATGTTCCTTAGCAGAATATAAAAAAAGAAAATTAAGTTAATCAATTAATAAATTCAGCATTGAAAAATCTACTTGTTAGCATTTTCTAATAAAGACAATCTTAGAAGAAGTTGCCACCATTGAAAAGCATGAGTCATGGATGAGTGTGATGTAATTATTTCATTGTGAATAATTTTGAGATAATTATCTGACAATAGTAAATCAATTCCATAAGAAGGACACATAGCAAAACATTTTCCAACAAAATGATAAAATGGAATCACAGCGAACAGGAAGTATCGCAAAAAATGAATCGTCACTAACTCTGCAAAATAGCTATTAGGTATCAAACTTTCCTTGTCAGCGGAAGCTGATACATGTAATATTTACATGCTCTGTTTAAGAGCTTTTGCATCCTACACTTCCAACATACTAGAAAATGCCTCTATCTTGAAATTTGAAAGCTTAATGGAAAATAAAAATCTGTATATTTACCTAATAGAGATTACCAAACTAATTTCTAACTGTGTTTTGCACATGTAGACAAAAATATCAGATCACTAAAAACAAATAATACAAACCCTGGTGGAAAATTTATTGGCTTGATTTTTTTAGCTTCGCACCTGATACAGAGTAAAGCCTAGTATAAAAGCTTTTCCTGGAATTTAAATTGCTGTTTACTTACACTAATATTTCCAACGAATTTTATTGAGAAAGGTCGACCTCCAGCAACTGATAAAAGATCAAGCTAACCAAATTTGTTAATGGTTTGAAGCGCATATCATAAGCAAAATCGCAGAGTTTCTGCATTTTCTTGCAACCTTGTTATTATCAAGGATTGCATGTATATTTCATCAACAGACCTTTAAACTCTTGTTTCCAACTTGCAATAGAACAACAATAAATTAACCTTAGATCAAATGTACTGATATTTTATCTTTAATAAGCAATGAATTAAATATTTTGTTTATCTGCTTCGGTTTACTAGAAGTGCGATTAATTCGAAAACGATGGCACATACAGGAACTTGTTAAGTGGGCAAAAAGGAATTCCTAATACAATACAGAGATAGGAAAAAAAGTCGTGCGTATTTATGAGTCTCTTGTAAATTAGAAATGATTCAAATAAGATATTTACAATAACCAAAAAACAGTAAGTAGCTCTAAGTGCAAAGCTTAACTGTATTCTATTTATGTTTAACTACTTATTGGTATTTAGTTATTTCAAGTATCTGATTATAATCATTTCAAATTTATAAGGGACCCATAAATCCTTCGGCTGTATGTACACAGCATCATCAAACGAAGTGTAGCAACGACTTTCAGTATGAAAGATCTGAAAAACACGGACAACACATACATCAGAGTTTCATAAGAATCAGAATTATTGACGAATTCGTCATCTGCAAATAATGCATTATTTATTTGTTAGCGAAAAAGTTTCATAATACTAAATAAATGTCACCAAATACTAAAATAATTACTTCCAATAACCTAAGATAAAGATGGGTACCTCGTTCATCGAGAAGTCGAACAACAAACACAATGCAATGTGTGTATTCAACTTAAGTTATACTTGGTATTACCCATTGTCTGTATAGATGACTGATAATCACCAGCATCATTGCATCTGGGTACAAAATGCATATGAAAACTTAATATAGAGAGAAATAAGAGACAGTTTTTGTTAAGAAATATCATGAATTGGTTCTAGGTTAGACAACGCAGACTGAATGAAAGCTAAAAGTAATCTGAAATGTAATCACAGCAACATAGCAGATGATGTATCATTCATCGTAGTACTGTTAGAAACATTTAACAAATGCTTATTACATTGCGTTCTGCACTTCATGTTCATATACGCTATATTTATATTATCATTCATGACAATGTGACATATTATCTTAATACATATATAATCGACATTCATACCATTACATACTATGCTTCATGGCATATTCATGGCCTCTTGATTGACAGAGAAACAAAGACCCATGCATTTAAATAACTTTCTACTACCAAGACAAGAATGTTCAATTCAATATTGGTTTTATATCCGTTTCCATTACATACTATCAACATAAACTCCGTTCATCTGATCATATAAGCATACTGTCATAAATGTACTACCTACTCAATCTCTTGAAGCTACAAGACAAGTCTGACACAAATTCATAGGAAAAATGTGAGATCATTCTAAACAAAACAGCAAGCTTATAAATCAGAGGAATTTACTCATTGATGTTAAAAAGCTTATGAATCAGAGGAATTTACTCATTGATGCTAAACTGTTCGTGAATTCCTTCAGAAAATTGGGACCAATAGTCAATATGACTGTCACCCAATTATAACCGGTAGACAATGTACACAATGCTCTTAAGTGTGAATATCATTGCTTTGATTTAAAAATCCGCTTTCTCATCTAAAACGACCTTCCTGTATTGGAATTTTGGGCTGCATTAACACTCTTAAGTGGAATTATCCATTACAATGGACAGTCGCTCTTTAACTCGTCAATTAGCCAATCTCATGAGGTAGGTAGCATTTCAAATAGCTTCACCCTATTGCGAGAAATCAAATTTCAAGATCATTAAATTTGAAAGTCATTCAAGTATTATCAAATCCTGAGTTAATACAGAAATTTTGAATTAAGGGAAACCGCAAACACCTGCTCGCCCTAAACTAAATGGGATGAAGAAAAAAGACAAGTTCGCACAAATATGAACTTCTAAAAATTTCGGTCACATGCCGTGCAAGAATTGAAAACTTGTGCTAGCGTGCTGAAGGGCAATAATAAAGTGGCCGCGTTTCAAAGTATTTTGCTTCTATTGCACACCAGTTTGTCCATGAACCAATACCTTCAAAGAAGTCTAGGCGACAAAAAGATTTCTGTATTTTAATCCATATTCTGAATTCAATTTATCAACCTTCATTAACATTAGGCAAAACAGCATCTGTATCATTCGAAGAATCAACAAAAGACCAAACATTTGCGTCTTACGATGATTGCAGGTCTTCATGGATTGTCGCTGATTTTAACAAGGCCTTCTATCTGCACCAGCATCGTCGTGACTCGTCAGAATTACTGCCACGAAAACACACCTTCAACATGCATGTGGACGATCTTGAACAGAAACCCAATAACCCTTCAATTGCCAACAGAAATCAAAATTGATAAGACTTCGTCATTTTTTATGTCCGTGAACTATTTTGAGATGAATATTGTGTCGCTGCAAACACTTAGTTTGCATCTTAAAAGCTTTACAATAAGCAGGGCTCGTAAATGCCGACAGAAAAAAAGACGGAAAAATTCAAGTACACTCTCACACGAGTGTGTGTTCTAAAAATAGTGTTTTCAGCAGTTGTATAACTGATTTTAACTATAATGTAATAAGGCTTCTTTCTCAAGGTCGAATATTAACAATTATAAAGATTGACCGTTTTATTTATGAACGTTCATCCAATGTTGGAAAGGGAACAAAAATTCTGTTAAATGCACTGGAATACAGATGTTTGCTATAAACATGGGATGGACCTACATAAAGAAATAAGTTGATATTTCCCCATATTGATTTTACATGATGTTCCAAAAACATTTTGATTGATGGCTTCAAACATATAACATACGTATACAAGGTGTGACAATTAAATACCCGGAATTATCAAATAACTTCTAAACAATCAGTCTTTTCACTCTGGTTCTTTGAACCTAGTTCAATGTTAGTTTATTGAATGAATAACCAGTGACAGTCATTTCAGATATCACTGTTGAATGGTTTGAATGCTTCTCATTTCAGACATACTTTAATCGTTTCCGCGGATTTCACATGTCAATGAACTGTGAAAGCGTCATGACTGACAACATCAAAGAGCAAAGAATTAACATCAAGCTTTGTGTTAAGCTGGGTAAAACGGCCACTGAGACGTTGAATTTGTTGACCCAGGTCTATGGTGACGAATCGTTAAAGAAAACAGCCGTGTTTTCTTGGCACAAGCGCTTCAAAGAAGGCAGAGAAGATGTTGATGACGATGAGCGACCAGGACGACCGGTGACCCATCGAACAGAGGAAATGGTTGACACTGTGCGGAATCTTATCAAATCTGATCGTCGTCTAACTGTGAGAATGATGGCCGATGAATTGAATCTTTCTCGAGAAACAGTTAGAAAGATCCTAACGGAAGATCTGCAGATGAGGAAGCTTTCTGCAAAGATGGTGCCAAAGGTTCTCACTGCAGAACAGAAGGAACGTTGTCTGGAGGTGTGCATGGACCTGTCAACACGATTTCAAGAAAACGAAGATCTTGTCTCGAGGATCGTTACCGGTGATGAGACGTGGTGCTACCAGTACGATCCGGAAACAAAGCGACAAAGCATGCAATGGTGTTCACCTGGATCTCCGAGACCAAGAAAAGCTCGAATGTCTCGGTCGAAAATCAAGACAATGCTCATCTGTTTTTTCGACAGCACAGGAATCGTCCATAAGGAATTCGTGGAGCAGGGAACAACCGTCAACCAACACAAGTACCTAGAGATTCTGAAAAGGCTCAGGGAAGCAGTACGCCGTAAACGCCCGTTACTTTGGTCCGAAGGATGGATCCTCCATCACGATAACGCTCCAGCACATGCAGCACTCAGTGTTCGGGAGTTTTTGGCAAGCAAGTCCATCACTCTTCTCGATCATCCTCCATACTCGCCAGACCTTGCGCCATGCGATTTTTGGCTGTTCCCAAAGCTTAAGTCTGCTTTGAAAGGCTCGCGGTTTGAAGATGTGGATGACATCCAAGACAGTGCAATTAGAATCTTGAATGCAATCCCAAGAGACGATTTCGTTCAATGCTTCGACCAATGGCAGCATCGTATGTCGAAGTGTATTGCTCAAGATGGACACTATTTTGAGAATTTTTAAATAATGAACGTTTTCATTTGTTCGTAATGACTAGGGCGGTTTTTTATTGACCTAAAAAATTACGAATTTTGACTTTATTTTCAAGTAAATTTTTACCTAAAATTTTGACTTGAATGTAAAATTTTTACCCTATCTTTTTACCTAATTCAGTTTTGTTTAACCAAAGAAAACATCATTTCAGACTCACAAGAAAACGTTACTTGTTTTAATTAAAGAAACACATTTTATTATTGAGCCCACAAATACAAAGTTCTTCCCGAAAAGAAGGAATGCCTCTTAAACAACGAGTTAATTGTTACTGGCGTTGTAATTCATTATTGCATAGTATTTAATGTTATGGGGAGAAAAGTTTGTTAAAACGCAGGAGATTTTTCAACTGGGAAAAGCTTCGTTCGGTCGCAGCTGTGGTTGATTGTGCACACAACAGAAGATTGTATTCAGTTGGTGAAATATCGTCACGTGCCAAGTTAACAATCTCCATGATATCATTCTTAGATAAACGCAAGTTTATATATGATTTGATTTCACGGGGATCAATTCCGAAATCCAGACTGCTTACGTCCTGTATTACCTGACGAATGTTGTAGTTGGTTTCTTCGCATCGCTCCATTCGATGATGCAGAGGTCTATACGTTGCCACATCCACACAAGTTGTTCAACAATTACTGTGCTGGAAACTGCAGATTTTGCACGACTTACAAGTAATCCATCATCCTCGAAACCAACACAATTTGTTTGACATCGGAAAAGTGGTCTGCATACCAAAAAGCCGCATTTAACCATGCTCCCCACCGGGTGACGACCGGCTTTGGTGGACTTCCTATCGATGCAAAAAGAAGACGGCGATCACCATTTTTAATAGTGGCAGCCTTGATTGAGGAAATCAAACTGTCGACAGCCTCATACTTCGACTTCACAAGCAATGCACAGTTGTGCAACAGGTGCGCCATACGTTACATGAAATAATGATGGATACATAGACTTCAAAGTTTTGCCCGCAAGAGTCATATAACGAGCTGCATCAGATAGCAGTAAAAGGAAATTATTGCGATGAACATTTAAATCTTTAACAACATCATCAATAGCATGGTACACTGTTTGATGATTGATGCGTCCTTCTAGCTGTCTACAGTCATATAGATAAGTAACTTCAGGCTTTTCTAGAATTCCGACAAGAATGTTCATAAACTTCCGACCAGAAATTTCCGTTTCGTCCACCATAATAAATATTTTTTCTCCATTTACATATCGAAGCAATTTCTGTTGTTCTAACTGAAAGAGTTTTGGCACATGTTTTTTTTTTTTTTACTGAATTTTCACCCCTAGCAAAGCTATGAGCCATGAACGAACCTAGGGGTTACTCAATGAAAAACTAATAAATTGTATTACTTTAAATAAATAAAAGAAAAAAAACAGATCTTATAATCTGATTAAGCTGCCCCCATCAGAAACCTATTCGCACGCCTCTTGAAAGTATCAAGATTGTATTGGTCAGGGAAAGTGGTCTGGGGAAGCTGATTCCAAAGCTGTGCCGTGCGAACAAAAAAGCTTTTCGAGCGACTCACAGTACGTGCGCGTTCTAAGCTCACATTATAGCATGTGAGTGCATTAGCTCTACGTGTGCTTCTGGAGAAGATCTTAGGTTTGGGTACGCACTCATTTACTGCAGAGCTGCTTCTACCGAAATAGTACCTGTAGAAGAGACTGAGTGAAGCAACATCCCGTCTGACGGAGAGCGGCTGCAACTTGCTAGCAAGTTTTTCACCCATGAGATTCTTGACACGTTTCTCAACCCGTTCAAGGAGGTTAAGATGCGTTTGTGGGGCGCCTGCCCACAGATGACAACAATACTCCATCAGAGGACGAATAGTGGACTTGTAAAGATAGCAGACAGTCTGTGGTGGAAGATATCTGCTGGCACGATAGAGACTACCAATGCGTTGAGCTGCCTGCTTGCTAATGGATTGGATGTACGGTTTCCATGACAAGTCTTTCGTAACCGCTAATCCAAGGAAGGAGATGGAATCTTGTTCTCTGATCCTATTATCTGACATCTTAATGCTATGATCATCATCTCCTTTAAGTCGTGAGTGCAGAATACTCTGAGTTTTTGAAGGATTGAAGGAAACAAGCCAATTGGCGCCCCATTCTGAGACCCTGCGTAAGTCTTCATTAAGAACGTCACATAACTGCTGACGTTGCTGAGTATTTTTAGCGAGTCGCTCATTGGAATTGAAGAGTGTTGTGTCATCTGCATACATCACCAATTTACTCACTAGGCAGTCTGGGAGGTCGTTGATGTACAGCAGAAAAAGAGTGGGTCCCAAAATTGACCCTTGAGGAACTCCTGCATTGACAAACTTGGTGGAAGACTTTTGGCCATCTAAGACGACAGATATCTGCCGGTCACTAAGGAAAGAAGCAAGAAGTTTGTGGAGTTGATCAGCAACTCCATAGGACTTGAGCTTCATAAGGAGTCCCTGATGCCAGACTTTATCGAATGCCTTGGAAATATCCAAGGCAACTGATCTCGTCTCACCTTGTCTGTCAAGGACACGACTCACATGTTCAGTGACATATGAAAGAAGATCTGCAGTTGATCGAGAGTGCCTGAAGCCATACTGTTCTTCTGATAGAAGGTTCTGAGTTTCAAGGAAGTTAACAATGTGTTGGTTAATCACTGCTTCATCATGTTGCCGACATGATGACTCAGATGGGCAGTGATGACCCATAAAATCAAATAGATCTCGTATCGCTTGATGCTCCAATTTATGTAAAGGAATGTCAGCGGCTAAAAACGCTGTTGTTACATGCTTAGCCAGATCAGGTTTGAAGTTCAAGAAGGTCTGACCTTCATGCTTTGATGACGTGGGTACTGATGATGAAGAGGTAATTCTTTGTAACTTCGTCGCAAGTTTGGCACTTTTACGATGACTGTCAATCGTAAACTGTTTCGCGTATTTCACCGGGCATTCACAAAGCACACAGAAAAGTTCATTCCTTGGTGTTACTTTAAATTCTTGAGGATATTGGCAAGTAATTCTTTAGCACCTGGATGCATCACTTTCAGCTGTCTTGGGCATTTCGAACAATCGAAGATAGTCAGTGTCAGTTAACGTGCGTTGAAATCCTTGCGAGAATATTTGGTGTCCCAATAGCTTAGCTTTTTGTTTTGATTGAAAAGAGTTCGGGAAACCCAGATCTAAAAATAGCGCTTAGGAAGGCCAGGTGTCTAAAAATAGCGCCTGGGAAGACCAGATTCCTGAAAAATTTACTGTCTTATTTAAACTTTTTGACCTTATTTGACTACATTTGACCTTATTTTTACTCTATTGACTATATTGACTTCATTTGATTATTTTGACCGTATTTTTACTTTGACGTTTTGACTTTATTGACCGCCCTAGTAATGACTTATTCTTTCATATTATTATACTCGTGGATTAAAGAAACTCGTTTTAAAAATGCTAGAATACTATTCCGGGTATTTAATTGTCGCACCTTGTATTAAATCATTACACCTTTTCAACTTCAAATTCGGAATAATCAACTTCAAATTCGGAATAGTCAAAATCAAATTCGGAATAGTCAAAATCAAATTCGGAATAGTCAAAATCAAATTCGGAATAGTCAATATCAATTTCGGAATAGTCAATTTCAAATTCGGATAAGAAAAATGATTTTTATAACTAATATTTTCCCTTTAAAATGAAAACTATTAATTTTGAGGGTCAGTCAAACATGTTTCAAGCAAAAAGAATGCTCATCCTCAGTGACAGCAAGAAACATAGAACAATAAAATTTTACTTTATATACAGAAAGAAGGAAAGTGAACTACATTCCATCAGTTCATAGATCGCCGGTACATTTGTAGTTGTGGACCTTTGGTGCAAGTTTATAACCAGCAGTGCAGTCGGAAATCTTGGTGGCATTCAATGCCGGTAAATCTTTTCCTAAAGATTTTGAAAGACCTAAAATCTTCGGAGCAAATGTCAGCGGTAGCCTATTTTCGGCTAAGAAAGTGATAAGATTTGCCTGGACCCTCACAATCCTATCGCTAAGCGAGATGTGTTGTCCTAACGATACTGAAGAAGAGCCCGGAAGAATAACCATATTCGCTACTGATGCACTGATGTTCCGGTGTTTTTTTGGTATCACTGTGCTTCTCAAATTCCCTTTTCCCATTTAGCCCATTAGCCCATAAGACGGAAAAAGACGGAAAAGACGGAAAGGACGGAAATTTACGAGCCCTGAATAAGTGACGCACATGCAAGGACGTACTAACTTGCACTAAGTTGGGACGCATATACGCGTCATAGCCGTTAACGGGATTCTTCTTATCCAGTTCTATACGACTGACGTTTCTCAAGTCACAATTAACATTAAGTCTGAAGAAAAAGCAGAGCTTGAACATAGCACTCATAACATAATACGACCTCACAACATATAAAGAGGAACATGGCGTGTATTTGATACGTACGAGCGAAAAATATGCACTGAACATTCAAAAATATCAATTACTGCATGTGCGGAAAAAGGCTCACATGGACAGAAATTTATCAACGATAATGGGGAAAAAGAGAGCTACCTATGCGAGCGCAGAGCATAGGAAGTCAGAGAATGGTGACAAGTAAATAATAACATTCATTCATATTCATGTAAAGCAGCAGTTTCGAAAACATTATACATATATTTTTCAATAAATACGCGACTCATCTCTCCCTCTTCTCACTCAAACGACATGATTGAGTGACAGACATAACTCCAAAGAAAAACAGGCCTAGTCTTCGACTAAACAAATTACGAAATCAAAACTTAGCATTTGATAACTTTCTAAAATCTCGTACCTCAACCACACCAATCGTGTTTCTAGGATTATCAGACTTTTTTAAAAATGTGAAGCTGTCACTCTTGTGCCAGAAATCTGGTGCGCATCAGGCTAGTGACATGATAAATGTATTTCCCAAATTAAGTCTGGCATGTGGGACCACAAATATCAGCGATATGATGTTTGGAATAATTGAATGCTACATAAGGATGGTCATCCTGACCTGCCTGAAGAATAAAGGTTCAAGCATACTATCACTTTATAATCAATTAGGCTACCTGTAGTTATGGCCAAATTTTAATTTTTACAATCAGAGAGAGCAGTCACTGCTAAATTCCGAATGTCATAGCGAGCTTATATGAGCGAAAGCCATTTCGTAGCTCTAATTCAGATTTACGCGACTCATCTCTCCCTCTTCTCACTCAAACGACATGATTGAGTGACAGCCATAACTCCAAAGAAAAACAGGCCTAGTCTTCGACTAAACAAATTACGAAATCAAAACTTAGCATTTGATAACTTTCTAAAATCTCGTACCTCAACCACACCAATCGTGTTTCTAGGATTATCAGACTTTCTAAAAATGTGAAGCTGTCACTCTTGTGCCAGAAATCTGGTGCGCATCAGGCTAGTGACATGATAAAATGTATTTCCCAAATTAAGTCTGGCATGTGGGACCACAAATATCAGCGATATGATGTTTGGAATAATTGAATGCTACATAAGGATGGTCATCCTGACCTGCCTGAAGAATAAAGGTTCAAGCATACTATCACTTTATAATCAATAGGCTACCTGTAGTTATGGCCAAATTTTAATTTTTACAATCAGAGAGAGCAGTCACTGCTAAATTCCGAATGTCATAGCGAGCTTATATGAGCGAAAGCCATTTCGTAGCTCTAATTCAGATTTACGCGACTCATCTCTCCCTCTTCTCACTCAAACGACATGATTGAGTGACAGCCATAACTCCAAAAATAATTGGCCTGAATTTGCTTTGCCCTTGTAGTACATGCATGGAGGCTTATTCTATGTATAGAAGTTATTTTGAAATAATTCTATCATCATGTCGTGTACTATCTTCAAATTATGAAGAAACGAGATGCAGGATAAGACCATCCATTCGTTCAGAAAATGTGTCAACCCTACGATTCAGTGGCCAACATTTGGCAATTTTAACAACTACTTGTTCGCAAAAACGCAGAATTTCTAATCGCTAGATGAAAACCATGTTCTCACAACGTGACCCTGTCTGTTTGCCTCAACTTAGTTTTGAGAAATAGAAATAAAATGACATGCCAGCAGAATAACATTCTGTAGCAGTAGGTGTTCATAATGACAGCCCACGTACAGCCACAAGTAATATGGAACATGAATTACAAGATAAGCTTGTGCGATGAGTGTTCTGCTGTTGAAGCTTGAGCTTCTATATTTTTCTAAAAATTCATATACTACATGCAAATTTGGGGCCTGCTATTATGGGCAGTGGAAATTCATATTTTAGGAGCCAACGACGGAAATAAAGAACAAGGCAAATAATAGGAATCTAGAGCCTCCCTGAAGATCGATTTTTGAACTCAAGAGCTTCAGCTTAAAATCAAACCCTTAAGCCGACACACCATTTCACATGTCAAAAACATCTATGAAAATTTTGAATACAGTGTGTTGTCCAATTAAACACATTAATACATTAATAGGCAAGCTCTCAACACCAAATTTTCAGTGAGACCGCGCAGAAACGTATTTATAAGTACGACATAGCTGACTACAAAGAACTCAACGGAAGAATGCAAAGTTAAACAAATACCCTAATGGAAATTCCTAGAAAGAAATAGTCCATTGAAAGTCCCAAGGTTCAATAAAATAAAAAACTAGAAAATGTATATCCACTTTCTTGCCAGGAGTATGCATAATACTAATGGTGAGGCAAGAAAACAAATAACCCAAGATAGAAACTATATCCAAACACGACATACTGACCGAAAGAACGAAATAAAAGAAATGAATTTATGATGGCATGGACCTACATGCTACTTTAACAACTGAAACCACATAAAACCAGCCACGCATGAGATCATAAAAAAATCTATCGTTAATGTTAAAACGTGACGTTAAGTACTACTTCACTGCATGAGTTTGATAATATTAGAGCCACCATGGAGCTCATTTTACAATTTGGCAAAGTGGCTTTTACATCTTGTAAGTAGTTAATGAAGCAAATCTGTCTAACACGGCTTATCTAGACAGTTCCACAACTCAGAAAATAGTTCACAAATTGAAATTTCCAAAATGTCAGTTAGTAGACAAACAAATGGTCAAATCAGTTTTTTCTGTCAGAGTTCAGTTTACTGTGGAAAATCATGTTAACTTTTAAAATAGTAGAGTATGCTGCTTTGTCGCTTCATTTAGTACCCAATTGAAATTCTCTAAATTGCTAGAACTTCAGCTGATGTCATGCAATCACAGCTATCTGAAGAGTGTTAGGTGTAGAGGTTTATGAAATTGGACTGTATTTCCAAATGGAATAAGTTTTAGTGAGTGATGTGTTTGATAGAACCCAACAAAAATTGTAGCTTCATGTCTACCTTGTGTAGGACTCCATATTGACATATGCAAAGAGGATGGATATCATACACCCGTAGCGGAAGCTAGTGTGATCTTTGTGTATGACAGCGCGCTGGCTAAAGTGGCATATCTATTCATTTCAGTCATAATTATGTCACTAATAGAAACAACTTGCAGAAAAATTGACCAAAGCGGATTACTTACTCTTTCAGGCACTCCATTCTCTCTTTCTGAAAGACGAATATTCATTGTTTCAAATGTAAAACAAGCAATGATCGTGCAAGACCATGATGCGGTCGCTCATTATGTCAAAAGACTAGAACCTCAATGAATGGTAGAAGTGTTGGCTCAAAGTGGTTTAAAAACAAATCAGTTACTTACTTCATGCACATAGACTGAATAAAACACAATGAAAGAATTTGTTTAAATGGTATTCTATAACAACACATACAGCTCCACATTTAAAGTTCTCAGCTGTGGAAAATCCAACATGACCAATTCGGCATCAAGAAGTAAATGATGCACGTGGAAAATGTAGAACTATATTGATCAAAGTTGAATGTAGATGCAATGAATAAATATAATTTCATCAATTAAAATTGGGAATATTTTAACTTTTCATAAATACCTGGAATTATCTTTGTTTATAAATATAATTTAGATCACTGTAAATTTCTTCAGTGAAAATGTGTCAAGTTTGCATCATCAGGAAGTGCATGCAGCATATGACAAAAAGGGAATGAGGCATGATTGTTGAAATATGTGGATTCCCATGGCCGCTCCAATGCAATGTTAAATTATATACATTGCATTTATATTCCGCATATTGCATGTCACTGTGCGTACCACTAATATACAGTATTTAAAGTCACCATGCCCGACTGTTTTTTTGAAGATCATTTAGAGCGTAGAGTGGCACATTCTTGCAAAGACAGACAGTTAGAGGGTGAAAGTTTTCACGGCCTCGGGTCTTTAAACGGCTGCATGAAACTGGCCTCTTCTAACTATTGCATGGGGTCAGATAATGGTAACAACGAATTATTTCCATAAACTTATCATACGAAAGATTCTCGCTTTTTGAATATTGCCAATAATTGGTCTAGAGGAAACAAGCATTGTAAAAATTGGCATAAATGCTGCCATCGATGTTAGGGAAGCATGAGAGTTAGCGCATATCTTGGAAACATTTGTCTCTGTAATACTCAGCGGTTGATAATGAACTCACACCACGCAGTTAAGCCATGGAATACCATTAACTTCGATAAATGTTTCGAAGGTCATAACGTCATCTAAGCATGACTTTCCTGACACGATTCTACATGTCTTAACGTGTCATGCGAAGAAATGCACAAAGACGTACGATCGGACATGATCGGACATGTTGCGTCAGATCTTTTGTCATATACGATCGTAGATGTCTTTTCATAGTATGACTGACACGATCTTGCTTAACTCTGATCGGACATGACTTTGCACGATCGTGTCAGACTTTGAAAGTCTTTGCAAGACGTTTCCTCTAGTGATGTTCCAGCAAGATCATTAAAGAACTAAAACCATTGATATCGTCTGATCTTCGCACTGCAATCGAACTTCAAGTTTTAAATTTTAGTTCACTTTTCTTAATTTCAATTATCAGCTGGTAAGATCTGAAAAGATCTTATCTTGCAAAATATAAGACTTAGTAAGTCTGGTACTTTCTGGTCAGGAAATGTAAGATCTAAAATAAAATAAGTTCTGATCAGACTTTGCAAGAATCTGATCAGACTTAGTAAGACTTAGCAAGTCATTTCGTCTAGTGAGATAATAATCTACATCATGCAATAGTTCATCATTTTTAGCATATTCGCCGGCGACAATTCGCGCTCTGTATGTACCCTTTTACTTTTGACTTTCTCTCTTATTTTCTTATTATCTCTCTACAGCCGAGGCTCTATTCCCGAGTGACTCTATTCTATGGGATTCCCATACAAAATTTTCTATGGTATTTTTGGACCCTTTTTAATGGGACTGAAAGGGGATTTCTATGGGATTCCCCTACGAATCACATATGATTTTCTATGGGTTTTCTACGGGATCCCCTTAAAATTCCTCATGAATCCCATATGACGTCCCATAGAAATCCCTTTCATTCTCAGTGCAAAAAACCTTTTCAAACGCATGGAGAAATCCCTTATAGCATTCCCATGTCATAGAAATTTCATAGGCAAATTAAAAAAGCCTTCGATTTCCTTAGATAAAAGTAGTTTCATTTGAGACTCCCGAGCACGAAAATAATACGATAAATAAATTGAAGAAAAAGTGCAACATTTCCGCATGATATGTATTATGTGTATTCAGGACAAATTTTGTTTTTTCAGTAATTCCGCTTCAGTATGTAACTTTTTGCGCACAATTGACTCTGTTTCAGCTTTCACTTTGCCATACCGATCGGCACCGAAACCTGAAAATAATGAAACGAGAGATTGAATGAAATGCATGGATTATCGGTATGACATTTATATAACATAGCTACATAGTTATCGTAACTTTCTGTGAACGGTCTTATTCAAGTGATTCGTTGAGACAGCTGCCCACCGGGCATTCGGATATCCAACGGAATTCCGTATTTTATCCGGCCTCAAATCCGTGCGGATAGTATCGCGGAACCCACGGAGTGTCAAAATAGCACCGTGATTGACTCCGTGCGGACTTAGTTCAATGCTGGCGGATAAACTTACGTCCCGAGAAAAAATAACCGAACAGTCGACCCAGTAATTCAGACATCAAAACCTGCTAAGTACCCAATAGGTTTATTCTGAATAGATTGGTCTCCCATCAGGTTTATTCCAGTTTAGCTGGTTTTCCTACTAGGTTTGTTAGGTTTAATCCAGTATCCCATTAGGTTTATTCCAGTTTTGCTGGTTTCCTACTAGGTTTGTTAGGTCTTATCTAGTATCCCAGTAGGTTTATTCCAATTTCGCTGGTTTCCTACTAGGTTTGTTAGGTTTAATCCAGTATCCCATTAGGTTTGTTCCAGTCTCACCGGTTTTCCTACTAGGTTTGTTAGGTTTAATCCAGTTTCCTACTAATTTGGCTCGGTTTTATACAGATTCCCACTAGGCTATGCATTTGTAGTTAAGCTTACCCAACACCTTACACAGCCATTACAAAACATCACTGTACCTTCTATAAATATTCAGATAAGATTACATCAATTTATATGAAAAGCCACATCCAAACGAAAGGTGGAATTAAAAAATTAGATTTCTTTCCTAGGAGAGCCGAACACCAAGAGCACTCACTATAACAATAAATTGATTTCTTGAAAAGATGCGATATGAAACAGAAGAAACGTTTTAAACATGAGTCAATGTATTGGATAATTTGAGGTTTAAATTTGATGAATCGTTCCAAAAATTACGCGTTTACATGACATTTACCATTCGAAGTTACGTCCAATGTTGAAATGAATTGCTTCAAAAATTTCAAGCAAAAAACAGCAAACATCCCACCCAGAACACGAACGTTTTGAGAACGGAAGGATATTGTTCGGTCTTGAACGTTCAAGAGCCTAGGACAAACCGAATCCGAACGTTCATTTGTCGACAAGTTAGGGCGGAAGCGCTACGTTTCTTAAACCTTCCGCGACTACCGTAGTTTCAACGTCAGGGGGCTAACTTCTACGCAACGTTTGTACTTAGTGTACATATAAACGATCGTTTGTCGACGATGATAGTTGATTTAACCATCAGAAATTAACGTTGCGAAAGCATTTACATAATTTTCAATAAGGCTAAATTGGGAAGTTCTTCATTCCTTCCTTAAACATCGAGCTATGATAATGAAACGCAATACACATCACCTAATGTGCTCATCTGGAAGCTGCACGCTAATGACTGAATCTAAGAGTCACATTCACTTATGTGTTTGCATGAACATAGCAGCTAATTATCTACTCGTCTATAAGGGTAAAAAAACGATTATGGCATTTTTATGGATTTAATGACTAGAATATAACACAAAATTCGTACATGCATACATACTCTTGGATTACAAATAGTAAAACACATTATCAAGAAGGAAAAATATCAAATAAAACTGAGTACCAGAAATTCACTTGATGTAATGCCACTTCAACACAGAAATGCACTTTCCAATAAAATTAATTGGCAAGGATTATTCACACGGGGCAAATATAAAATCGCACATAATTACATAGATGAGTTGCCATTTAAAAAAATGGCAAGGAATATCATCTGTCAACACTATTGCAGTATATAACACTTCAAGATACTACAAAATCGGCATGCGTTAATTGCACGTCTAAGTCACTCCTTTCTGCTGATGTCACACAAGTGCACTATGAGTTTGTTTCATCTATCTTCACAATGTCTGTATCATCACTTGATGCAAATGCCACTTCAACACAGAAATGCACTTTCCAATAAAATTATAATTGGCAAGGATTATTCACACGGGCAAATATAAAATCGCACATAATTACATAGATGAGTTGCAATGAAAAATGGAAAGGAATATCATCTGTCAACACTATTAATTGCAGTATATAACACAAGATACTACAAAATCGGCATGCGTGATTGCACGTCTAAGTCACTCTTTCTGC